>LR749650.1:2024958-2060802 GCA_902729485.2 Mus minutoides | reverse complement strand
GGGATGATGGCGGTCCGGCGGCAGGGCGGTCCTGGCTGGCTGGGAGTGGTCCCAGCCTCTGGTTGGACTGAAGTCCTCTGTGCCAGCCGCTGCTGCAGCTGGCCACTGGCCCCTCTGCGATTTCAAGGCCCCTGGTGCGCTCCACTCACCTTTAACCCCGAAGTGTGCCTAATGTCCTGGGGTTTGGAGAGTGCCCTGGATGGCGGCCCTATCCACTGAGTTCAGAGAGGGATGATGGCGGTCCGGCGGCAGGGTGGTCCTGGCTGGCTGGGAGTGGTCCCAGCCTCTGGTTGGACTGAGGTCCTCTGTGCCAGCCGCTGCTGCAGCTGGCCACTGGCCCCTCTGCGATTTCAAGGCCCCTGGTGCGCTCCACTCACCTTTAACCCCGAAGTGTGCCTAATGTCCTGGGGTTTGGAGGTGCGCTGGCTGGCGTCCCTATCCGCTGCGTTCAGAGAGGGCCCAAGATAACTCTTATAAAAGACAACATTTAATTGGGGCTAGCACACAGGTTCAAAGGTTCAGTCCATTATCATAAAGGCAGGAAGCGTGGTTCTGGAAGAGCTCAGAGTTCTACATCTTGTTCAGAAGGCAAACAGGAGAAGACTGTCTTCCAGGCAGCTAGGAGAAGGGTCTCAAAGCCCACATACTTTCCCAACAAGGCCACCCCTCCTGATAGTGCCACTCCCTGAGCCAAGCATATTCAAACCACCACAGCTGTACTGAGAATGTCTCTGAGGCATACCCCACTTCACCAGCAAAGTTTCTTTAGCTCCAGATTCTGTACAGCTTGCTCCACGTCTGACCATCTGACGTCTCTGGGGCAGAGACACCTCACATTTGCTTTCCTTCCTTATAGAGTTGTCCTAAGTATTCATTAATTTTCTTTTACCTTAAAATTCCAGTATTCCATCAGAATAGCCTATTCCATTCAAAGATGAATTTTTCCCTCAATGCTATCCACTCTGAAACTGTATGGTACAGTGGGGTGCCACTCAGTAACCGCATCACTGTCCTGTCTGGTGGCACTTCTGAACAACGACCCCAAGTCCCTTCCTAGGCCTGGTGTTATGTGTGTTATACTATTTTTAATTGTTTTGTTGGTTTCTTTTTCCCCACACTGGTAAACCATAAATATAGCAATTGAGCTCTTGCCCGTTTAAAATTACTTATTATCTATTATTCCTCTGAACTATTCTTTGAAATTCTCACCCTTGTCCCACTGTCCTTGTTTCTCTTCTGTCCTTAAGTCAGCATTTGTGTCTTTAGGCTCTATCTCTCCCCCACCCCCTTGAGTTTGGGGAGAGGTTGTGTCGTGTTTCTCACTACCTTTGAATGTGTTCTCTACAGTGCATGCCTGTAAATGGGCGGCAATGGAGTTCCTGCCAGATTTTAGCAGTCACCTAATACCTCTCCACACACTCCTTCCCTACACTACAAATATATAATATTTGCTTACAGGTGCAATGCTACAGAAAGTGACAAGATAGGTTCAGCAATATCTGTAAGGTGTTCTCTCCGTTCCTCAAGCTCCTCTACCTCACAGGGTGGTGCTGGCTTTGAGTGTTGACTTTCATCCAAGTCTCTCCATTTCATGTACTATAAGCCTCACGTGGCTGTGCCCAAATTTCTGACAGACAGAACTGAAGAGGGCAGCAGCTTATACTGGCTCATAGGTTAGGGGATACAGACCATCATGGGAGGATGACATCATACCGTGGCTTGGTCATGTTAGTGAGATTTGACCAACCAGGAAGCAGAAGGAGGTCTAATCCTCAAAGCTACTCACCTCCGCCAACCATTCTTCCCACCCCCAAATGTTATGCAACCTCCTAATGCATCTCTACCATCTGGAGACCAAGTAAGGAAGCACATGGCCTTTGGAGGAGATTTTGCTCCTAATCCACAGTACTTGGGTGTTCTCACATGTCCATTGGCTTTTCTCCTGCAGTTGCTCTGAAGAAAGCAGCAATGCCAAGGCCGTTGCATCTGGAGGTAATGGTGTCTGTCAACTAAGTGTGACTTCACTCCTTCCCTGCAGGAGGAAGTAGTCCCAGACAATTAAACTATGCAGTTTAATTAGTTGGACTGCAAACTCTTCCTCCACTGCCTCTCCACTCTGTTCTTAACATCTGGCCCTTCCTCCGACTCACCAGTATTTCTGCTCTCACTCGAGCCCAGCTAGGATATCTGGCTTGTGTCATTTGTTTCTTCTTGAAGAGTTTGATACAGGAATGAACAGCTGTTCTCTAGACCCACATCAGTCATTATTCCTACAGAGACAGAATCTATCCCAGAGGGACACTTTTGCTTTCACTAAAATGATGTGAGATAATTAAGACGCTATTAACTTGTTTGAGTCATTTTGGAGTCTTTGAAGTTCTTTATCTAATAAGATTAAAGAACCACGCTAATATCATAGCAAAGTAATTTATTTTCTTCATCAAAATAAATAAGCAATTTTTCATATCTCACAAGATGGTGGACTCTATATTTGGTAGCAAGACACAAAAAAAGATATGATAGTCTTTATGATTTACTGCTGATCACATCAAGGACAGAATCTGCATTGATGAGAATCAATTAGAACAAAAATAACAAAGCACGATGATTATTATACATGTAAGAAGCTAGGTTGGTTTATAGCTGTATTCACACATCCTCTATGTTCAGCTCATTGGTAAAGCTCAAAATTACACTGTGCATATGTGTATGAACTAACGACGCATCTATATTTAAAGCAAATTGAATCCCTATTTATGTTTCCTTCCTTCTGATTTACTGGCAACTCAGAATAAGCCCCTTGCACAGTTAACCCTCTCCCTTCCAGTCTCTTTGGTTTGTTACCTTTCTGGAAAAAGAAGTACAGGGGAGTTTCAATCAAATATATTCTTATTTCATTCAGTAACATTGAAATTTTTAAAAGAGTTTTTTTTTTTTTAATTTGCCTGTATTTTAGTATGCTTACCATCTGGAGTCCAGAAGAGGGCATCAGATCCCCAGAAATTGGAGTTATAGAGGGTTGTGAGGAGCTGCCACGTGAAAGCTGGGAATAAACGCAGTCCTCTGCAAAAGCAGCCAGTGTTCTTATCCACTGAGCCATCTATCCAACTCCTTAATAACAGATTTTAATGTGAACTGGCATAAGAAACAAATAAAATCTAGAGGAGGAAAATGTACCTTCTGAACGTGTACATAAAATACTCAATATAGTTATTTAAAGCAGCAATTTCAACAAAATTATCTGTGTACTGTCTTTTAAAACCTATGGTTACAAATTGCTCTGACCTTACAAATTAAATAATGAGTTTCTCCTAATACTCTCTAATCTCTGACTATCTCATAGATAATTCTTGAGACATTCCCATAAGATGCCCTCCATTTCAGTATATCCATTTTACAGGGAAAGCGATAGACACTAAATGTATGTGTGTACATATCATGGATATGTTGAAAAGAGATCATGGTGAAACTCCTTGGAATGGAGTAGCATCTTTGGTTACTATGGTAACATCTCACATGTACTTCAATAAGCTTCTAAAAGTACTATTACCTGATTAGCTAAAAGGCATGAAAAAAATGAAGTATGCTGAATCTTAGGATATTTAAAGCCCAGCCCACTTCTATGATTATTAAAAGGAAGATTCAATTGTTCACAGCAGTTCGTCTTTGAAATAGTTTATACAGTTCCACACCCATTTCCAATTCATATATCTTAAAAAGGAAATGTGTGGTATATGAAACTATCCCAGAGCAGAAGTCAAAGTGAGCAGTTCTGAAGGCAGAGGGGAAACATGGCTGACCAAGTTTTAGACTGGATGTCAGAGTTAGGCTTATGGAAGGCTAGTGGATTCATCTTCACAGAAACAAACCTCGTCAAGAGAAAAATCCTAGAGGTGGGAGGCCCAGAGACCCCTCAAGAAAATCAAGAAGCCCAGGAGCTTTGTGCATGTGCAGCACCAGCAGCCATCCATCAGGTCCCTTATCCTGTCCTTCTCTATTAACACTAACAGGTCTCCGGGCACATTAGATGCCTCCAACAGGCAAAATGGGACCAAAGAAAAGAACCTTCTAGAAAAAAAAATGGCTGCTGCTTCTCTTTCCAGACCCTAAAAAGTCTATTTACAGTTCCCCAAGATTCCCTGGCTGCTAGTTTATTCACAGACACTTCCATAAAGATTCTTGATTCTGCAGCAAGAGATAATAAAGGCAGAGAACTGCATCCTGCATCCACAGAACTAAGCGACTGCTTGATCTCTTCTTTCATCCCTTCCTTCCTTCCCTTATTCCTACCTCCAGAAGCTATTCTTGAGTCCCTACCATGGATAGCTCAGACATCTGCTTGAGAGAATGAAAATTCCCATCACCAAGAGGTACAAGTACTTGGTCATCTTCTTAGAAATGGCTGCTGTTCCTGTCCTTTTTCTAGCAAAAATGGGGCAAAAACAATCAAAAGGCACCCATGGAAATCATTATGTGACAAGAGCATTCGTCTCTGCCCCTATTGTACACAAAAGCCCAGCATCCTTCCAATGATTAGTTCTGGTTACACCTGCCCGAATGGGGGCCCTGTTCTTCCCTGCTCATCATCTTTAAGCATGAGCTTCAGAGCCCAACAACATTGTGATGGCTTTTACCTTTCCCTCTAGTCTAGATATTCCCTCTTGGGATTCAGGACTACTAAATCCTCAAGATTTCCTGTGTGGACAGAATGCACAAATTCTTGTGAGTCATGGAAACCCTGCCCCTTGTTTCCAAGCCCTATTCTTCTTATGCCTGACATATACCATTTGCTGGCATTTCTCTTAGGATTGCATTGTGTACTGGATGGCGCTAGTCCATAGGTCACCCTTGCCTAGTTATGTCTCATCCACACTATCCAGAGGCCATGCTCTCAATCTATCAAGCCAACAGCCTCCTGTCCTTCATTCATGTGTGCTGTGTGTGTGTGTGTGTGTGTGTGTGTGTGTGTGTGTACAGGCATGCAGGTAAAGGTCAGAGGTCAACCTCAGGAGTTGTTTCATGGGACTCATCCACCTTGTTTTTTTTTTTTGAGCCAGGAGCTCTCATTGGCCTGGAGCACCCTGAGTAGACTAGTGAAACACCCAAAATTCTCTTGACTCCACCTCCCCAGTGATGTGCCTAGAATTCTTAAGGTGTGCTATTTTCTCCACAGAAAAACTTCCCTGTGGCGTCTGGTAAATCTTTACAGAAGGTTAATTGCCTAATCCATATGAAATACTATCATGTTCCAAAGAGGGGCAGGTAACTAGTGTTCCTGTTCAGCTTCATCCCGACTTCTCTCTTCCTTTTCTGTTAATGATAAACAGCTTGTCAAACCTTGTAAAAAAAAAATGTTTAATTTAATTAGTCACCGGAAGTCTTCTTTTTCTGAGAAAAGATTTAATGAATAAATCCCCCACCCCACCCCCACCTCCAAGCTACCAAATACAGTATTTCCTCTCAGTGGACACAGATCGGTGTGCAGCTGACTTTCTCCACAGAGAATTAACATGGTACACATTGCTGGGTCCCCATTTTCAGAGAGTTAGTGTAAATTGTGCACATACCAGGGTCTCCTGTGGACCCTGGGCAGAGATTCAGAGGTATTGGAACTTATGATAGTTAATTTTCTGTCAGCCTGACTGGGCTGTGATGTGGCTGGTGGGATATTATTCTAAGTATTTGTATAAGGGTCTTTTTCTTTTCCTTTTTCAATTCTTCTCTCATATTTTACATCCTCTCCCTCCACTCCCCAGTCACTCTCCCCACCTTACCATTCCCCCAAGTCTTACCCCACCCCCACCCCTGCTCTGCCTCCCCTCAGAAAGGAGCACACCTCCCAGGGACATCAACCAAACTCAGCATAACGATCTATGATAAGACCAGGCACATGCCATCACCTTAAGGATGGACAAGACAACCCAGAAGGAGGAGGAGGAGGGGAAAGGGAGGAGGAGGAAGAAAGAGGGAGGAGGAGGAGGAGGAAGGAAGAAGGGAGAAAAAGAAGAAGGAGGTGGAAGAGGTGGAGGAGGAGGAGAAGAAGGGAGAAGGGAAAAGGAAGGAGTTGGAAAAGGAGGAGGAGGAAGGAGGTGGAAGAGGAGGAAGGAGGAGGAAGGAAGAGGAGGAGGAAGAAAAAGAAGGAAGGAAGGAGGAAGAAGAAGAGGAAGAGGAGAAGAAGGAAGAGGGAGGAAAAAGAAGAAGAGGTAGAGGAGGAGAAGAAGAAGGGAGAAGGGAAAAGGAAGAAGAAGGAGGTAGAAGAGGTGGAGGAGGAGGAGGAGTGCCATAATCAGGCAAAAGAGTCAGAGACAGCCCCACTGCTTGGATTCCCACAAGAACACCAAGCTGCTCATTCATAACATAGATGCAATCAGACTCATACTGGCTTGCTGGTTTGTAAGCCCCCATGAGTCCTAGTCAGTTGATTCTGTGGACTGGGCTTTTGTCCTGTCCCTGACTGCTCTGGTTCCTCCAAGGCTTTCTCCCCCTCTTCGGAAGACTCCCTGAGCTCCACCCACCTAATGTTTGACTAGGGAATTCTGCATCTGCTCCCATTAATTGCTGGATGGAGTCTCTCTGATGCTGGTTGTGCTAGGCTTCAGTCCCAGCACATGCTGCAGACAGGACCAACTGTAAGTCAAAGGTTTTGTGACTGGGTTGGTATGCCAATCTCTGCACTTGAGGCCTAGCCTGGTTACAGAAAATGGTTCAGGCACTATGTCTGGTATTACTAGAAGTCCTTGCTACTGTCGCCCCCATAGGTTCTAAGGAGTTTCCACTGTACTAGGTGTCCACCTCACCCTCAGAATTACACGTGTCTTTCCCAGTATTCTCTTTCCATGCCTCCCCACTTGATCCCCACCCACCCGAGTCCACCCATGAAATCTATTCTATTTTCCCTCCCAGGGAAATCCTTACATTCTCCCCACCCCCTCCTTATACTTACTTAGCCTCTCTGGGTCTGTGAACTGTAGTGTTGATTATCCTTTACAGCTAAATAGCCACTTGGGAGTGGACACCATGCTTGTCTTTCTGGGTCTGGGACACTTCACTGGGCATATTATCTAGTTCTATCTATTCATGTGCAAACTTAATGATGTTATTTTTTTTAACAGCTGAGTAATACTCCATTGTGTAAATGTACCACATTTTCTTTATCCATTCTGCAGTTGAGGGGTCATCTAGGTTGCTCCCAGGTTCTGGCAATTATTTAAAAAGCTGCCATGAACATAATTGAGTGGAGTGTCCTTTGGGTATATGCCCAGGAGTAGTATGCTGAATTTTTTTTAAACTTTTTACAGATTGTGATTTTAACATAATGAAGCCCAATCCCACTCATCTCCTCATCCCTTCATACCCACCTTCTGTCCTTGCAAGTCTCTAAAAGAAAAGAAAATCTTGTCGTGGAAGCTGCAGTGTGTCGTGGTGTGTCGCGCAGTAGACCCTTTTGTCCGCACAGCTTTACTTACAAGTGTTTATGGCAGTGAGTCAAGGTCTGGCTTGAGGACTCCGGTCTCTGCTACACCATCAATACTGGATCCTCACTGGGACTGCTCTCAGACACCCTGTTGTTGCCCTGCCTCATGGAGATCCTGCAGCTTTACGTGTTCTAGGGGTTCACAGATGGGGTAGATGTTGGCGTGGGCCAATTTCTGCACCCACACTATCAGGACTAGCACTCCAGCACTGCCCTAGCTAGCTCATCCAATGCTGCAGCCAGCAAGGCACAGGGACAGCTAGCTCTCACCACTTCAGGGACAGTGAACCCTTGTCACCACCATAAGAGTTGGCTCTACTGTGGTGCCCAGGAACGGTGTAGGGCCTGCTCTCCCAGGTGCTACAGCCAGTGAGGGGCAGAACCAGCTCTCTCATTCTCATGATCCCAGGGCCCACTCTTCTGCCTACCCCAGGTAGCAAAGGGCAAGGGAGGAAGAGGCCATCTCTCCCTTGCCTATACCATTGCATGGCACACAAGAAGCTGGACCAGCTTTCTTGAGCTCAAGCCATTAGGCCAACTCATCCACAACTTCACACAATCAGAGCCAGCTTCCTGGGTGAGATGCATGCCCCACTCTTCTGAATGCTGCAGCTGGTCAGGGGTAGGTCCTCCTGCTCTCATGTCTTTGAGGACAGGTTTCCCATGATGCCCAGGTGAGGGTTGGGGCCAGCTCTGCACAGCCCTCAGACATCAGCAAGGCCCCAAGCATCAGCCCAGACCAAGGACATCCATCTGGTCTTTGGTGATAACAGACCCTTGCTGCTAAAGGGCCACAGACCCAGATATGGCCCTGAGCAGCAGTACAGGCCAGGACCTCACAATAGCCTTGGGTGGCATCACTGGCTACTCACATCAGGCTGTTCCTCACTACCCTCGAGAGTCCAGTTGTTTGGCCTCTCTTCATTCTGTACACATCCTTCAGCTTCTCTTTCTCTTCCATCTCTCCACACTTCCTTGCAGAGTGGTGTTCAGTGTCTCTGGGTGTCTGGGGTCATCTCAGGAGTGCTCTGCCACCAGGGCCAGGCAACACTGAGTCTTGAGGTCAATGGATTCCCAATTTTCTGAGAAACTGGTATATTGATTCCCAAAGTAGCTATAAAAGTTTACACTCCCACCAGCAATGTGCTATCTCTTGAGTTTTAGCCATCCTGACAGATGTAAGATGGAATCTCAGAGTTGTTTTGATCTGCATTTCCCTAATGGAGAAGGATGTTGAACATTTAAGTGTTTCTCGGCCATTGAAATTCCTCTGTTGAGAATTTTCTGATGAGCTCTGTACCCCACTTTGTAACTGGATTATTTGGTTTATGCGTGTCTACTTTCTTGAGTTCTTTATATATTTGGGAGAACAGACCTCTCTGTCAGATCTGGCATTGGTAAAAATCTTTTCCCATTCCATAGGCTGTCTCTTTGACTGATGGTGTCCTTTGCCTTACAGAGCTTTTCAGTTTCATGAGATCTCACTTATCAATTGTTAATCTTAGTGCCTTAGTTCTGCTCAGAAAGTTGTCTCCTGTACTTATGTTCTAAGCTGTTCCCCCACTTTCTCTTCTGTTGGGTTCAGTAGCTTGATGTTGGGGTCTTTGCTCCACTTGGACTTGAGTTTTCTGCATGGAGATAGATATAGATCTATTTGCATTCTTCTACATGCTGACATCCAGTTAGACAGGCATCATTTGTTGAAGTTGCTTCTTTTTTCCAGTGTGTATTTCTGGGTTGTTTTTGTTTCTGTTTTGTTTTTTATCAAAAATCAGGTGTCCATAGGTGTACCTTGATCTTCAGTTCGATTCCATTGAACTGTTTTCAGCTTTCAACATGTTTGATTTTATGCTAATACCATGTGCCTTTTATTACTATAGCTCTGTAGTACAACTTGAAATCAGGGATGGTGATACCTCCAGTAGGTTTTTTTTTTTATTGTTCCAGATCATTTTAGGTATCCTAGAATTTTTTTTGGATTTCCATATGAAGCTGAGAATTGTCCTTTCTAGGTCTATAAAGAATTGTGTTGGGATGTTGATGGAGGTTGTGTTGAATCTGAGATTGCTTTTGGTAGAGTTTAATCCTACTGATCCATGAGCATGAAAGATCTTTCCATCTTTTGATATCTTCTTCAATTTTCTTCTCCAAAAAGTTGGAGTTTTTAATCATACAGTCTTTCACTTGCTTGGCTAGAGTTACCCCAAGATATTTTATATTATTTAAGGCTACTATGAAGGGTGTTGTTTTCCTGATTTCTTTCTGTGAGTGTTTCTAACATTTAACCTTATTAACTGGGCAAATCTTTTTTTTTTTTCTTAAATCCTCAGTGTGAGCAGGCCCCATTTGATCATATTATTCCTCCTGCCTTGCCTGGCCATCTGACATCTAGGGTGTTGGTCTCCAGCCTATGGCCTCCTCTCTCAGATCTAGAGATTCACCAGCCTCTTTGGTAAGCCAATTCCTACAATGAATCTCCATGTATTTGTACAATTTTTCTGAATATCCAAATAACACACAAGCATTTCTTCCTGTCTTTTTTCTTTCACATGTACATACTGTGCTCCAGTTGTAGCACATTAGACTGCCCCCACACTTCCTGGATTCCTCCCAAGTAGTTCCCTTCTATTTTTACTTATTTTTCCTTCTTAACCTAGATTTTTGAATATGACAGAAATGCAATATTTATCTTTCTAGGTGTTTTATTTTGCTTAACCTGATGATCTCCAGTTTTATGCATTTCCCTATAAATGTCAAAATTACATTCTTCTTTGTAGCTGAATAAAACTCTATTGTGTATATTTACCATGCATATTTAATCCTTTTAAATGGATTTAATGATTAAATTAAATAGATTTAATAAGAAAATTCCTTTCATCTCTTAGTGGTGATTAGTTATGAAATACAGTTTCTCCTCTCAGTGGATACAGTTCAGTATGCAGGTGACTTTCTCTACAGAGAATTAACATGATACATACTGCTGGGTGCCACCACCACCCCATTTTAGACAAACATGGCTACTGTAACAGAACCACAATATAGAGACACATAGCCATTTCTCTAGTCTCTGTTATATTTTTATATATAATTTATATATACTTCTCTCTATCATTGTCTGAAAATACCATCTCTTAAAAGCATAACCTAAAGACAGTTTCTAAATTATTTTAAACATATGCAAACATTGTTGGATTAATAAGACACAATCTATATGCTAGTGTTGCTATATAAAAATCCTATAGCATTGTGGTACTGCAGGCATCCCTCAGCAGTTAAGAGTATTTATTTGCTGCTCTTGCAGAGGAATCAGGTTCAGTCACCAGCACCCACGCTCCTGGGCATTGAACACACATGGTGCAGGCAAAATATACATGTAAAATAAATCTTTATTAAAAGTCTTGTAAATATCAGTGGACATAAAAATCCAAGTCTAGTCATGATGTGTTGATCCAAAACCACTCTGACTTAATAACAGACAGATGCTTAAGCAAGGAAAGGATGAAAACAACCTGAGTGTTGCAGTAAATCTCCAATTGAAATAAGCCAGGGCAATGAAAACACAACTCAATTAATATGAATACATGCTGTGCACCTAGATCTGGCAGACCTACCACTACACTACCATCTTCCCCATATAAGAGACCCCTTCTCCAGGCCAGGTGCTTCTGCTCCATTTTCCTTCTTCCTCCTCCTCAGTCATTCATTTTCTCTCCCTCTCCCTCTCCCTCTCCCTCTCCCTCTCCCTCTCCCTCTCCCTTTCTTTCTTTGCTCCCAAAACCTTCGGTTCCACCTTCCCCTCTTTCTCCACCCAATCACTGGCTCTAGCCTTTATTTATAAATGAAGGTGGGAAGAAGGTTTACAGGAAATCACCTGAGTGCTGACTCACTCCTTGTTCGAAGCCCCTCACAGGAGAACAGAATTAACATCAAATACAATTAGTCCCAGGACTATCCACAACACTTCCCCTTCTGTCCAATTAAAAGACTATTTTATCTCAGATATAATTGAACACAACTATTACTATTTTGTAATTTATAAAGTACAAGAAACCTAACACCCAGTCCATCATCTTTGTTAATTACATAAAACCTCTGTCCTCTATCCTTTCTTAAAAGACTATAGTTCTGCACCTGGCTATGTCTTGGCTTTAGATTGAATGTCATCTGAAAACCATCCTCTCAAATCTGTTCCTCTCAAAGTAAAAAGCCTGGGTTGGCTAGGAGACTACGTAGTTTTTCAACCCCATCAGAAATCCAAGAACAACTAATATTAGCTGAAAATATACAGGAAGCCCAACACAGCTTCCAAAACTTAGCCAATTTATAGAAACCGCTAATCACTTGGACAGTCCCTTACTTCAACACGTTGGAGCATCCATCTTCAGCCTACTGGCCAGAGTCATCTGACAGACTTAGAGAAACAGGAAAATTAAGGACTAGCCTACTCTTTCTCGGCAGAATCAAGCTGTCCTAACCTGTAATTGTGTCCTTTCTTTGGACAGTATTATGTCTGTAGATGAAATGAGGCAATTCTTGCCTAGTGGCTATTTCACCACAACTGGAGTAACTCAAAGATGCTCAGTTTCTTCTTTGACTCCAAGACAGGGAAAGCTTTCAGGAGCAGACTAGTCTCAACAGCAAGTGAAGAGATAACATTAAACACATTCTGTGGACTTCTGACATTTTTGAAAACCAACTATTTATGTGAAGTAATCTGGACTGTTCTCTGTTACCTACTCTCAGCCATTTTTTTAATTAAAATAGCTGAAAACACCCTAACAATAAACACAGAGCCATGAATTTCCTATTTGGCCCTTAACTCACAGGCTTACACATCTCAGATCTGTTTATAATAACAGCAATAGAAGGACTGGGTCTAAGCCCTGCACTTCAAAACTTTTATTATATTTTTTTTATGGTTTAAGAGCTTTATTATAGAAATGCAGGAGAAAAAGAGAAGGTAGGAGAGAGAAGAGAAGAGAAGAGAAGAGAAGAGAAGAGAAGAGAAGAGAAGAGAAGACAAAGAGAAAGGGAGGAGGAGAGAGAAGTGAGAGGACAAAGGAATAAGAGTAAGAGAGCAAGAGTAAGAGAGCAAGGTGTGGGCTGAGCACCCCTTTTTATGGTCTTCACTGTTGCTAGGTAACTGGGGAGGAGTTTAGCCTGAAGGTCAGAAGCTTGGGCCATTGCTTAGTGACCACTGAACATGCTTCTCTTGTGGGGGCTGTGGGAGGTGGTACCTTAGGCAGGGGCTGGAGTTGCAGGAGCATGAGGGAACACCTACTGTGTCCTGTAGGTGAATTATGACCATCGGGGTTCAGACCTCAGCTCGACTGGAGACCAGCCTGCAATTCCCCACAATTCCTCCTCTTTTTTTATTAGAAAAAAAATGAGGGAGGGGGCACTGATGTGACTGTGTCATTAATTGTGAAAATTTAGAATGGAGTGGAATTATCAGAAGAAAATATACAGACTAGAGAAGTAACAGAACAAGGCCAGAGTAGTAAGGAAAGTTAAGGGTAAGAGTTAAGAAGGCAAGAAATTGAGTTGAGAAGGCAAAAGATTGAATTGTGAAGGTAAGAGATTGTACAGTCAATTGTTTCAAGGGTACATGTACAATTTGAGAGTAATAACATCCATTTTTGAACAGCAATTAATCTAGATAGACATTATGCTTTCCTCACTATCATATAACTTTCCCCAAAGTTCAACAGCCATTTGGCTTTAGCAAAAAAGTCCATCTGTAGCTGGAAGGTCCCAGGTCTGTCTTTTATAGTTCAGCATTTGTCTCAGGAGCCCTCAGTCAGATGAAAATTTTGGAGGAAGGCAGCTTTGTCTGTAGGTCCCTGTAGATGGCACTGTCTCGGGTAGAGCTGTGGAAGCAGGTCCCCCTATCCACTCATCCCTGGGTGGGCATTCCTCTATCCCACTCGTCAGGGGGTGGTCAAGGGGCAGCCCTTCCTGGAGACCCCCCCTGGAGCTACTTAGCTAAAGCCACCAGGGTTGTGGGAGAGAGGGAATAGGGGAAGAAGTTCCCAACACTAACCAGAGTGTGCAGTGGAACTTGAAGGACAGAGACTGTCTATGGTTTAAGAGCTTTATTATAGAAATGCAGGAGAAAGAGAGAAGATAGGAGAGAGAGAGAGAGAGAGAGAGAGAGAGAGAGAGAGAAGAGAAGAGAAGAGAAGAGAAGAGAAGAGAAGAGAAGAGAAGAGAAGAGAAGAGAAGAGAAAGACAAAGGGAGGAGGAGAGAGAAGTGAGAGGACAGGGGAATAAGAGTAAGAGAGCAAGAGTAAGAGAGCCAAAATTTTTAGTATCAATAGAGAATTTTATGTCAATAAAAACCTTTGATTTTGCATCAAATTATGTACCATTTAAGAAATCATGACTTCAGCTTAGTAACAGTTAAAGAGATTTCTACCAAATGAGATTGTGGCTATGCAATCAATTCTAGATATTCCTCCCTGGGAAGAGGGTCTCAAAGAAGGATTAGCTACGCAGGGCTGGCCTGTGGATTTCTATGGGAGATTGATCTTAAGTTCATTAATGTGGAAAAACCAAACTCACTGTGGGCGATACATTCCCTAGGCAGAGTTCTGTGAGTCAAGAAATTAAGCTAAGTATAACAAGCAAGCAACCAAATAAGCACGCATGCATTAACTACTCTCTGCTCCTGCTCTGTGATGGAACTGAGTTCCTGACTTAGCTTCCCTATAGTGGTGGGCTGCAGCCTGAACTTGTGAGCTATAGTAAACTCTTTCTTCCCTAAGTTGCTTTTTGATAGGATGTTTTATCATAGCAACAGAAACAAAATTAAAACATTTGGTTAGCATCATCTCTTTTGAGAACTCCGGGAGTGATTATCCCTGAATCCTCAGCATTGAGTCTGGGGTCTAGATTTAATGAGCTGTTGGTGTAACACCTCTCTGTATCTGAAAGCTGCACATCCAGGCATCCAACCAATCAAAGGCAGGATATCCTGGAAATAATTACAACCATGCTGGACATGAATAAACTTTCTCTTGTCAAAATATTCCCCCCAAAAATAAGTCACAGCAAATGTTTACACAGCATGTGCATTGTATTAGACATCGCAAGTCTCCAGTGATAGTTAGCTCAAGACTGTGCAGCAAGACTCCGTGGGTTCTATGTGAAGACTACACCATTTCCAGTTAACACTTCTGCTCCATGGCAGGAAATAAAACGCAGGGCTCTGCACATACTTGGAAAGCACATGATCTGTTCCTACTGTGCCACTTTCTACAACATATTTGAGCATGTGCATATTGAGGCAGTGTCGGGCTGGAGCCAATCCTCCATGGATACCAAAGGATGACTGCATATAGCGTGAAAGACTACATGCTGAGAGAGATGTCAGTGGCCTGGTTCTGGCAATTGTAATGAGACTGGGCTGTGCAAGAGGAAAAAAATGATGTTTAATCTCATTGCCGGCCTTATGTCAAAGGCCACTGAGGACCTGCCTGTGTTCTCACGGGCAAAATAAAAAGGAGGTGAGTTTGTTCATCAGAAGCAAGAGGGGGGGGGCAAGGCTGAAGAAGAAGAAGGGGAAAAGGGAAGTAGAGGGCCTGGAGAGGAAAGGGGAGAGGGAGGGGAAAGGGAGAGGGAGGAGAGAAAGAAAGGGTGAGGGGTGGGAGAGGGGGGGAAGAGAAGGAGGAAGGGGAAGCAGCTAAGAAATAAAGGCTTGGTGAATTGTGACAGTTACATGACAGGAAAACCATCACTTAGGTTGAAAACTTTTATGGAAATTAGCTGTAGATCCAAATGGTCAAAGTGTGCGAAGTGGTCAGGTGCAGACCTGAAATACTAGCTGCCATCCACCATGCGCATACTAATTCTAGACTTCCTAGGGTAACGGGGTTTTTTGTTTTGTTTTGTTTTGTTTTGGTGCTGATAAAGTGTTTACACAGTAGCTAGGGAATTTCTTCTTTCATTTTTATTATAAAGGCAGTGTAAGTACAAAGAAGGAAAGTCAGATGGGAATAAACAGAAAAATGCGAAGTTCAGACATGATGCTGACCTCCTGCCTTTATTCCCAGAGATTTCATTTCTTTTCAGCACTTTCCGTGCAATCCTGTGAAAATACTATTGATATTTTTAGGCACCTGGGACCACGCTATCCATTTTCACCTTACAATGCATTCTTCAGTATATATTAGATATTGGTCCCTTTCCACATTCATATTCAGACTTTAATAGCTCTCTGATAGTCTGCTTACTAGGGGTGCATGAAAATTTTTCAAGTACTCTCATGATTGGACAATCAGGAATGTTCAAGAAATAACCACCGTTCACATAATGAGAGGATCAACAGACTTCTTCATACACTAGCTCTCTAGAGGAACATAGGGCAAGGATTCCCTGCTTTGCTCCCTGATAAGACTCTAGCACTGGTATAGAACCTGACACATTGTATGCTCAATTAACATTCATTGGAAGAGGGAATACTCCATGTGTATTTACACATCTCTATGGCTACTGTGTGCGCATGTGTGCATTTACCCATATGTTCATGTATATGTACTGTGTACACATACATGTGGAGACCAGAGGTCCACTTTGAGTGTCAATTCTCAGGCACTGTCCACATTGGTTGTTTTTTGTTTCTAATTACATGCATTTATTTACAAAAGGTGTGAGCCATAGCATACTGTGGAAGTCAGAGAACAGCTTTCAGGAGTTGATTCTCTCCTTCCAGCATGTTAATTCCTGAGATCAAACTCAGGTCAGCAGGCTTAGATGCCAACCATCACTACCAGCTAAGCCATCATGACAACTACCTTGTGTTAGAGACATGCTCTCTCACTGGCCCGGTCAGCAAGCCCCAGGGAGTGTCACTGCCTCCCAGGAACAAAGCTACAGTCTCCATTGCAATCTCTCCCCTAGATTCTAGAGACCACACACAGGTGGTACCCAGGCTTTCACAGTAAGCGCTTCCTCCGCTGAGCTCCACCCCTGTCACTCTGTATATACCTGAATTTTCAATAAACCTTGACCTTCTAAAATAACTGCTCCCTCGAATGGTCCTAGCTGCAGTTTTATTCATTTGCTTGTTTGTTCATTTGGATAAGCCAAGAACTAGGTCTTCAAAGTTCAGTGTGGTCCAAATAAGAAAAGCTTGTACATCCCTTTCCCATTATTGCTGCGATAAAGCACCATAAACACAGAGGTTTAAAATAACACAAATGCAATGTCTTCCAGGTCTAGGCACCAGAAATGCACAATGGGTGGCTGGGATACTTCTTGACTTCGCAAACCCAGGTGTTCCTCAGCTCCTCAACGCTGTGTTCCTGGCCCTTTCTACCTCATTCTGACCTTAGTTCCTCCTTCACAGTCCCCTTTGAAGCTAAGTCCACTGCCTCCCCTTTGCCCCTAAGCACACCTTTATGATTATATTGGGCATACCTGGATAATTCAATATCATTTCTCCATCTCAAGAGATTAGCTCAATGACATCTGTGAAGTCTCCTTTGCCATGAAAAATATTAGGTTCTGGGAATTCAATCTTTGGGTTGCATTATTCTGCCTGCCACAACCTGGGAGGAATCACCCACACACCTACCTCTGAATGTGTGCTGAGTGCCTACTTACTGTACCCTGAACCAATGCTAAGAAACATACCATCCAGCTCTGTGGCCTTGCCTGATTATATAACCGGCTTGCTGAACTGCAGGCATTATCTCTTGGCTCCCAGGAAGGCTGCACGGAAAGCATCTGCAGGCATCTCTGTCCACTTCAGGAAGATGCTCTTTTAACTGTGACTGAACAGAAGGAAAACGCTGGAGGAAGCAGAGGACAGAGAGAAAACAAATCCACTTACAGCCAGATGATGTGAAGGGAGATTGGTAAACGGGAAGGCAATGTAATGAAGGTCAAGCAAACTCAAATAAATGTGTCCTTTTTCTCCCACTAATCATCCACTTTGAGAAAAGTACCTTGAGGGTTTGAGTGAACTTCTCTATGAACTAAACTAGTGAAATGCTATGTAGCATGCTGGTGGGGAGGGGTGGGAGCCAACTAAACATTCTCAAGTAAGTAACTAGACAAGCATTTGACCCCATAATGTTTGTGGAGACATTACAGAAAACCCAGCCACATAAAAGACAGAGATTTGGGGAAAATTTGTGACAGACTCAGGACCTACCACTAAGTTACATCCTAACACTCTTTATACTTGTGCTGGAGGGTCCCCATCTCTAGCTCAGGCTGGCCTTGAATTTACTTCAGCAAGTGAGATAGCCTGTCCTACCTGGAGAAACCAAAACTCCGGTTTCGAATCTTGGTTGTTTATTATTTCATATAAATAAGCAAACTGAGCAGCGGCAGAGGGGAGGGGACCCTCAAAAATATGTTGTTAACCATGGTTATTCCTGAGTAATGGAACAATCTTATTTTGCCTTCATTTGTATTTCGTATGGGCTGAAAATAAAGGGGAATGGAGAATTCTGAGAGAGAATGTCTCCTAGATTGCTTACCTGGAGTTTTTATGTCTTTTGTGGGGTTTTTTGTTTGTTTGTTTGTTTGTTTTTAGGTAGTTACAAACACGACCCAAGATGTCCCTCTAGTGGAAGGAATGCGGCTGCAACTGGCACCTGATGGAGGCTTTGGAAAATAACTTACTGAGTTCAAGACCTTTGCAAACAAGAGACTGAAACTCATAAGGTATTGTGCTTATTCAAAATTTTCAAGGCAGGGGAAGGAATACTTGCAAAAGTAGAGACAAAACCCTCACGCTAGGTAAACCAGTGTCGATTCTGGATGCACTTGGAATACTGACAGCTAGCATTCTGAACTGTCTGTATTGGAGGATTACACGGATTAGACTTCTCTGTTTGCATTTTGTTAGTTTATGCCTAGGTCTAGAGAACCGAAAGATGGGGAACCACGACGACCCCCCCACCCCCCACCCCTCACCCCCCGCTGCGGTCCAGACGCCTTTCCCCGCTAAAGCTTTCTGCCTCTCTTGGCTGAGTAAGGCTAGACCTGCCCTGAGCTCTGGCACACTCGGGACACACTTGTCCCCGCCTTGATTCCTCGTCGGCTGCAATCGGTTGGCTCTCTTGAATTCGGCTCTCTTCGGCTACATCCGGCCTACTCTCAGTCTGCCATTGCAACTACCTCTGTTCGGCGCTCCTTTCGGCCCTGGCGTCTTTCCCCTGCGTTCGGCCAGCGTTCGGCTCGACTCGGCTCTTTCCGTCGCCGTGCGGCCGCGGTCCCGGAAGAGCGTCCATGGAGCCAGGCCTGCCGGGCGAACGGCAGAGTATGGCGCCGCTCTTGGAGTACGAGAGGCAGCAGGTGCTGGAACTGCTCGACAGCGACGGGCTGGTGGTGTGTGCCCGCGGACTCGGCACCGACCGGCTCCTCTACCATTTCCTGCGGCTTCACTGCCACCCGGCCTGCCTGGTGCTGGTGCTCAACACGCAGCCGGCCGAGGAGGTGCGACTGCCGGATGGGTAGACCCGAGGGTTTGGGGGACATCAAGCCGAGATCGGCGCGGTAGGAACGCGGAGCTGTAGGGTTGCAGGGACCCCCGAGCCCATGCAGATCTTAAACAGGGCACGAAAGGGAATGAGTTAAGATCCCAGGGGGAGATGCGGGGTACCTACACAGTTCCAAGTCGCTGCGAAGGAGGGAAGGGAAATTGAAGTGGCTGCCACAACAAGGGAGGGCATTGAGTGAGGGTCCTGGAAGGAGATCCTGGACTCTGACACTGCGGGATGACTGCCAAGTATGGAACGCACCCCAAGGGAGTCTTGGGTTCCTCTATTGACATGGGAAAGCATTGAATAGTGGTCCTTAAGAGAGGTACAGGGCCCAGATACAGTTCGAGGACACTGAGAATAAGGGTCCCACACACCCCCTAACACTGAAAAGGAGAGGGACAGCTAGGCTACACATTGAGGTAGAGGAGTGGATTGGATTGCGCTGCAGAATCTGGGCAGGAATAGTGTTTGAGTTTGAAGTTGGGTATTAAGGGTGTTTAGGGGACAGAGTGTGGTCCCTAAAAGGACAATGACGGGATGATAGGGTTTCTGAGAGTTATTAGAAAGTGGAAAAGTTGACCTTGAGGTTTCACAAAAGAAGAAGAACTGGGGGGTGGGGGGGTGGGGTTAAAGCTAAGGGATCAATCTGGAAGAGCAGGTGATCCTGAGGACAGTGGAATGAGACATGCCTTGCTGGGGATGTTGAGGACATAACTTAGCATGATGATCCCCTAGGTGTAGAGGCCAGGAAGAAAATGTCAGCTGAGAAGAGTCACCAACAACTCCTTTAAAGGCTGAGACTCTGTTGGATTCCCTGAGGAGTCTACAGTGCTTGGCATGGTACTTTGTGCAATGTAAGATGCCCAGAAAAGCGGCATTAGACTGAGAGACAAACGGGCCCTTGGACCTATGGACATTCTGGCATCTCTCTAGGAAGTATCAATACTGATCTAACAGTCTAAAGTGTTGTCTGCAGAGAGGAATCCCTTGTCTCAAATCCCGACTTTGACTGGAATTAGTTTCTAGGTAGTAGAAAACTTTTTTTTTAAGATTTTTTTTAACGATTTATTTATTATATGTAAGTACACTATAGCTGTCTTCAGACATACCAGAAGAGGGCGCCAGATCTCATTATGGATGGTTGTAAGCCACCATGTGGTTGCTGGGATTTGAACTCAGGACCTTCGGAAGAGCAGAAAACTTTTAACCCAAAGTTTTAAAAGGTTCTGTGGCTTGGTGTTGAAATGGAAATAACGACTGAAGCACGATTATTTCTTAATGTAAACGCCAAAGCACAACTTAACCTTACAAAACAAAACCTTAATTAAAGTGACCTGATTGACTGATGGGTATAAAAGAATAACTTAGTTTGCATATTTGCTGTGACGTTCCTGAGCTCTGAGAATGGAGACATCATTTTAAATCCCTGTAACCTATTTTAAATCTTCCCTGCCCTGTACTAAGCAGCTTACTAATGAGTTTCATTTGATTTAGGAATATTTTATCAATCAGTTGAAGATAGAAGGAGTTGAACATCTCCCTCGGCGGGTGACAAATGAAATCGCAAGTAACAGCCGCTATGAAGTCTACACGCAGGGTGGTATCATATTTGCAACAAGCCGAATACTCGTGGTTGATTTCTTGACAGGTAGAATACCTTCAGATTTAATAACTGGTAAGAATTTGACATCTTCCTGATCTACAATGTGAACGTGTTTATTTTTGCCTGTCTCCTCTGCTAAACGTGCTGCCCTTGTTGCTCAGTATTGTAGTTAAGCTGTTGACACACTCCCTGACAGTTCACAAGGTTCATCAAATGTTTATGACATGAATAAGTATGGCTACATGCCACTTAACACTGAGATTCTATGATTTAGCTATTGTACGAAGGCCTTAGAGCTTACAGACAAAACCCCGCATGGGTGGCCTGGAGAGGTGGATCAGAGGTTAAGAAGGTTCACTGCTCTTGCAGAATTCCACAGCTTAGTTCCCAGCACCCATGTAAGGTAGCGCACAACTACCCATAATTCCAACTCCAGGGCATCCGATTCCCTCTTTAGCCCTCTGAGAGCACTGGACTCAGACTGCACAACAACCCCACCCTCACCCCATCACACATGCACAAATATATATGCAGAATTTTTAAGGTAAAAATAAAATTTAAAATCCTGAATGTTAACAGCTCAATTAGACATTGATCTCTTGATATAACCAAGAAACATAGTAAACAGAGCTGTTTGGGCCTGATGTCGCCATTAACATAGCGTACTGTTTTATAGGTAGTTTGTTTTTATAAGTAGAAGGGAGACTTCCAAAATAAGGAAGAGAAGTACAGTATAGTAAATTAACTATATAGTCATTTAACATATTACTGAGTATTATGTACATTACACATAATTGTGCATGTTGTATGCTGAATAACTAGTGGGATATTTATGCTAGATATTTTTAATTTTTGTTTTTTATGTTCAGGGACCTTTTGCCTGTGTTTATGTCTATGCACCGTATATGTCTGGTACCTGCAGAAGTTAAAAGAGGTTAGATTCCTAGAACTAGAATTATAGATGGTTATAAGCCACCATGTAGGTACTGGGAATCAAGCCTTGGTTCTCTGAAAGAATAAATAATTTTAACCATGGAGCCCTCTCTCTAGCCACAGTATTAGTATTGGCGTACAAACCCAGAAAGGGCCATGCTCTGACAGAGGTGTACCCACTGGACTATGGGTATTTTAACCTTGCAGCTCTTAGCAGGTTGAAGCACCATCATGTAGTGTGTGGTTGTATATAAGATATGGCCCCTTGTTTTCCAGTCTGACTTTCAGGAATATTGTAGTTGACAGGCGTTTGCCCTTTAGCTATAGCCAGACTTGATGAGCTTATCAAACTCTTCATAAATCTCTAAGTAAATTTGCTTTCTGTCCCTTTCCCATTATTTAAATTAAACTAAATAGTTACTTAATACTTCAGAGGGGAAAGGTGAAAGATAATTTCAGCTAGGAGTAGTGTAGAAGCTCATGTGAGCACTGCTTAGTGGATTCAGCGGGCCTTGTTCTCCTGCTGTCCTCCATCCCCTGACTCTTAACAGTCTTTCCTCGCCATCCTCTAGAGGGTTCCCCAATCTGCAAGGGGAGACCTCAAGTTTAAACTCTTTCTCCTCATAATGTCTGGCTGTGGGTCCCTGTAATTTCTTCATCTGCTGCTGCTGGAGGAAGCCTTTCTGAGAACAACTGGACAGGGCACTGTTCTATTCATATAGCACTATATCATTAGGAATCATTTCATTGATCCTTTTTTTAAGACCAGTCGTATTTGGTTCTTGCCCCCTAAGTCTCTGGGTTATCCAGTCTCTGATTTGAGCCATTCATGGGGCAAGGGCTCACTCTCATGGGGTGGGCCTCAGCTGAAATCAGATATCGGCCACTCCCACAAGTTTTGCACCACCGTGAAGGCAGAACATCTTGGAGGCAGGACAGATTGTAGGTGGAGGATTTTATGGCTGGGTTGGTGTCTGGGATTCTCTTTCAATAGCTTGCATGTGTTAAAGAGACTAGAATGTAGAGGTGAAGGCTCCAAGCCCACACCAGCTCGATCTCTCTACATTCAGTGAGCTGTGTGGAAGTTGTCCTCAGCAAGGGAACCCCACTGACAGTTTTCAGAGGGTGGCCTTCTGTCCTAACGTCAGCCTGGGTTGTTTAGGGATCTCCACTAGACCTCCTCAGCAGCTGCTTAACTAAATGTAACCCACTATTAAAAGCCTTGCCTGGCTACAAAAGATGGCCAGTTCAGACTAGTATTCTCCATTATTAGAAGTCCTCACTAGGATCATCCTCATAGTTTGTAGAAAATTTCTATAACACCAGGTTTCTGCGCCATCCTCCAAATTTCCCCCAATTCCAGCTTTTCTCCCTCCATCCCCCACCCATCCATCCTCCTGCCATCCCTTCTGCCTGGAGTTCACTCACAGATTCTATTCTGTTTTCCCTTCCAAAGGAGATCTATGCTTCCCCCTGTAGCCTTTCTCCTTACCTCTCTGTCTGTGAATTACAGCTTGATTACTTAACAATTAATATCCACTTGTAAGTGAATACATACATACTGGCTGGTTTTGTGTTTCAACTTGACACAAACTAGAATTATCACAGAGAAAGGCACTTCACGTGAGATCCAGCTGTAAGGCATTTTCTCAATTAGTGATCAAGAAGGGAGGGCCCATTGTGGGTGGTGCCATCCCTAGGCTGGTACTCCTGGGTTCTGTAAGAAAGCAAGCTGAGCAAACTTAGCAAGTGGGAAGCAAGCCAATAAGTAACATCCTTCCATGGCCTCTGCATCAGCTCCTGCTTCCTGACCTGTTTGAGTTCCAGTCCTGACTTCCTTTGGTGATGAACAGCAGTGTGGAAGGGTAAAACTGAATAAACCCTTTCCTCCCCAACTTGCTTCTTGATCATGATGTTTGTGTAGGAATAGAAACCCTGACAAAGAGAACACACCATGTTTGTCTTTTTGGGTCTAGGTTACCTCAGCCAGGATGATTCTTCTTTTCTAGTTGGATCCATATGCCTGCACATTTTATGATGTCATTCTTGTAACCACTGAGTCATACTCCATTTTGTAAACATACCACATTTTTGTCTTTCAGTTAAAAGATACCTAGGTGGTTACCAGTTTCTGTCTATTATTAATAAAGTCTCAGTTGAGCATAGTTGAAGGGGTGTGGTTGTGGTGGGACAGAGCGTTCTTGGGATCTTTGCCCAAGAGTGGTTGTTATAGCTGAGTCTTGATGTAGATAAATTCCCAGCTTTCTGAGGAAAGCAACATTGGTTTCCGTAGTAGCTTTTCAAGTTTGCATTTCCACCAACAATGTAGGAGTGTTCCACTTCATTCACATCCTCTCTAGCATGAGCTGTCACTTGTATTTTTTTATCTTAGCCATTCTGATGGTGTAAGATGAAATCTCAGAGTTGTTTTGATTTGCATTTCCTTAGTGGCTAAGGATGTTGAACATGGCTGTAGGTGCTTCTCAGCCTTTTGAGATTCCTCTATTGAGAATTCTCTGTTTAGATCTGTACCCTATTTTTAATGGATTGTTTGATTTGTCTTAATACCTAGTTTCTTGACTTCTTTATATATTTTGGATATTAGAGCTCTCTCCAATGTGGAGTAGGTAAGAATCTTCCCATTCCATAGGCTGTCTGTCCCATTCCATAGGCTGTCTGTCCTATTCCATAGGCTGTCTGTCCCATTCCATAGGCTGTCTGTCCTATTGGCAGTGCCCTTTGCCTTACAGAAGCTTTGCGGTTTTATGAGGCTCCATTTATCAATTGTTGATCTTACTGCCTGCACTATTGATGTTCAGAAAGTCATCTCCTTTGCCAGTGCATTCCAGGCCTTTCCCCACTTTCTCTTCTATCAGGTTCAGTGTATCTGGTTTGATGTTGAATTCATTGATCCACTTGGACTTGAGTTTTCTGCAGGGAGATAGATATGGACCTATTTGCATTCTTCTATGTGCCCACATCCAGTTACACAGGCATCTTTTTTCCAGTGTGTATTTCTTGGTTTATTAGGGTTTTTTTTTCTCTAATCAATAATCAGGTATCCATACATGTAGGCAGGGGTAGGCGGGGCACCCATACAAAAGAAAAAAAAAGCACTATGTTAAAATGATAGCAGTACTGTGCTGCTTGAACACAGTAAACTTTTAATAAACTGTTGCCCTTTTATAGTTGGAGATATTAGAGCATCTAAAGCCCTTACCTGTCCTCTGTCCAGCTCTATGTTGTGTAAGTATATCTTTAAGTTACTAACATGAGAACATTGTCTAGAAACTACCGCTAGATGTCAGTATTACACCATCAGTCACCCACAGGAGGCCTGCACAGTCTAAACACCCACTCAGAGCCCACTTACAGGTGGGTTCTTGACTGAAACTGACAAAGTCAGTCCATCCCGGGACATGGGCTGCCCTGTCTCACAAGGACTCCTATAGACTACCACCTCCCTCCACACTCACCCTGCCCAGACGCTTACAGAGAGGCTTCAGCAGGAAACATGCCTTAGAACCTCTTTCTGTGTCCACCCTCTTTCTTGATGACCTCAGTCAAGTTGCTTCTCCTTCCCTTCTTTATAATCTTAAAATAATACCTCCATGAAAGGAAAATGCACGGAGGCCTCTGAGCACACCTGCAGGGGCAAGCCCTTATTGTGCAATGAGCCTCTGGGGACATTTCATATCCAAATCTTAATGTCAGATGGCCCAGGGTGGCCCAGCCTCTGAAGGCCTACCTGAGCCTGTATCAAAACCTGCACCTGGGGTTAGGGTTAGTGTTCTTCTCTCTCTGGATTCTGAAATAATGTGGACCCTTCAGAGTACAGTGTCCTAATTTGAGGCTCACCTATAGTTTGCAAGTCCAGTTTTAGTGTTTTCAATTTAATGGGATATTTCTGTTGCGTGTGGTATGCACGTGTATATGTGTGGGTGTGTGTGCCTGTGCACATACATGGGCCAGAGAAAGGTACTGGGTGGCCTGCTCCGTCAATCCCTGGAGACAGGACCTCTCTCCGGAGCACTGAACCTGGAGGCAGGCTGGCAGCTAGCCACTGACCTCTCCTACAGCTCTGGAGCCGCCATACACAGGGTAGCCCTGCTTGGCATTCTATATGGGTGCTGAGGGTTTGAACTCTCGGGTCCCTGTGCTCTTGGGCTACCTCCAGCTTCCTGTGCAATGTTTCAGTACAGGCTGAGCAAGTGTGGCCCATGGCGTCCTTGGGAAAGACCCCTGCTAGGTTTAGGAGTGTTTTCTGAGCAGGGAGTAGATCACATGTACCAGGGTGGTTGGTTGGAAGGTCCATAAGCTTGTAAATGAATTTTACTTGCTAGGTGCTTAGTGAGAGTGAAATTTAGCACTAGCCACTTTAGTCCAGAAACTCAGCCTGGAGAGGGATTCTGAGAGAAGGGAGTGTCTGGGAGCAGAGAAAACAAACAGCTGGAAGTCAGACCGTGGATCCAAGCTGCTAGCTTGAGACAGCTTTCCAGAATTCTTTTTTTTTTTTTTTTTTTTTTTTTTTTGATTTTTCGAGACAGGGTTTCTCTGTGTAGCCTTGGCTGTCCTGGAACTCACTTTGTAGACCAGGCTGGCCTCGAACTCAGAAATCCGCCTGCCTTTGCCTCCCAAGTGCTGGGATTAAAGGTGTGCGCCACCACGCCCAGCTCCAGAATTCTTTCTGTTCTGCTTTCCCTGGAGATCTCCAGGCAGCTCTTCCCTCTCCCCACTCCCACCCAGTCCCCTCCCTTCTGCTCCAGCCAGTTCTCCAAACAATTCTCTCTTGCTATTCTAAAAAACTTCTCTAGTTAATCTCCTGCAGCACTTAAGACCAGTCTTTTATTTTACATATCAATCCAGTCATTTACTCCAGGTTCCCTTTTGATTATCCTATGAATCCACATTCCCTGCTGATTTTTTTTTTTTTTAAAGGAGACGAAACACGCACTTTTTTTTTTTTTTAACATTGCAAAAGAATTCAGAGATCTGCCTTAGTTAAATCCTGACTGTAATCTAGCTGGGTAAGACCCCTCCCTAAAATTACCATTTCTATCATGCCTGTGCCTGTAGTAGATATATTTTCAAAATCCTGGCTCAGGGTTTCTTCCCTGACTTTGACCATTTATGTTCCAGGGTGAAAGACACACATAGCCTTTATATTTTTAAATATGCCTTAAGCAGCTGCCTGCCCTCCATGCTGTTAAAAAATCATCCTTCCTATCAATAACCCAAGTTGTTACTTATTATGTTTCATCTGGGCTGCTCTTAACTCCAATTGGCCAGCCCACATAGCCACGTTTTTTCTGGCTCAGCTAACCCATGGTGTCTCTCCTTTCTCCTCTCCTGCAAGTTTTGATATGATGGCTTCTTTCTCCTCTCCTCTGGTGGTGCGCTCTAAGCCCTCAAAACCTAACCCCACCTATCTTTTCTGCCCAACTGTTGACTGTTGGCATCTTTTTTTTTTCCTTTTTTAAAGATTTACATACGTACACTGTATGTCTTCAGACACACCAGAAGAGGGCATCAGATCTTGTTACAGGTGGTTGTGAGCTACCATGTGGTTGATGGGATTTGAACTCAGGACCTTCGGAAGAGCAGTCTGTGCTCTTACCAGCTGAGCCATTTGACAGCCCAGTTGTTGGCATCTTTATTCACCAATCACAATTAAGTAGGGGCAGGATTACTCTCTCTTCTTTGGGGCAGTTTTGGGGGACCCAAATTAGCATTAGAATACAAGTAGCAACCAACCAACCCACCACAGGGCCTAATCTTGCTTTGTCCTGGTCAACTCTGCCTTTATAACCATAAACAAAAGAATTAGCTGAGTGGTACCTCCTGCAATCACCACTCCCTAAATCTCTTTATCTCCTTTGTTGAGGTTTTGTCTTTTACTGTTTATTGTATGCTAAGTGCTGGCCTACAAGATTTGAAGTCTGTACGTAGCCTGAGGAACTCTGCCCCCAGTTAATTCTGATTGGTAACTAAAGATGCCAGCAGCTAATAGCTAGAAAAAAGAAACAAAGTCCAAGTTTCGGTTTTCCTTGCTAGAAATAGGAAGAAGGAGCTGAGGGAGAAGCAAGCGCAAGAGGAGCCACCTTGGGCTAGGGGCCAAGGGAACGTGGCCCAGAAGACTGTCCATTTGGGTTAAGAGCAGCCAGGGTGGAATGGGGTTATCAATGAGAAAGTGGATTCTAACAGCATGGAGGGCAGGCAGCTGCCCAGCTCTTGTGCTGCTTAAGGCATCTTAAATATAAAGGCTGTGTGTGTGTGTGTGTGTGTGTGTGTGTGTGTGTGTGTGTGCGCCTTTCATCCGGGAACATAAATGGTTGAAGGCTGGAAGGAACCCCATGTCTGGTTTTTTTAATTTTTTACAACACCCCTTCCTTAGTATCTTTCTGGCAAGCTGACCCTTAGCACAGCTGCTTTTGTTCCGTTAGATTCATGAAGCACCGCTTAATTCATATAGCATTCTTATATTTTGCATAGTTGAGAAATTATATATTTTTGAGCTCATGTTTTTAGAGTTCTTAAGGGCTATTCTAAAGGTCCCATCATTTACCATTTTGCTAAGACATTAGCTATACCTTTGCCTTCTGGACTGCTCTCTCTGATTATCACGGTGACATTAACAGTAACAGAGAAAACATTCCTTGAAGGAGGAATATAAAATATATTCATGGGCTGGTGAGATGGCTCAGCGGGTTAGAGCACCCGACTGCTCTTCGGAAGGTGATGAATTCAAATCCCAGCAACCACATGGTGGCTTACAATGAGATCTGACGCCCTCCTCTGGTGCGTCTGAAGTCAGCTACAGCATACTTATGAAGAATAATAAGAAATGAATCCTTGGACCGGAGAGACCAACCGGAGGGAGCGAGGCTGTCTGGAGCGAGTGGAGCCAAACGGGGACGGCTGGAATGAGCGGGGCCAACCGCAAGCGGAGCCGACTGGAGCGAGCGGGGGACCATACGGGGGCGGCCCGTAGCCAGTGGAGCCAGAGGGAGCGAGTGGGGTTGACCGAAACAAGGGGAAAAAAAAAAAAAAAAAAAAAAAAAAAAAAAAAAAAAAAAAAAAAAAAATATATATATATATATATATATATATATATATATATATATATATATATATATTCATTATTATACAAACAAACCTTAGCCCACAGCTACTGTGGGCCCTCGCCTACACTTGCTGGCCTTGTCCAAGGGGCAGGAATCATGTCTTTCTGTCCTTACCAAGGCCATGCAAAGTCATACACTGTACAGTGAGTTATTGAATGACAGAAAGGGCCCTGTGTCAGCATGTCATTTTCAGGACCCTGTGAGTGAGGCATGAAGGCCCCAAAACCAGTGCATGTGTGTGCATGGACATGCCAATGTAAAGACTGAGAATCCTTATGGAAGGAAGAGTTTGACAGAAATGACATCTGTCCCCTGTTATATCTCATACTTCTCTCTAGAGTGTCACTAAACACACTGTATTAAAATGCGCCCAAAACACGGCTCAGTAGATAAAGGTGCTTTACCTGACTGACCTGAGTTCCATCGCCAGAATCCACATGGCGGAAGGAGAGAACCGACTCCCAGAAGTTGTCCTGTAACTGCCACCCCTGTATGTCCTGCCTCCCTCACATGTGCACGCACAATGAAGAAATGAATGGAATTAGAATGGTAGTGTGTTAAAGCTCTCCTGTTTAGCATCTGATATTTAAAATTAGGAAACATTTATAATTATCTTTCTTGTATGTACATGTATCTGTGTGTGCTCTCACGTGGGTAGATGTGCACAAGTGTGCGTGTGTGTGGCAACCCAAACCTTGACGTCAGATGTCCTCCTCAGACTCTATCTGCATTATTTACTGAGGCAGGGTCAGTAGATCCCAGGTACAGTGGACCCACTGCCACCTGACTGTTGTAGGAGTACAGGCTCCAGTCCTCACACACACATGGCCACTGCATTATCCACTGAGCCACCTCTTCAGCCATTGTTCTTGTTTTTAAGATTCAGGGAATTGTACTGTACAGACCACAAAAGCCACATTGCCAGGTATGGTGGTGCATGCTTGTAATCCCAGTACTCAGGAGGCTGAGGCAGGAGGATCATGAGTTTAATTAAGGCCAACCTATGTTAAAGATCATGTGCCTGCCTCTACAAAAAACAAAACAAAATGTTGAATTAAGTTTGTTCTTTAAAGGTTTTTGTTTAAAATAGTGTAATTTATAATTGAGCTCTTTGTTGACTGTATCCTCAAAGCTGACTTCATCTAATGGGATGCACATGCTACCCAGACTTGGTAAATTAAGCTATTTTATGTAGTTCATCTGTCCACATAGTGGGCCATTCAAGACCCATGCTCTCTATCACTCCCTCAGCCTGCGCCCCCTTGTGGTCCCGACACTCGGGTTCCCAATGACTCACTCCTTCACCTCACCATCTCCCACGTGCACTCTCGTCACTGAAGCTAAAACACAGACCACCTCTGCAGGTGGCCTCTTGTCCTGTCACAAGCTAGAGTCATTAAAAGGAGTGGCCTACATAAGATCAGGATATAAGCCTACATATAGGGCATTGTCTTAATTAACGATTGACGGGGGAGGGCCCAGCCCATTGTGGGTGGAGCCATCCCTGCCCTGGTGGTCCTGGGCTCTATAAGAAAGCAGCTAAGCAAGACATGGAGTACAAACCATGGGGTGCAAGCACCCCAGTAAACAGCAGCCTCCATGGCCAGCCTCTGCCTCTGGGTTCCTGCCCTCCTTGATAGAGTTCCTCTCTTGACTCCCTTCAATGATGAACAGTGATGTGGAAGTATAAGCAGAATAAACCCTTTCCTCCCCAAGTTGCTTTTGGTAATGGTGTTTCATTATAGCAATAGTGACCTTGGCTAGGACATCACCCTTGAATAAGAAATCACAAGGGTTACTATTGCACTCTAATAAATCCCCTTTCCCCTGTCTGTCTATCTATATATAGAGAGTTTCATCCTATACATTGTTACTCTAAAGAGCGCTCACTAATACAATCCCCCAACAGGCATCCTTGTGTACAGAGCACACAGGATCATTGAGTCCTGCCAGGAAGCCTTCATCCTACGCCTCTTCCGCCAGAAAAACAAGCGCGGGTTCATCAAAGCTTTCACTGACAACGCTACCGCCTTTGACACTGGCTTTTGTCATGTGGAAAGAGTGATGCGGAACCTTTTTGTGAGGAAGCTCTACCTGTGGCCAAGGTAATGACTGATGTGTTAGAAGGGTGGGTCATGTCTCAACAGCACACTAGGCCAAGGCAGTTCCACGGGGAAGAGGTTTTATTGAGGAGAGACAGAGACAGAGACAGAGACAGAGACAGAGACAGAGAGAAGGTGGCAGCAGAAAGAAGAGGGGAAGAGACGGGGAGGGGTGTTCCCCTTATTTATATGGAAAATGACATAAAGGTGGGTGGTGAGCTCAATGGATTCTGGGAATATGGTAGCCATTGTCTTGACAATAGGTCTATAGGTCGCACTGTTGCCTATGTGATGTCATAGGTTTGGGAGGTCCTGATGCCAACAATGACATTATGGAGCATGTTGTGTGAGCAGAAGTGCCTTAACTGAGTTGCATTTTAATGCAATGAATGGAATACAGTGTGTATTTGCTATCCTGTCTATAAGGCCCTCCTCTTCCTCTTCTTCCTCCTCCTCCTCTTCCTCCTTCTCTTCTTTATTTGTGGTGTTTCAATTTTATGAAGACTACTAGTTGTACAATTATTCTTTTAATTGTTTCTTATTTCAGAATTAAAAACCACCCATAAATAATAAATATTTTGGTAGTGGAAGCCCAGACAGCTCAGCTCTGCTGTTAGAGGCACAAAAGCAGCGCCAGCAGGATTGCTCAGCGGTGCAGCCGCTTGCCTGAGTTTAATCTCCAGGAACCACATGGGAGGAAAGAACTGACCATGGGTTGTCCTCTGAGCTCTGAGGGCACAGACACACACCACAAGTAGATAAATAAATCTTTCAAAAAGAGCAAGGCCGAGGATCGTTACCTTGATGGTCCAGGTTAGATCCCCAGGACCCACACATGCACTATGGCACGTGCACACCAAATAAGTGTCATGGGGCTTTTTGTTGTTTCATTTTGTTTTTTACAAGCTCTAAGCCACCATATGCCATATACAGTAAGGGCCCTGGGGCCTGGAGCCTGGAGCCATATTCACTCGCACTGTGAAGGCAGGCCTTGGGTTGGGCACTCGGTGAGGCCTGGTGTGTTTGTACACATATCTGTTGTGCTTGTTTTGTTTGTAGCTGTTGACTATTTGGAAACTGTCTCCATAGGTTCCATGTAGCAGTCAACTCATTCTTGGAACAACACAAACCTGAAGTCGTAGAGATTCACGTGTCCATGACACCCGCCATGCTTGCCATTCAGACGGCCATACTAGACATCTTAAACGCGTGTCTGAAGGAACTGAAGTGCCACAACCCGTCGCTAGAAGTAGAAGATTTGTCATTAGAAAACGCTCTTGGGAAGCCATTCGACAAGGTCCACTTCTTTTCTTCCTCTTACTCCATAGCTGGTTAGGTTGTTGTTTTAAAGAATGGAAGGCTTTTCAATATTCACCATATTCTTTGTAGGAATTAAACTGTAGGTGACTTAAAGTGGGGCTGCTTTGCCCACTGGGGAGTAGTAAGTCACAGTGACATACGTGTTTGCCATGTAAACAATAGACTGACTTTTTCAGTTATGTAGTGAGTGAATGTCTTATTGTAAGTATAATCAATGTTTGTTCCAAACTGGCAGTATCTGGGTATCTGTAGACAACAAGGTCTATAAAGGAATGCTTCGTAATTAGGCATCCTCGAATCTACTGTCTTTTTAAAATAGAAAGTTGGGTAAAACTTTTTGTTTTAGTTTTGGGTTGTTTGGTTTTATGGGGGCTGTTTTTGTTTTGAGACAGGCTCTCACTGTGTGGCCCTATTGTCTGTTATAGTGAATTATGAGCTCCAAAATGCTATCTTTAAGAAATTCCAGGTCGCCGGGCATGGTGGCACACGCCTTTAATCTCAGCACTCGGGAGGCAGAGGCAGGTGGATTTCTGGGTTCGAGGCCAGCCTGGTTCCAGGACAGCCAGGGCTATACAGAGAAACCCTGTCTCGAAAAACCAAAAAAAAAAAAAAAAAAAGAAATTTCAGGTCACATTTATTTTAACACATGCTACTGTCTTTTAAATTCTGGGTCAGTCTCTGTGTCACTGGGAGCAATGTGTGGGTTTGTACAGAAGAGGCCAGTCAGTCTACTGTGAGATGCTCGTGTGCAGCATGGATCCCATGCGTTCTGTGTTCTCCCTCATCCTCATGTGTGACTAGCTTAGTGCGTGCTGATAACAAATCTGACCTAGAAAAGCAGAGGGCTTTATTGAACACTGATTTCTGTCCAGTGTCACTGGCAATGAGAAGCAAGGATTATTTTAGACATTCTTGCACTAATCACATCTGAATGTAGACAGAGCTTGCATCGGGTCACACAAAATCATGAGGATCCATACATCTTCTGACAAAGTGGTCTGCTGTTGTGGAGTGGCTCTAGCCTCCTTTCCCCCATTGCATCTGGTTTCTCCTGCATACACATCCCAGTCTGGAGCATGAACCATAAGATCACACAGATACCACCTCTGTTCAGTGTGTCTGATGAGATGCCCCATATGTTGCCATTTCTGTTCATAAGAATGAGTCACTGGTTTTCTGATACATACCAGGCCGTTTCTGTCTATGATGTGTATGACCATGCATGTTTATGTATGTCTGCATACATGTGCATGGGCCACTGTATGTTGTATCTGTGCATGCTGGGTGCACATGTATGTGTGTGTTGCACATGCTCCTGAATGTACAGAGGCCAGAGGAGATGGAGCAACCTCTAACACTTCTTTGCCTCATTTCATTGAGAAAAGGGTCTTTCACTGAATCGAGAGCTAAGCTGACAGCCAGAATGTCTCAGAGGTCCTCCTGTCTTTGCCCCTATAGCTCCAGGGTTAGAGGCACATCCCATCTTTTTATGTGGGTGCTAAGATTTGAACTCAGGTCCTTCTTCTGCACAGTGGACACTCTTAACCTCAGAGCCATTTCCCCAGCCCCCCTGACAGTAATGTTAATAGTAATTAAGGGAGCCTAACTCCATCTGGTCATAAAAATTGTAGCAACATGACATTATGCTTGAAAAATTAAAGCATTATTAGGAATTAGTGACCTGAAACTTTCTAGCTACTTCCTTGGAAAGAAATATTTAGGGAATCTAATTGTAGTAAAATGTGAATAGCAAAACATTTAGCATCTTAAATATGTTTTTACATTTCCAGTGAATAACCCTTATGGAAAGTATGGCTGTGTTAAGAAAAGCCATATTGGGGGCTGGTGAGATGGCTCAGCGGGTAAGAGCACCCGACTGATCTTCCGAAGGTGATAAGTTCAAATCCCAGCATCCACATGGTGGCTCACAACCATCCGTAACGAGATCTGACTTCCTCTTCTGGAGTGTCTGAAGACAGCTACAGTGTACTTACATAAATAAAATAAAATAAATCTTAAAAAAAAAAAAATTTAAAAAAAAAAAAAGAAAGAAAAGCCATATTGAACATATCTTAACCATAGTAAATTGTATTCTTTTTCAGACAATCCGCCATTACTTGGACCCTTTGTGGCATCAGCTTGGAGCCAAGACTAAATCCTTGGTGCAGGATTTGAAGATTCTAAGAACTTTACTGCAGTATCTCTCTCAGTATGATTGTGTTACATTTCTTAATCTTCTGGAATCTCTGAGAGCAACAGAGAAGGTGTTTGGTCAGAATTCAGGTGTGAGATTAGAAATACCAGTATTATTCTAGGAGCTGGTTTGAATAATGTATTAATGGAAGGCGTGCTATATTCAACTCATGTGATAGTTTGCGTTTCATGCTCACTGCACAAGGATGTAGAGCTTTATTGATTGCTAATGTTCCCACCTACTTAACTTCTGTTCTGTATAATAAATATAACCATTCCCGAAAGTTTTATTTCCAGAGAAGCTCTTTGTAGTATAGCCTAGTTTAGAAATAGGTTTGTGTTCTGGGAGTTTGGTTGGTAGAAACTTAAAATTAATGTTACTCAAAGACCCTGAAGGAGGGTTTCATCCACTAGAATGCCAAAGGCTTATGAGATTCATTTAGAAGTACACACATGTACAGTGACTGTCATGCTAACTATCCAAGACCCTTGAGCCAGGGTCAAAATATGTTCAATTAATAATTTTCACTGCTTCTTCAGAACTTTCTCAAATATCAAAGTACAGACCTAGAGATATAACACCATGGTAGAGCACATACATAGCACATGTAAGGCCCTGGGTACAGTTCCCAGTGTCATGGACACACGGCAGTGATGAAGTAAGAGGAGTGTGAGAAAGCTCTCTGCCTTGGCTCAGACGAAGCTACGTGTAGAGTTCTCCAGTGCCACCTTGGAAATGTCAATGTGGTTATCTTAGAGTTACTGTAAGCAGAGTTTTGAGATCTCATATCCATGAAAACCTTGAGGCCCTGGGCCGCACTTTGAAAGCCACTGGTCTAGCCAAGCAGAGGCTACAACAGTAAGATGTAGAAGTACGATGGCAGCCAGTGGTCTATGTGGGTCATGTGCCCATTAAGAGTATTTAAAACTGCCACTAATTGAAGCCCTTTTTTAAAAACCATTCTATTAGGTTGGCTTTTCCTGGATGCTAGCACCTCCATGTTCGTGAACGCTCGTGCCCGAGTTTACCGCGTTCCAGATGTCAAACTGAGCAAAAAGGCCAAAACATCAGAGAAGATGGCGAGTCCAGAAGTTCAAGGTCAGGCCTTCCGTGTGTGTGTGTGTGTGTGTGTGTGTGTGTGTGTGTGTGTGTGTGTGTGTCCATAGTGGCCACAGTGGCGTGAAGCAGGTGTCAGCTTAAAGCAAATGTAGCCTCTTCTGTTATGCGTGGAGATGTGTTCAGTGTGAGGGAAGAGCACACAGTGAAACCAGGGTGATATCCATGGCCAGAGACATCAACCAAGAGCGCTCTCGTGCTATACAAGAAACATTCCAGCTCTTACTGTCTTGGGCACTAAAGTCTTAGTGAAACATCTTAGCATTTTTGTAACTTTTAAAGAATAAAAATGCAATAGACAAAGGTAACTATGGGTTTGATTCCAGTTTCTCTCTAGAAGCATCAAGGCACTTTCTCTAAGGCCTGCCTGGGATGGGCTATCAGGGCACTTTCTCTAAGGCCTGCCTGGGATGGGATATCAAGGCACTTTCTCTAAGGCCTGCCTGGGATGGGATATCAAGGCACTTTCTCTAAGGCCTG
>LR749650.1:1999827-2024858 GCA_902729485.2 Mus minutoides | reverse complement strand
ATCTATTCAAAACAGTATATTCATAGGTTTGAATACTTACAGAATGACAATATAGTTGATACCTGCTTGTGTCCCTGTTCAGGATTGTAAAAAGCATAGGCCTATAGTAAATACTGCCAGGCAGCAGCGGCAGTGGTGTGAGTCTAATTTAATCCCAGCACTCTGGAGGCAGAGACAGGCAGATCTCTGTGAGTTCCAGTCCAGCCCGGGGCTACACAGAGAAACCATGATTCTAAAAGCCAAACAAAGCAAAGAAAGGAAGAGAGGGAGGGAGAAAGAAAGGAAAGGGAGGGAGGGAGGGAGGGAGGGAGGGAGGGCAGGGGAGAGGAGGGGACAATAAGTGTTGCTGGCACCTGTCCCTTGCATTGTGTAGCTGCTTATGTACAGCATCACAACTGACAACACAGAGCCATCTCTGCTGGCCATGCACATGGCCTGTCCACTCCATGACCTCTGTATATTTCAGCTAGACTTGTATATTTCAGCAGGCCTTTCCAGGGAAGCAGCTCCTATGTTGAATGGTGGAAGCCCAAGGACATGTCTATTCACAGTGATGTTAGCTTTCTGTTGTGGGAAAGCCTTTGCCATGGTTCTAACTGAACATCATACAGAATAAGGTTATCATTTATTTCTGTACAGAAACAAAAAAAGAGCTGGTTCTAGAAAGCAATCCAAAGTGGGAGGCGCTGACTGAAGTCCTGAAAGAAATCGAAGCAGAAAATAAGGAGAGCGAAGCCCTTGGTGGCCCAGGTAGGAACAAAGGAGTTGGTGACATTAGCCTACTCTGTTGTTTCTGAGACAGGATTTCATTGGCCCAGATTGGCTTGGAGCTTGCTTTGCATCTGAGGCTGGCTTTGACTTTCTGATTCTGCTTCCTAGTACTGGATTCCAGGCAGGTGTCACCAAACCCCACAGCGCACACAGACGCTCAGGGTCAGTCACCTGGGACCAGCACTGTTTCAGTTCCTTCATTCAGTGAGCCTTTCTCCAGGTTGGGTCACTTTGTGCTCATGAAGCACAGTCTTTACTGCTCAGCTTCTCAGAGCTTCTATTTAAAGATTCAGCCTATTTCCATGTATGCACTCACCAGGTTTTCAATCTAGACTCTCCCAGGAATCAGCTAATGTTTTTTTCTGTTTTATATGTCTAGTCAAGTGTCTTTCCAAAGAAGCTTATGTGTCTATTGGCCGAGCCCTAGAAAAACAATCCCAATTGTAGGCCTTCTGCCTTCAAACATGAGCACGCTAACAGATGAGCTCTGTAGACTAAGACAGATGTATAAATTACAAATAAATCTAGATGGAGAGTAAATGTGCGTGTTTGAAAATACTGAGTCTTTGAACTGCAGAGTAGTAAAGGCAAGTGGGGTGGGGCGGTAGGCACCGGGGGAATGAGAACAAAGTGTGTGACACTGTGAAGATTCCACTGGAAAACTAATGACTGTGCACTGACCTAAATGCTCAGCTTTTCTAAAGTCACACAAGGGGCTGGAGAGGCGGCTCCGCGATTAAGCTGCTCTTACAGAGGAGGAGAGTTCAGTCCTAGCACTCGTATTAGACAGCTCCAGTTTTAACTCCAGCTCCAGGGGATTAATGCCCTCTCTACCCTCCACAGACGTCTGCATGTTCACACTCAAACACACACACACACACACACACACACACACATCTGTTTTTAGAAGTCACTTGATCCTTACATTAGTAGATCGTGGCAATAATTACCCAGAACTTACAATACTGTCACCCACAACTCAGCATCGCACATGCTCACTTAGGTGAAGAGAAAAGAGTAATAAACTCTGCGGTGGGCAAGATTGTCTCCAGCAGACGACGAGGATGTTGGCATCATTGTGTTTCCCTCTAGATTTCTTTCACGTGTGTTTCACATTGTAATGTCACTAGGATAGACCCATCCCTTGGCCTGCAGTCAAGGATAGCTATGCAAATGGCCCCACACAAAAGCTTATACTTGAAGCTTTATGAGGGGGCTGGTGAGATGGCTCCGTGAGTGAAGGCCTTTCCTGCCAAACCAGATGACCTGAGTTCATTCCCTGGAAACTACATGGTAATGGAAAAGAATAGGGTTCTCTGACCTGTATACGTACACTAAATAAATTTTTTAAAATGAATATAATTAAAACTTTTCATTAAAAAGCTGAGGGGATTTGTGACCTTTTTTTTTTTTTTTTTTTTTTTTGGTTTTTCGAGACAGGGTTTCTCTGTGTAGCCCTGGCTGTCCTGGAGCTCACTTTGTAGACCAGGCTGGCCTCGAACTCAGAAATCCGCCTGCCTCTGCCTCCCGAGTGCTGGGATTAAAGGCGTGCGCCACCACGCCCGGCCGACTTTTTTTTTTATATATAACTTGATTGCACAGTTCTCAAGCAGCTAACAAAAACTCACTTTGTAAACCAGACTGGCCTTGAACTTAGAGCAATCCTCCTGCCTCTGCCTCCTAAACACTGGAACTCGGTGTTTCCATGACATTGGTTTTTGTAATAATTTTCATTTTAGCCGGGCATGGTGGCGCACGCCTTTAATCCCAGCACTCGGGAGGCAGAGGCAGGGGATTTCTGAGTTCGAGGCCAGCCTGGTCTACAAAGTGAGTTCCAGGACAGCCAGGGCTATACAGAGAAACCCTGTCTCGAAAAACCAAAAATAAATAAATAAATAAATAAATAAATAAATGATTTTTATTTTACTTAGCTGACTATAAGTGTAGATTACACATCCCTAGCAACTATACTGAGACATCTTAAGCTTTGATATTAGTAACCTGCTTTCAGCTGGGTCTCTAATGCATATTCTCTCGTTAGTCTTGGCCACCGTAAACTACACCAGTTTGCTCCTTCTTGGTAATAATGGTACCATCTATCATTGCTGATTTCTGTCTTTAGAATTTAGAAATGCTGTTTTTATTGCTCTAAAATCAACCATTAGATAAAATGTTCTCTGAGAATTGTTCTACTTTTAAGGCTAGAAAATCACCTCTGTCTTGGGAGTGAAGACAAGCCATCTTTTCTTGTGATTTAAGATTTTACATTTAACTCTATAATCCATTTGAAATGCATTTTAGTGTCCAAGAGCCCGTAGAAAATTATTCATTTGAAGCTCCCTTAAAACTTCCATTGTACCTTGGCTCTAAACAATTCTGGCTTGGACTTTGCTCCTTGGTCTGTCCAGAGCTGGTGAAAGCATGTGGTTGCTTCCCAAGCCCCCTTTTGAACAATTTATAGACTGGGCTCTCTAACGTAAGATGTCTTCCTTTAGACTGGCACTCAAGGGGGCCCAGTGGGCCGAGGACATGAGTGAACAAGCAAGCGTACGTTCTCTCTGATTGCAGGCCGCGTGCTGATCTGTGCCAGCGATGACCGCACGTGCTGCCAGCTGAGAGACTACCTGTCTACGGGCGCAGAAACCTTCCTGCTGCAGCTTTATAGGAAAACTTTTGAGAAGGATGGTAAAGCTGAAGAAGTGTGGGTAAATTTTAGAAAGGGGGATGGCCCGAAGAGAAATACGAAATCTGACAAAAGACCAAAAGACGCCCCAAACAAGGAGCGTGCTTCCGCCAAAAGGGGGGCCCCTCTCAAAAGGAAGAAGCAAGAGCTGACTCTGACGCAAGTCTTGGAGACTTCTGAGGAGCCGCCAGAGGACAGCGCTTCGGAGGGAGACCTGTGCAGACAGACCAGCAGTAGCCCGGAAGGCTGCGGGGGAGAAATTACGCATGAATCATTTGATTTAAATGTGTCTTCTGATGCGGCCTATGGCATCCTGAAAGAGCCCCTAACCATCATCCATCCGCTTCTGGGGTGCAGCGACCCCTATGCCCTGACGCGGGTACTGCACGAGGTGGAGCCCAGATACGTGGTTCTGTATGATGCAGAGCTCACCTTTGTTCGGCAACTGGAGATCTACAGGGCTAGCAGGCCTGGGAAACCTCTGAGGCAAGTCTGTGCCTGACAGTGCTGCAGGCTTTAATACAAACTGGCCTTCATGGTGGCTTTCTTACCTTTAACAAACCACGATGAGGCTGGTTTGATTCTGCTTTCTGGTGAATGAGAGAACGTTCCAGACAGATGTCAGCTGCCCAGGCTGAACTGCAAGCCTCCGGCACCCCTGGCATTTTCCCGTACCCTGCTCATATTCTTTCTTTATGTCTGAGTGTGTCTCTTACAGGTACAGTTTCTGGAAAGTCTAGGAAATTGATAATGTTCTGTGCAATACCAAAGTTAATATACTAATGGCTTAGCCAAATGCTATTAACCTCCTAAACTACCCTGTAAAATCTTAAATATTTTTCCTTACATGTATGGGTATGTACACACCAGCTTGCAAGGGTTGTTGACCGTTTTGTGGGCTCCAGGGGCCACACTCATATTAGACAGAACACCTCTACCTACTGAGCAATCCCACCATCTCATAGCTTACAAACTTAAGAAGTGACTCTGAATTTCTTTCTCATAAAACCAACATGTTTTAGGAATTACCATACCAAGTTTTCTTGGGTTTCTAGAAATATCTTTAAAAATCTACCAATCTATCAGATGAGAAAGAATACAGTGTTCTTACTCTCCAGCTAGCTAAAGGGAAATAAATATCAAAATTAATATCCTGAACTCAGTCTGAACCAGAAACACAGCCAAGAAAAACCTTTGTAGCAGGCTAAGTCCACCTTTCATAGCAGAAGCAATAGAGGCAGCACGGAAGGTGCCCAGGGGTAAAGACCCTGGCACGAGCATTGTCCGATAGTCAGCTACAGCCTGCCAGCCTTCAGCTCCCAGGTAGCTTCAGCTCCCAGGTAGCTCATGTCCACCAAGCTTCTTGCCCTGTCAAGGGCAGAAGAGATCTGGAAATTCAACTGCTGCGTCAGTCAGTGGGAAACTCGGCCTCAGAAATGGAAGTTGTTGGCTTTAGTCATATGGCACATCCATGGAGTAGCTGACATCTCCTAACTCACCCAATGACCTTCCCCTCTCTAACTGCAAAGTAAGATGCTCTAGGGAGATTTGTACTAAAAGTAAAGCCGGCTTAGAAGGGAATGCCTGTAATGGGGATGAGGTGGCGGGCAGCATGGTGCTCTTGACTGAGCCTCAGCCGCAGTGGGAAAGAAGTGAGTTCTCTGTAGACTTGTAAAAACCATTTATTTTTAATGGTGTGTGTGTGTGTGTGTGTGTGTGTGTGTGTGTGTGTGTGTTCCAGTTGTCAAAGATGCCAGAGGAGGGTGTAAAAGCTAGAGTTAGAGGCATCTATAAGCCACCCAGCATGAGTGCTGGGAACTGAACTCTGGTCCTCTGAAAGAACAGGAAGCACTCTTAACCAACAAGCCATTTCTTCAGTCCCAAAGCAAGGCCCTTTAGAAACAAAAAGCAAGGGAGGGAGAGAGAGAGGGAGGGAGAGAGAGGAAGAAAGGGAAGGACAGACAGACAGACAGAAAATTAAGATTCCTGATACTATCCATGTGTAAAATGCTCCTAGCCACCTTCTGCTGTGGCATGGATAAAGCGAACTGAGAAAGTACAGAGAGTAAAGGTCTTAGCTGTTTAATTTGTTTGCTTGTCGTTAACACTGAATTTCCCTAAGCTGGTTCCAATGATGATTTCCCACTTCTAAGCTATCATTTGGCAGAAGTACAAAGAAAAAGTTAAAAATGAAGCCTCTAAGAGATTTTGTGGGCTTCATTTTTTGTTTATAGTTATGAAGAAAGAATTCTTATCCTCTAGTTCTATCTCAGTGTTTACCTGAACTGTGAAAAAGAAACCTCCCTGGATGACAACCCTAGGACCCTTAGCAGGGCGGTCTGGTGCAGCCCGAGGGAGCCTGCGTGCTGGGTGAGGGAGGGGTGGGGTGGAGGAGCTGCTTGCTGGGGCGGGGGGGGGGGGGGGGGGGGGGGGGGGGGGGGGGGGGGGGGGGGGGGGGGGGGGGGGGGGGGGGGGGGGGGGGGGGGGGGGGGGGGGGGGGGGGGGGGGGGGCAGAAAAGGCTGTGCAATAGGGCGAGAGAGGCTTGATCTTCCTTAGTGTCTGTGACTTGAGCCTCCAGGGCTGCTGCTCTAGATGCTCCACCATGCTGTACCTTCCAGGGACTAAGATGACATCTTTGCAGCTTAAAAGAGTTCTTTCTTAACCCACAGGGTTTACTTTCTTATATACGGAGGCTCCACGGAAGAGCAGCGCTACCTGACTGCTCTGCGGAAAGAAAAGGAAGCCTTTGAAAAGCTCATAAGGTGAGATGGGTGGCCTGCCCTTCTGGGTCCTACTCTGGTAGGAATACTAAAGGGCTCCCAAAGAAGGGGGTGGGGCCATGAGTTGGGGGATGGCTGGTGCCCTATGTCTGCCTGCTGCACACCCCCCTGCTCTTCCCTCTCTCTCTCTTACCTGTTGAGTTGCTCACTGTGGGTATGATGAGTAGAATACAAGTTGTATCTCTTACCTGAAATACTTGGTACCAGAAGTATCTCAAATGTTGTGATATTTCCATATAGATAATATATGTGCTAGTGATGGGATCTAATCCTGAGTGTGAAGTCATGTTTGTTAGACCTGTGGCTGAAGGTCATTGGAGGCAGCGAGCTGGGGCACTTCTGTAAGTGCCACCGCACAGGGCTGGACAAGCTGGGGCACGTATAGGGCTGGACATGGAATTTCCAGTTGTACCGTTGTGGTGGCCAGCCAAACACTTTACAGTTTTGAATTTCATATTTTTCATATCAGAAATGTGTAAGGGAAACCGCTTTTGACTGTCAGCATCAGATATGCCACAAAACACTGTTCTGGGAGGGATGCTCTCCAGCCCTGCAGCCTCTGCTCCAGCATTCTTCTTTTCAATCGTGGGTTTCCCTCCTTATAAAGTGTCTGTGGTTTGCAGGTGGGCTGCCACTCTATTGTGTCTGGGAAGGACTTTTAATCCCCACCCGCACCTCAGTTCTGACCACTGTAACTAACTGTGTGCTGTCCTTCTGAACATGTGTATCTGTTTTTGAGTATGGATGCCATGTTCCCAATCCTGGTGGTTTCCAGTTTAACAGAAGGAACTGTTCATGGGACAGTCACAAACTGGCTGGCTACCCTCTTATCCCTAAGCATCTGGGAGATCAGATGACCCACCAGGAGCCATACCAAAAAATTGTAGTGGACTGATGATCTGAGGGCATTATAGAGCTGAGCCAGAGAAAGCCCGGGCCAAAGAACAATAGCTACGACTCCCTAACAGGCTTTCCGTACCTTAGACATGGGCAGTAAGCCTGGCATGGAGCTAGATAGGATCCCAGAGTGGACAGCATCCTATGGAGTTGGCTATGGGTGTTCAGTATCTGTATACCCAGGCTAATCCAGCACAGACATTTCTAGAAATGGGTATTTATAGTTCAGTCCACTGGGATGTCACCATTCCCTTTACATCTTCTAGAATAGGGGTGTTTTCTTGAAGCTACTAGATAGGCAGCTTTGTTACTTTGTCCTCTTGGCCTACGGAAGTGCATATGGGATTGTTTCTATTGTGGGGTGTGTGTGTGTGTGTGTGTGTGTGTGTGTATGTATGTATGTTTAAAAGTGATTTCAAAAGTAATGTCTTATTACACAAATGACATCTTCTTTACAGTTCTCAGAGCCCCTGTCCTCTGAGTGTCCAGCAGTGACATTACTTACTGACCATCTTGTACATGCAAATACTGTGAGGACTGGGTCACATTGATCAGAGGTTCAAAAGCTCAGAGCCTGGGGACTTTGTGGCAGCACTGCACGTTGCAGGTGGCATGCGGCACTTACTCTGGTAAAGCTGTCTATGAAAGGAGACAGGGATACACTTGTCTGCTGAGAGGAAGCTGGCAGCAAAGATAGGTTAAGGAAGAGAAAGGGGCAGACTGGAGACAAGTCAGAGATGCAGCACCTCCGGGTGTAGGCTGGAACCTCCCACACTTAGGAGACAAGTCAGAGATGCAGCACCTCCGGGTGTAGGCTGGAACCTCCCACACTTAGGAGACAAGTCAGAGATGCAGCACCTCCGGGTGTAGGCTGGAACCTCCCACACTTAGGAGACAAGTCAGAGATGCAGCACCTCCGGGTGTAGGCTGGAACCTCCCACACTTCCTACTGCTTTAAAAACATTCTGTATCTGACTTTGCTTTGATCAAAATAATTGTCATCAAATTACAAATAAACACCTAGAGCTTACGTATCCTTATTAGGTAATTGGTTTTCTTGTGTAAGGGTCACCAAGGTCACTCTCTAGTCAGAGATCTGCTTGGAAGGAGTCATAGTTAGGTTGTCCCAGCAAAAGGACACAGCTAAGCATCAGTAGGGAAAGTCACAGAGTGAAATTGAAGAGCCAAGCAGGAGTGAAGTCGCCTGAACCATGGAGGTGCACTCAAGCCCACCTGCAGCTACAGGCCACAGCATCTGCAGACATGGCAGCAGGGACACTTGTGCAACCTTGGTGTCTTCACCGAGGCTTGGTCTCATAGACACAGCACCCATGTGACCAACTTCGTCTCTCCAGCTGCAGCCTGCCAGAGCAAAACCAGGCACTCAGCAGCAATCACAGTGAGCAGACACTGATCAAACACTTGTCCCTGTGACCCCAGGCCTGACACTAAGGGTGCTCCAGAGCTCTTTGGCCCAGCTGTAAGCAGGCAGGCCTTGCACCTGCACCCTGCTCTGTTCAGTTGTCTCTTCTTTGGTACCTTGTTACCAGGGAGACGATAGGCTATGAGGCTAGAATCCCCTAGAGGATGGCTTCATGCTCCAGACTTGGATCTTTCAGCTGCTGCCTCTCCCCTGGTTCATCAAGGAGCCTAATTGGGAAAAAGGTGTTTGGAGTCAATCGTGGTGATATGCTGCGCACCTTCATACAACTATGGCTCATGCAAATGACTGGTCATCAGAGGCAGAACCATCATCAGGGTAGAGGGCCCATGTAGCATCCATGTGTCCCGGGTCAGTTCCCAACCCATGAGAAAATACACATCTACTTTAATGGTTTTTTACCTAAAACTCAGTGCCTACTTATAAATAACGTCTTCTACTTTGCACAGCAATTGAGTGCTTACACTATGTAGAGCCTTAGGACACTTACTCTCCCAGAAGATTGGTTAGTGGTGTTTGTTTTTTAAAACACAAAGCTACACATGTGGTACATTGCCAGTAGGGCATTTGCACCTCCCCTGAACTTGGGAGAAAGTTTACTGTGACAGTAAGAGAACCGACTCTTGCCAAGACCTCCATGGGAGATGTTATAAGAGCAACACTGGACCACTACTTAAACTAACCAGAGAGCATTGAGTCAGACAGACAGGCAGCGAATGAGGGCTGCTTAGCTGCTCCAGAGAGAGTAGACTGCAGACAAGTAGAGAGAACAGACTTAGTTGCTGGAGAGTAAGGGCGAGGTGCTGCCTGGTGAACAGGGAAGAGTCAAGAGTTGCTGTAAGACACTTGTATTGCAGAAGAGGACTTAGCTGGATGCCACAGAGGCTCCTGCGCTCCTCCCTCCCACTGCACATCATCACTGGAGCTGCTCACACACCATAGACCCTCCCAGCACTCCAAGCAAGCCTGGGCTACACAGTAAGAAGAAGGAAACAAGTGACATGTTAAAGCAACGTCAGTGCCTGCTGGGGATAAGGAGTGGGCACTGCTGGCCTGGTGATGTCTGCTAAGCTCCAGCGTGCTGCTCAGCAAGACTTCTCAGAAATGGAAACAGCACCAGCCTCATTTGAAAGCAGACCTTTGGTGTCCCAGTGTGACCCTGGTACACCATAGCAGGCACAGGATGCCAAGAGCGCACCCAGTGTGTTACATGCACACCGTAGTCAGTCTTAGCAGACAGATTTTGTTGGCATTATCCCCATTTTACAGATAGGAAAACAAATTGAGGCAGGGAGCCACTGAATGACTTATTCCAGGTGACACTACCAATAAGAACTAGATCTTTGCTCCTGTCTGTGCTATATCCACCCACAGGTGGCACATTCATCAGGAAGACCCCCCCCCCACCTCACACCCTCATGTGATCTGTACCTTAATTTGTGAAAGTAGTAGATAGACACAAAACACAAAAACGTTAGAAAATAATATTGAGGATTTGCTGGCTGTGTTCTTGATAGTTTGCCTCTGTCTTCTTGGGTACATTAGGTGTGACCAGGAGTTGCTGCTGGGGTCAATGCCAGGCAAGGGTTTGCTCCCAGAGCCATTGGCCCTGGCCGAGAGGATGGTATGAAAGCCATTCTGTTGTCTACAGTGTTTAAGGGAGCTGTGCTCTGGAGCGTCTCAGACCTGGTGGAGGCACATCTCTCTCACAGCTCCTAGGGCTTACCTAGCCCCAGTCTGCTGAGGTTCTCGGTTCTGTGGGTTTGTTCATGGTGGCTTTGCTTCCTCAGCTCTGCTGCAAGCCTCAAGAGAGAACGGTCCAGCTCTCCGTGCTCTGGCCCCAGGCATAGATTAGACTCTTAGGACTTAAGCCTCGTGCGGTAATCATCACACGCACCCTGGTTTTAAGCAGGAACCACCACACTTACTGTGCTCTGAGAACAGTCCTCCTAACATATGTGTATGCGATACTGGGTTACTCTGAAGACTTGGAGGATTACATGATCATATTTGTTACGTTGTTTGTGTATTTCACGTGTGTGTGTGTGTGTGTGTGTGTGTGTGTGTGTGTGTGTGTGTATTCATGCATGTATGCATGTATACCTTGTGGAAGTCGGAAGACAGCTTGCAGAGGTCAGTTCTCCTTCCACCAAGTGGGTTCTGGAGTTTGGATTTGGGTAGTCAGGCTTAGTGGCAAGCACCTGGACCACTTAGCCATCTTGCCAGCCCAGTGATCACATTTATATCCTGATCCCTTAACCCAGAGCAGGGAACACTCCATACTGCTTTCACGCACACCCTCGAGGAGTGACTGCTGTCCCCAGATTAGTCCCCAGATACTGATTGTTGTAATCCCTGACATAAACTTTATTCTTGTATTGACCTTGATTCTCCTTTGAAACTAAAGTTGGATGATGGGGCCTCCCACCTGGATGGGGAGGGGCAGGATCAGAGTTCCATCGTGCCTGCATTTTCTTTTTCTTTTCCAATTTTTTATTAGATATTTTCTTAATTTACATTTCAAATGCTATTCCGAAAGTCCCCTCCCCCCTCCCCCCTCCCTGCTCCCCTGCCCACCCACTCCCACTTCTTGGCCCTGGCGTTCCCCTGTATTGGGGCATATAAAGATTGCAGTACCAAGGGGCCTCTCTTCCCAATGATGACCGACTAGGCCATCTTCTGCTACATATGGAGCTAGAGACATGAGTTCTGGGGGTTCTGGTTAGTTCATATTGTTGATCCTCTTCTAGGGTTGCATACCCCTTCAGCTCCTGGGGTTCTATCTCTAGCTTCTCCATTGTGGGCCCTGTGTTCCCTCTTATAGATGATTATGAGCATCCACTTCTGTACGAGACAGCTATATCAGGGTCCCTTAAGTAGGCACTAGCTGTCCTATGCCATAGTGTCTAAGTTTAATGACTGATTATGGGATGGATCCCCCGTGGTGGGGTAGTCTCTGTATGGTCCATCCTTTCATCTTAGCTCTAAACTTTGTCTCTGTAACTTTTTTCATGGGTATTTTGTTTCCTCTTCACAGGAGGAATGAAGTATCCACGAACTGGTCTTCCTTCTTGATGTTCTTGTGTTTTCTTTTTCTTTTTCTTAATCATTGACTAAACTCTCCCTCCCTGGGACCTGAAAAATATCTAACTTTAAATGATTTAATTTTCAATGTTGACAGTGCCTTAGCCTTACAGCTGGTTAGGGCAGGCTCAGTCACATAACAGACACTAAAAGAGCTTCTTATTCACAACTCTAGAGGGTGGGAAAGGAGGCCAGTGGGTCTGCCTCCGGCCAGTCCTACTGGTTATTTCTTTCTAATGTATCTCTTGCATTCACCTTACCCTCCAGTCATGTCTCAGAGACAATCCTCCTGCCTCAACCTCGTGAGTCCTGGATTACAGGTGTGCACCCCTACTGCCAGCATGTAGATTGTCTTAGAGATTAGATTTTTCAAAAGATTAATCTAGAATGTTGAGATTACTCAAGTGGTGCTTATGGTATTTGTTCCCCAGGGAAAAAGCTAGCATGGTTGTCCCCGAAGAACGGGAAGGCAGAGATGAAACCAACCTGGACCTAGCAAGAGGCTCAGCAGCCCCGGGTGCTCCCACGGACACTCGGAAAGCCGGTAAGCCCTACCTACCCTGAACCATGTCTGCCTTCTGAGGAACCAGAGCCACATAGCTGAGCTTTTTACGTAAACTCTTAAAACCATGAATTGGGCAAGGGAGATTGCTCACTGCTAAGAGCTCTTGGCTGTTCTTGCCGAGAACTTAAGTTTTCAATTCAGCACCTACATCAGGCAGCTCACAACTACCTGTGGCTTTAGCACCATCCTGTGGCCTCTCCTGTGCTGCATAGAAACTCATGCAGGCACACGCACACACATACACACACATACACACACACACACACACACACACACACACGCACACATAATTAAAATAATAATAAATGATTTTTTTTTATGAAAAGGAAATGATTTGGGGAGACAGCAGATGAACTCTACCAGTGAAGCCTTCAGAATGCTGCATGTGTGGGCTCTGTGCCCTAGGAAGCCAGTTGGCTCACACAATAGCTGAAGGACAATTTCCCCAAGTCCCTCTGCCTATAGCCAGGGTCGCACATTACTACGACTCCTTAATTAAGGATGTGTCCTCCCAGCTCCAAAGCATTTTCTGCTTCTTGGTATCTCTCCAGTTCCAGGTGTTTGGCATGCCACCAAGGTCTGCTGGACTCCCAAGTGCAGCATCCTTATTCACAAGGACTTCCACCTCCATGCAGGCTGCCATCAGCCAAGCAGCCTGAGAGAAGCAGTAGAGTTAAAGATGATTTAACCTCTGCTGACATTGGGTCCATTCAGACCATTGGGCCGATGAGTTCAAGCTTCCATGTTCTGCCTGCCACAGGTTCAGAAACAGCAGAGCCAGCTGCTCATGCACTGAAACCCTGAGCCTAAGGATGGACTAACTTCCTTCCTTCTTTCCTTCCTTCCTTCCTTTCCTTCCCTCCTTCCTTGTTTTATCGGTATTTGTCAGGGACTGAAGAAATGGCTCAGAGATTAGAGTCACTTACATGAATATCTGTGTCCTTTTTGAAGCAGATACTTAACTCTGCCTTGCCTGGTAAGCTTTTGGGAAGAACTGTAGCCTGTAAGGCAGGATGAAGGAGGTGAGGTCATGCTGTAGGTACCACACACAAAGCACATCCTAGAGCTCTGCCCTTTGGAAGCCTGAGTTTCTGGTTGTACCATAAAGCATTGCATGAACTTGGTGGCTTGAGAGGCACACACTGACCTCACAGGTCTGCAGGCTAAATAGAATCCTATTGGCGTCACTCACTAGCTTTAGGGCTGCTTTCTCCCAGGCAGGTCTGTAGATGAGTCATCTCCTTGTTTTTCCAGAGCCTTAGAGTCTACCTGCATTCCTGGCTCGAGGCCCTTCCTCACAGCTATGCTGAAGTCTTCTCTGACCCTGGTGGCTCTCTCTTTCCAGGTCACTTTGTCAGTTCTCTGTGGCTCATGAAACCACTTAAGGGAGGGGGTAATTGGACCTATCTCAAAAGGTCTCAGGCCATCCCCAGCCAGCCTGCTCCCAGGCCTATGATGGGTCAGAACACCGTAGGGGAAGATTGTAGGCATGAAAGCTGTTCATTTGTGGCAGCAAACAGACAAATGTCAGGGTACATGCAGGACACCTCTCGGTGGCCTGCCCCAGTGGTCTGCCTCCTCTGATGGCCCTACCTCCCAGCAGTCCATTTAGCTGTGGCTTATCTCACTACCTTCCTCTGGCTTCCACATAATGGGCTCAACATAGCTACACATACACATGCCACACACACAAACCCACACACACATGCTCACATATATACACACAGATAACATGCATACCCAAATGAGGTTGTTCTTAAAGCAACAGCGTTAATATCCCTGGAGTTTGTTGAAAATGCAGTTTTTGAGCCTTTGATCCCACACCTGCCGTGTTCAGAGTCTGCTTGCTAGCATAGCCCCAGCTGCGCACACCAGTGTGTGAGAAGCTGCTCCCAGCGTCTTCCCTTTCCCATCTCTAGACCCAAAAGTTAATGGCAACAGCTCAGAAGGCAGTCTTCTTAGCCCTTATATGCAAGTACATACACACATACTCTCTATAAGGGGGCAGAGAGGAACCAGAGCGAAGGTGTTTGTGTGCTATTGTAAGTCATAAACTATGAGCACAGTTAACTTTCCTATTGTGTCCATTCAATTTGGGGGAAACGACCTCTGCTTTCTCTATAAATTCTATTTTTAGAATGATAGAAAGTGGTGTAGCTATTCATCTGAGTTTAACAACAGAAACATTTAAACCTATACAAAGTCGTCTCTAAGTACTCTTCCCTGTGACCCAACCTAAATTCCCCTTTTCATAGGTGGCCAGGAGCAGAATGGCACCCAGTCCACCATCGTGGTGGACATGCGTGAGTTTCGGAGCGAGCTCCCGTCTCTGATCCATCGGCGGGGTATTGACATAGAGCCGGTGACTCTGGAGGTGGGTGACTACATCCTGACACCTGAGCTGTGTGTGGAGCGCAAAAGTGTGAGTGACCTCATTGGCTCGCTGCACAGTGGCCGCCTGTACAGCCAGTGCCTAGCCATGTCGCGCTACTACCGGAGGCCCGTGCTGCTCATTGAGTTTGACCCGAGCAAGCCCTTCTCCCTGGCGCCACGAGGTGCCTTCTTCCAGGAGATGAGCAGCAGCGACGTGAGCTCCAAGCTCACGCTCCTCACCTTGCACTTCCCGCGTCTGCGGCTGCTCTGGTGCCCCTCGCCCCACGCCACAGCCGAGCTGTTTGAGGAGCTGAAGCAGAACAAGCCACAGCCTGATGCGGCCACCGCCATGGCCATCACCGCAGACTCAGAAACGCTGCCTGAGTCGGACAGATATAACCCCGGCCCCCAAGACTTTGTGCTGAAGATGCCTGGGGTCAACGCCAAGAACTGTCGCTCCCTGATGAACCAAGTGAAGAACATCGCAGAGCTGGCCACCCTGTCCCTGGAGCGGCTCACAACCATCCTGGGGCACTCGGGAAACGCCAAGCAGCTGCATGACTTCCTGCACACTGCCTATGCAGACTTGGTGTCCAAAGGCAGAGTGAGAAAGTGACTGCTCTCACGTCGCTATTTATTGATCATTTGCATAGCAAGTCATTCTTTCCCAAGGCGTTCTGTCCCCGGAAGCGTTTGTCCAGAATCCAGAATCTCCCCCTGGGCTGTGTTCTGAGGTGTGTGCTTGTCTTCGCTTGCTGGCTCTTGCCCCTCTGTGCTCTGTCTATGCCAGGCCTGCAGTGATCCATTTTCAATAAGGTGTGGTGAGATCTTGCCCTTTGAAGCAAACACAGACCGTGTTTACTTTTCAGGCTGGTAAAAACACTGCACCATGGTCCTTCCACTGACTGTACAGGGCCTGGTAGGCCTGAGTCAGGGCTGCTGTGGCTTCTTCCCTACCCCCACACAGAGACAAACCAGCCCTCTAGTCTCCTGGTCACCAGGTATATGTAACATGTACTGTGACTCGGTTGTTTAAGCCAGTGTTTTTACAGAATTAATCGCTTATGGACAAGATTTGATGAGGTAATAAAGAGCTCCTCAGAATTCTTGGTTTCTCAGTGTTTAAGCTCTAAATTCCTACTCTAAGCCCAAATGACAAGTCTAAGTGTCCCCCACTTCACTGGTGTTAGATGCCAGGGCCATACCAAAAGCAACAGCATACCATCTCTGCCCTGCCAGTGGTCGTGTCCTGACTGCTTCTCCTTTCCTGGGTAAGGACTGAATGTGAGCAAAGGTGGGCCAGGTGCTTTATAGATGTAGGTTTCTCTCCTTCTTGTGAAAGGATTGTGGATAAATGGATAAATCAGTTCAGAGAACACAAAAGAATTCAAAAGAAATACATAGGTGTTTAAAGGCCCACAAACCAATCTCATGATTGATTTAGACTGGATGTTGTGTGTTAAAATGGGATTCATAGCATCTTCATGTTGTTTGCAAACTGTGATACTTAAGCATTAGCTGTTTATGTGTTCAGGGGCAAGCAGTAAATGTTCTACCTCCAAGAACTCATGCCACATGAATTCTAGCTTGCCACATGGTTGAGTGTTCCATCCGGGTCAGCCATCTTTAGCTGAACTGATGAAAAAGGGGACCTTGTAACAAAAATTCTGTCTCCTCCATCTTTAACTAAAGCACTCTGAACTGAACCTTCTATGTTGGCATCTTGATTATTGATACTTCACAATACAGTTGTACCTCAGTATCCATAGGACAGTCCTTCCAGGACCCTCTCTGATGGCACATTCTGTGTATGCTGCAGTCCTTCAGTGGTGTTTGCTTATAACCTCTGCCTCCCCCTGTGAACATCAGACTATCTCTAGGTGGCTCACAGTCACTGCGTCAGGACAGGTGGTAATGGCCGGTTCCCTGTGCTCCTCAATGACAGGAAAAGAGCCTGCATGTTTAGAAGAGATGCAGTTCTTCCTTTATTTCCAGTCCTTGGTTAGTTAAGGATGCAAGGATGCAAGGATACCCAAGGATGCAAGAGGATGAGCATCCTATCCAGAGCCCTTCAGGAATGAATGTCAAGGGTTGTCATGACGTGGTCGATTATTGGAGACATGGAAAACGGGAAGGATGAAGCAGTAAGCTTATGATGAAAAGGGATCGAAGCTACTTGTCTCAACCCAGGGTTAAAAATGCATTTGCCTTCTGGACCAGGACAAAACTGCCTGGTGAGTTGCACTGGGCAGTGTGGTCGTTCCCAGCTCATGAACACAGACATCCACTTCCATTTTACGGTGACAGTCCCCTTCCTCCATATAACTCTGCCTCCTTTTTCTGCTGTTTTGTTCCATAAAACAAAAATCTTAACATAGTACATGGTATGGTGGGCGTTTCGTTCAAAGTTAAAACTTCAAAGCTCTTCTGGACATTGTTTTAAACAGTCCCTGCTACCTAGTGCAGCAGTCTGTAACCCCGGGCTTCCCGTGTCCGTCGGCTTGAGTCGGCTGTTCACTGTGACACCCCGGGGCTTCCCGTGTCCGTCGGCTGGAGTCGGCTGTTCACTGTGACACCCGTGACTGGGCTTGGGTTGCCTCACTCCCTGCTCGGCTGACAGGCTTGGGGTTGCCAGGGGTGGAAGGCTTCCCGCACATCCATCCATTGTTTGGTTTTCTGATACTTTTTTTTTTAAATACACATTTTTAGAATCTGACTTTGTTTGCCAGCAGCATTTTGCTACCCTTTGATGATGTTGTTGTTCAAAATTATAAATAAATACTGATGAGCTCCTGGGTAACTTTTTTTGTTGTTTTTGTTTGTTTGTTTGTTTGTTTGTTTGTTTGTTTGTTTTTCCCCGAGACAGGGTTTCTCTGTGTAGCCCTGGCTGTCCTGGAACTCACTTTGTAGACCAGGATGGCCTCGAACTCAGAAATCTGCCTGCCTCTGCCTCCCGAGTGCTGGGGTTAAAGGCGCGCGCCACCACGCCCAGTCCTAGGTAGCTTTTAAAAGCTAGGTCAGCACTGTGGTTCCAAGCTGCTTACATAGAGCCTTGCTTGATGATAAGAAACTATCCTTGAATTTACTTAAGTCCTAGCACCTTTCTTGGTGTTCTTAGAACTATATGAGGCAATAGCCTACTTAATAGTAGCCATCAAGGCAAGCCTGGTGGCCCACAGCCCTAACTAATCCCAGCTGTAGGGAGACAGAGGCAGGCGGACTTCTGTGACTTTAAGGCTAGCCTGCTCTATATAGTGAGTTAAGCTAGCCAGGGCTAAAACCTGTCTCAAAAACAAATGTGGTGGCCATCAACACTGTCCTCAGTGGTCCTGACTCCCTTTGGGGAGTGCTCACAGGACTGTAGGCCCACAGCTGTTTGGGACCCCTGTGATGGAATCCCCAGTTCACAGCGATCGATCAGGAAATGCTCTCAACCGGCCCTCACCAGGTCTGGGTTGTTGAGGTGCAGGGACTTCGTGAGGAGGGAGGCTCCGTTCCGGGCTTCGTTTGCTTCTCCAGTGGATTTGCTGTCACACTGCCTTGGAGAACCTGTTGAGGAACATTCTCCATTAGTTTTGCTTGACTTTAAAATGTCTCCTCAAAAGAATTTTAAGAAAAAGATGACAGTGCAGCCAGGCTTTGGCAAAAATTGTCACTTTCCTTGGTTACGTTGCCCTCATTCTGATGCTATCTCCTGTCTGACTCTGAGCTACGGCACACAGTTGTCCATCTTTTTTTAGCAGGCACCAGTCGGTACCATTGGGCTGTTGGAGGACTGTTTATTTTTGTTGTTTTAATTTATGGTTCCATAAGCCAAGATTTGGTGAAAGGGAGAGAAAACTGAAATGTATTTACTCGTAATGGGTGAGGGGTTATGTAGCATCTTCCTCGGCTTCCTGGGCAAAGTAAAAATGTCAGTGCGCAGTCAGAGGGTGCTTGTTGCCAGCCATGCACAGTGAAGATGTTCATTATGCAGAGTAGATGACTAACGCAGGTTTGCTGCTTCTGCCTGGCTCTCAGTAACGCACGCTCTGTGTCATCAATGTGATGTCCTTGGCTGCTCCTTCCTAACATGCGGTGACGTCTCCTTAACCAAGGAAGCTGGGAGGAAAAAAGCTGTTGTCCTTTGGAAATACCAGTTTGTTGAAAATGGCAAGCATGTGGTGTCCGGGGCATCCAAACAAAGGGTCAGCCCCTGTCTTTTTATTCCTTTTAATTCACAGGTTGGAAGAGGTAAATTGTTCTTTTGATAGCCCAGGAATTTATTATTTCTTAAACAAGTTTAATTATACTTTGAATTGGGTCACCACAGTGGTGTCCCCGTTGCTGCCTCTGCTTTGAATGTCCATGCACAGCCCTTTCCAATGTCCAGGAGACTGGTTATTTTTCAGCCTTGTATCCTCTGAATAAAGACTGGCAAACTATTGAACCATTTCTTTGCATAGACCACTCGTGCCTTCTCTCATTTAATCCCCGCACAAAGTCACGCAGGTGCCACAGACCTTTGTGGTGACAAAGCTGTGGCCACAGAGCTTAAGCAGTTTGCCCATGATTGTTATTCACAAACCATGATTTGAAACCCACGTGGACTGACTTCAGACTCAGTGTGGGAGGCTTCCTGTGGAAGGGACTGTTTGGGAGTGGGGGGAATAGTGTGGGCATCCATTTTCATGTCTATAGTTCCAAATACCCTAAAGGAAAGACAAACAGGCTTGTTTCCCAGTCAAGATCAAGATCTGGGCAGAGGGCAGAAGAATGCTCAGAGCCCCCCACCCAGCTGCCTGGTGCCTTGGTTGATTAGGAAGACAGATTTTAGAGAGAGAGAGAGAGAGAGAGAGAGAGAGAGAGAGAGAGAGAGAGCACTTGCCCATGTTCTGAGTACTAGCACTCAGGACTGAGGCTGGAGGATGTCTCGTAGCAAGTGATAACAGTACTGTTGATTCTTGCCCAGGAACTGGAAGAGTTGCTGGGCACCTCTGAGCTAGCTCTATATGCTGACGAATTACTTCTGCATAAATTTCCAAGTCTTTGATTTATTTCTAACCAGTCTTCACATCTTCCTGGTAATCTTATTACTTCAATTACATAAAAATCACGACTCTGTGTTGGGTCAAGAGAGATAGATACCTCAATTTAAACGGTTAAACCGCTGTTCTTGCAGAGGACCCCAGTTTTGTTTCCAGCACCCACGTAGTGGCTCACAACCATCTGAAACTCCAGTTCCAGAGGATCCAAACACCCTCTCCAGGCCTCTTCAAGTTCTAGACACACACAGTGTACATATGTTTATTTAGGCAAAACACTAATAAATACTAAAGTAAATATCTTTTTATTGAAAATAGATGCTTTTATACTACCACAGTGTTCTCTCCATCCAGTCTTTAGAAACTCCCCTCTGTTTCCTCTTCAGAAAGAGTAGGCCTGCCTCCCAAGAGATAACAGCCAAACATGATAAAACAAGATACAATTAGACACAGAAAAAGGCCTTGTATCAAGGCTGGACAAGGCAACCCAACTGGAGGTAGAGCCTCAAAAGCAGGCAAAAGTCAGACACACCCACTCCCATTGTAGAAGTTAATGTAAGTTAATGTATGGCCATAGCATACACACGGAAGGCCTGGTGCAGACCCTTACAGACCCGTGCTTGCCATTTCAGTCTCTTCGGAGCCATGTGAGCCCTGCTTCCTGGATTCAGTGGGTCTCTTCTCCTGGGTCCTCCATCCCCTTCAATTCCTACAGTCTTCCCTCCCCCTATTCCATGAGGTTCCTGGAGCTCTGAGGAGGGACCCGTCAGAGACCTCCAATTTAGACTCTCACCATATTGCTGGCTGTGGGTCTCAGTGCCTGCTCCCATCAGCCACCACAGGAAGCAGACCAAGATGGCCGCTGGGCAAGGCACCAAGCGTAGCAGAGTATCGTTAGGAATCACTTCATTGATGGTGGTGGTTCCACAGGTTGTGTTTGGTTCTGCCTGAGATGTCAGAGCTACCCAGGTCAGGAGAGGTGGCTTCAGTGAGCAGGAGCATTTGCTGCCCCAGTAAGAGGACCTGAGTTCACATCCCCAACACCCCAGGAACAGCTGGGCACTGCTGAGCTTGCCACATCTGTGTGGCTGAGTGGAGATGCGAGTCCCAGAGCTCCTCCGTGAGCCAGCCTCTCTGCGGTGCTGAGTTTCAGATCCAGTGAAAGACCCGATCTCCAAAACCTAAGAAAGCAATGGGGAAGCACCCATTGTGTCTTCCCTCGGCTTCTACATGCAAGTACACCGACATGCATACATACATCAATTTCTTTAAACTTTTTATCTACTCTGGGAACTTCACATCATACACCCCAACCCCACTCATCTCCCCCTCCTCTCATACCCACCCTTCACCCTTGCAACCTCCCCCGCAACAAAGAAAAAGAAATCTGGGAAGCTATGATATGTCACAGTATGTCCCACAAGTATACCCTTTGTCCACACTTCTTTGCTTGCGGTTGTGCATTGTGTTGGTCTGGTTTGAGGCCTCTGACTTGTGCTACACTATCTAGACTGGCACCTCACTGGGAGTCCTCTCGGATATTCTCGTTACCCTGTGTCATGAGATCCTGTAGGACCAGGTCTGTCAGGCACTACAGCAGATCCATCAATGGGGTAAAAGGGGTGTGCTCTCCTGCTCTCCACTCCTAGGCATTCTAACACGCACAGGATCATAGGATCAGAGGTGCCCTGAGCAGACCTTGGGTGCTAACTCCGCAGCCAGTCCCATGACACCCGAAGCAGCTACACTCCCAGGAGCTCTAACATGCCCAGCACCGCAGGATCACAGGAACCTAGGATCCCAGGAGCTTGGTCACACCAGGATCTCAGGGGCCCAGCGACAGCTTGACTCCCAGGAGCTCTGACACACCCAGGGTCTCAGGATCCCAGAATCACAGGATCACAGAGACAGATGAACTCTGAGGAGTCCTGAGTAGCCATTCTAACATCGAATATAATCACCTTTCGACCTAAAGTTATCAAAAAGGACAAGGAAGGACACTTCATACTCATCAAAGGAAAAATCTACCACGATGAACTCTTAATTCTGAACAACTAAGTTCCGAATGCGAGGGCACCCACATTCATAAAAGAAACTTTACTGAAGCTCAAAGCACACATCGCACCCCACACAATAACAGTGGGAGACTTCAACACCCCACTCTCATCAACGGACAGATCATGGAAACAGAAATTAAACAGAGGACACAGTGAAAGTAACAGAAGTTATGAACCAAATAGATCTTACAGATATTTATAGAACATTTATCTCATCCTAAAGCAAAAGAATATACCTTCTTTTAGGCACCTCACAGTACCTTCTCCAAAACTGACCATATAATTGGTCACAAAACAGGCCTCAACAGATACGAGAAGATTGAAATAATCCCATGCACCCTATCAGATCACCATGGACTAAGGCTGGTCTTAAATACCAACAAAAACAATACAAAGCACACATACACATGTAAGCTGAATGGCACTCTACTCAACTTGGTCAAGGAGAAATAAAGAAATTAAAGCCTTTTTAGAATTTAATGAAAATGAAGACACATCATATCAAAACTTATGGGACACAATAAAAGCAGTGGTAAGAGGAAAACTCTAAGTGCCTCCGAAAAGAAACTGGAGAGAGCTTACACTAGCAGCTTGACAGCTCACCTGAAAGCTCTAGAACAAAAAGAAGCCAATACACCCAAAAGGAGTAGATGGCAGGAAATAAACTCAGGGCTGAAATCAACCAAATAGAATAAAAAAGTTGATGTCTTGCTTAGTTGGTTTGGTCCTCGACCAGTCTCCCGTGTCTCTGTCATAGGTTTAATTATTTTAGTCCTTTTCCTTCTGTATTGTTACTTTATATAGAATTTTGTTAATAAGACAAACAACTTATAATTGTTAACTTTTATAATTTTAGTACAAGATGTTTGTTTGTTTTTTTTTCATTCTTTTTCCTATCCGCGCCTACTCTTATTACCTGCATTGTTGATACCGTACCACCCTGGAAGAATACACTTGAAATCAACATAAATGACTGTGTCAGAGAAACAGGCCTAGAAAAGATGGACCGAATGGGCAGGACACATTATGGTATAACTCTGAATTGTGGTATAACATTTCAGGTTTTATTTAGATATTAGCTTATAATAATGAATCACAGTTAGGTCAAAAGAAAGCATCTCAAAGAAACAATGAAAAGAACAAAAACACCATGGAGTCTTATAGGCGTCTGCCTTCCTCAGTCTCTCAGGAATGAGTAAAGTCATGAGCCCCCGGGTGTCGTCGTGCCTGGCAAGTCCATCTGAGGCTGGAATCACCTCACCCACTTCCACCACTACTGCTCTACTTTTTGACACTAGGTTGATAATCCCTGGAGAGAAGAACCTATGACCAACTGTTCTGTCTTATTCCAGTGGTTCCAGACATATTAAAGTAATTTAAAAGCAAATAAATCTCCTAAATGAAAAAAAAGTAAATATACATTTATATCATAAATCTATAATAAAATAAACATAGAATTAAAAATAAGCATTTTAATGTTTTAGTTAGCAACAGAATATTTCATTATTATACATATATATCACCACACTTGGCTTGTATTTGTGCATCACCCATCTTTCCTACTCTGGATCTTCTTGCTTCTCTCAGGTTCTCCCTTCTGTTCTCAGAGAACGATCATCAGTATTCTGGAAATATAATTTGGTACTAAGACATTATTATATTTAAAACTACATGTTAATGCCTATTTTTAAGTTTATTTGTGTTACTCTGTGTGTGTGTGTGTGTGTGTGTGTGTGTGTGTGTGTGTATATGTGTGTATATGTACACATATGAGTGCAGTGCCCATGGAAATCAGAAGATGGCGCCAGTCCTCCTGGAGCTGCCTGGCAGGGGTGCTGGGAACCAAACTCTGATTGGAAGAGCAGTGCTGTCAATCACGTATTCATCTCTGTAGCCCCAGCAGTGCCAATTTTAAGAATTGTAGTTTGTTTTCAAATGATTTAAAGTGCTTGCTCAGTGCGTCTGTCAGGGGAGTCTCTGTTCCCACAGATTCTTGAGTGTCAAGAGAGAATTGTAACTAAGTTTCCAGGCCTCTAGTTCCGCTAGAGAACACAGCTCCCGAGGTCTGGGACCAAACAAAATCCATTCTTGCTGTTAAACAAAAGGAGTTGCCTGGGTTTCCAGACAATGGTAAAAAGGATCCAGGGAGCTCGCTCAACAGGCCAAGGTGCTTGCCACCAAGCCTGATGACCTGTGAGTCCCCAGAACCCACATTGTAGAAGGAGGTAACCAAATCCTGGAAGCTGTCTTCTGACTCCCAAACACAAAAATAAATAAATAAATGTAATTACTTAATATTTTAAAATGGTAAACAAGGCCTAATGAAATGTTGGTCCAGCCTGTCAAAGTCACACTGGGATCCTTTTCCTGTCACTTTGACTCTAGAATCTGTCAGCGAGAGAGTAGCTCCTGTTTAGTCAGGGATTGGCTCCCTTTGCAGCTTTATTTCTGGGCAGACCTGCACGTAGCGGCTGCTGAGGAGAGAGCATGGGAAGTGTGACAGGGCAAGTCTGTTTCTGATGTGTCATAGTCCAGGTCATAAGGCTCACTCAGTCCTGCAGCAAAGAGAATTCAAAGGCAGAAAAGGCCACAGGAGAGATGAAAGGGCTCCAGAGATGAGAGGAAGAAGTTACACCCACGCAGGGGCAGCCACTGCATCCACGCCGCCGGGCCAGCCAACCCAGAGCAACCGAGTTGTGAAATGGCTAGGACTTTGTCAGACAGATGTCGGGGTGCACACTTGGCCCATTGGACCACATTAGCAGATGAACGGATGGGACTTGAGCTATGCTCTTCAAAGAGCCATGAACCGCAAAGCAGGAGCCATGCCAAAAGTGCTCAGGGGTTAGCAGGAGGGGCTACTTCTTACCAAGTGAAGTGTGCCATCGAGAGATCTGCTTCCTAGGCTTGGCTGTTCCCTTGGTTCAGTCAGGAGTCAGGAGGCTGAAGCAGGAACACCACAGGTTCCCGGCCAGTATGCTTAATAGTGAGTGAATTTGAAACCAGCCTGGGCTTCATAGGGAGATCCTGACTTCCAAGGGTGGGAGCCCGGCCTGGAGAGGTGGCTCAGTCGTTAAGAGCTCTGGCTGTTCTTCAGGAGGGCTTGGGTCCAATTCCCAGTATGGTGGCTCACAATCATTTATAACTCTAGTTTCAAGGGGTCCATTCCTCTGTGGCAGCAGGCATGCATGCGATGTACAGATATACATGCAGACAACCCCCCCCCTTTTTTGTTGTTGAAATTGTGCGGGCTGGAGAGATGGCTCAGCGATTAAGAGCACTGACTGCTCTTCCAAAGGTCCTGAGTTCAATTCCCAACAACCACATGGTAGCTCACAACCATCTGTAATGAGAT
>LR749650.1:1658305-1738528 GCA_902729485.2 Mus minutoides | reverse complement strand
CTGTGGGCTTTTTCTCTGTTGCTCTTTCACCAACTGAGACAATGGGTCTGTCTTTCTGGAATTCTGCTACAGCTAGTGTGATCTCTGCCCTTCCATCCCAACTGAATATCAGTCACATTGTTATACCAAGACGAGCAGACATTCCCTGCAACTTCTGCAAAAAGGGGTGAGGAATCTGTGAAGGTATGCTCAGTTTAAAGAAACATGCCCCATTTTTAGCTGTCTGTTTCCATGACAACATAAGCAGCAGCCAAACAGAGTTCTCCAAGCTCCTGTAAATTTCCAGGGCTGAGTAGTGAAGACATTGTCTTCCTGACCCCTTACTGCACATCAGTGCAGGGAACCAGCACTCCTGAGTGCATTTCAGCTTGGTTGTAGTGGGCATCTCCCTCGGCCTGTGTGCCTGTAAGGATGCAGCAGAGGGCATCCACTGGCACTCTGAAGAGGAAGGCATTCCTTCCAGCTCCACCCATAGGCAGCTTTCTTCGGAAACTTATCTGCCCAGCATTTTAGTTAATCTGGTGTTGCTCAGAAAAGAGTCCTAGAATCCTTGATGCAGATACTGTTCCCACTCATGGCTGAACCTTGAGTCGAGGGGCGCCCTGTACAGTTGCCTTTGTTCCAGGCAGGAAGTGGAGGGGAAGTATGCTGGGTCAGTGCAAACGGCACGGCTTCAGGGCACGCTGCTGCTGTTTGGATGGGTTGGGTTGGTTGGTTGGTCGGTTGGTTTGCTTTGCTTTGTTTTGGAAGATTGTGTTTTCTTTTTTTGTTTTGTTTGTGTTTTGTTTTCATTTCTTTGCCTTACTTTTTAAAAATTTACTGAAGAACCTTATTTTGCTTTGAGCAAACTAGACCCTGAAAATAGAGCTAAAGCCATGTGACCTTTGATGGCTCCTTTAGCATCTGAGGATTTGTAGGTTCACATGGATTTCACATTCAGTGTGAGTAGGAATAAGAAAGAGATGGATCCACCATGCATCTGTGGGCCTCACACCCTGGCTTGTAGCCTGTTCTAGATATTTCTTTTTTGTTTTGTTTTTGTTTTTTTGAGACAGGGTTTCTCTGTGTAGCCCTGGCTGTCCTGGAACTCACTCTGCAGACCAGACTGGCCTCAAACTCAGAAATCTGCCTGCCTCTGCCTCCCAAGTGCTGGGATTAAAGGTGTGTGCTGCCACTGGCAAAAATGTGTAGCCCAGGCTGGCCTTGAACTCGTGATCCTCCTGCCTCTGCCTCCTTCAGCAAATCCTACCAGCGTGCGCCACCAGTACGGGTGGATATTTCTTATAAGTAAAATAATATGTCAGACTTTCTGTCTCGCTTCTTTCATATAATGTGTTTTCCAGGCTCGTCCGCAGTTAGAGATGGGAGAAGGGAAGCAGGGAGAGGAAGAGAGAGCACAGGTCCAGAAGAGAGTGTCAGAGCCCCAGGCTACCATGAGCATGGATGCGAGGAACTAAACTGGGGCCTTCTGCAAGAGCAGCAACTGCTCGTAACGGCTGAATTCTCTCTCCCTCACCCACACTTGGTCTATATCAATACATAATTCCTTTCTGTAGCTGAATAGTAAGTACTCCATGTTCAGTATAGACTTTGCAGATTCCTGAAACACTTAAGCTGTTGTGGGTATAGTTGCTGTGAACATGTGTGCACACATTGTGTCTGCATACCTGAGCTCTTTGCATTTCACTTAAGAATAGAATTGCAAGTATTGTTTTTGTTGTTTTTGTTTTGTTTTGTTTTTAACAAAGGTACTGAATACAGAACTTTGGAAAGATCCCAAGTATTCTGATTTTTGTGTCCCCCGGTCTTTTTGGTGATGAAAATGGCATAGTTCAGGGCCAGTGAGTGACTTGCCAACCATAGCTGCTTATTATCTGGCAATGTTTCAAGTTTTCCAGTTGTGCTGTTAAGTATTCTATGCGTCCTCCACTGGCCTCCCACCTAACCATCATCCTCACTTTCAACACTGCACCTTTCTTGCTACTTCTCAGAGAAAATATAAGCTATCACTTCAGAACTCTCCCTGGCAGTGTCTGACCAAAGCTCTCCTTGGGTGTCAGCCCAGCCCACAGCCTCCAGGACACACTCCTGCCTGCTTCCTGCTGCTTCTCCTCCTCCTGCAGCCTAACCTCCACAAAGCTGCTCCTGTGTGTGTGTGTGTGTGTGTGTGTGTGTAAGCAGCAGCACTCTGGCCCCTCTGACAACCACTCCCTCTTCTTTCTGAATCTGACCTCCAAGTGCACATTTAATTGTTGGTTTTCTTGATAGCTGAGCCCTGAACTCATTTGCTTTCTGTTTGTATCTCTGCCTCAGCAAATGCCTGTGGCTTCAAATGATACATTGTTCCTAGTTTCTGAGACCTGGACCCACAAGGCCAATTGTCATCTGGCATTTCTGCTTCCATATCAAATATGAGCTTCCTAAGGTCCAGACTGAGCAACTCGCATCTCTGTTACTGGTCTACAAGATGTTCAGGCTTAAAACTCACACCTGACATCATCTCAAAACAACTCTTAAGGCATTGAGGAAAGTTAGTTCTATTAAAGTTCCTGCCCTGGAACGTTGAGATGTTAGCCCAAGATGCCCTAAGATTCTCCACCACATCACAGCCCAGTCCTGCTGTCCCAGGACACTTGCTGTCTTCCTATCACTCAATGAATGTTTATATTATTTGACATGAGGTCACTATGTGGTTAGGTAGATGAAGGCAGTTTTTCTTTTTTAATTTATTAAAACATGGTGGTACACATCATGGAGCAGTTAGAGACAGGCTCTCATACTTCCTGATAGTATATATTGGTACCATCTTTAGACAGCAAAATGATTCTGTCAGGATGCTAAATCCATTATTAGAAAGTTAATCTATAACTGTATCATCAAAAGATGCTACTAAACTGAATAAGGCTCTTAACTGTCCCTGCTTTTAGTAACAAGGGGCCTTGCAGTACAAGTACTAAGTGTTTAAGAAGGAAAAGAGCTAGATTTCACTTTTTAAAGCCAACTCACAGCCGGGCGGTGGTGGTGCACGCCTTTAATCCCAGCACTTGGGAGGCAGAGGCAGGCGGATTTCTGAGTTCAAGGCCAGCCTGTTCTACAAAGTGAGTTCCAGGATAGCCAGGGCTATACAGAGAAACCCTGTCTCAAAAAACCGAAAAAATAATAATAATAATAAAATAAAAATAAAGCCAACTCACAAACTCCATGACTAATACAGGCCTATGCTGTGTGTTCTTTGCATACTCTGTATTTACTATTAATAGGATGCTCAGAAGACATTTTCTGACGCTGTGGGGCTCTCACAGCAGTGACAGGGGACCAGAAGTCTGGGTAAAATGGAATGGATTTCACATTCTTCTTACTAGCCATTATGCACACCTTCACTTTAATTTCAACAAATAAGTAGGAAGGCATTGAGGAAAGTTAGTTCTATTAAAGTTCCTGCGGGAATGAGATCAGGCTTTTTATATAAAAATGTGATACTAGCATCATCGGCAGGGGTCTTTTTCTGAGGCCTGGGCTCAGAAGAAAGCCCCTGAACTAACTTCTTCCCCTGTGACTGGAAAGTAAATCTTCCCAGCAAAGAAATCTGGAAAGATGATCAGGGTTAGCATCCTGTCTACACAGCAGAGGGAGGACCTGAAGGCAGTCCTTAGCACCCACCTTGTCGGCTCATGGCTGCCTGCAACTCTAGGTCCAGAGATCCAGAAGCTGTGGCCTCCGTGGCACACACACACACACACACACATAATTTGATATTTAAAACATAAAGTTAATAAGGGAATCTCTGAGGAAGGCTTTTTTCTAGTTTTACAGTTTCATGATTGAAGTAATAGTGGAAGTAAAAATACTAGTAGTCATCACCATTTTAAACATTTGTTTCGAAGGAAAGGAAATTTGTCACTTTACCTCTTCAGTATAAATTTTTCTTGCTATGATTTGCCTGTAGCAAATCTCATTTGGCCACTAAACTGCTTGATAGACAGATATTAGACAGGAGCCAACCTGACCCTCCATGCCCAACCCAACGTTTCTGTGGGCTGCCTTGCTTTGTACAGTCAGGCCCCTCACTTCATCCGGCTCAAACGAGCCCAGCCGTTTGACTATCTTAATTACTCCAACATCTGTTTGGAAGAGCAGAAACCAAGGTCTTCTTATTGCCCAACACTTTGTTCTGTCAGTAGATGATCAGTTCTGAGGCCTGATCTCATTCCCGTCTACTCTCACCCCAGCTCGCCCAGCCTGTATGACACTGCTTGGCGTTGGGTTTTGGTTTTCAGGGTCTCCTCACCCCTCATGAACCTGCAGTTTGCCTCACCCCGGTCCAGCTCCTGTCTCTGCCTTGCAGCCAGCCGCAGGTTCCCGCTCCCCGTCCTCTCGCACCCAGCACTGTGGCATGATTAGTCAGTTCCTCCAGGCCCTGGCTACGCGCCATCCTGTTTCCCAGACAGTGTCTTTTCCACTTGTTTTGTAACACACAGTGCGCAGTGTCCCTCACACTAAGCCAGAGCTGTGCTTTGTGTTGGCTTGCTCAGCTCATGCCAACTGTTCATTGTGATTAATACACTTTTAAAGTGAAATTTTTAATACTGCTCATTTTAACTTCAAAATCTGAAATTTTATATAAATATTGTGTAAGTTATTATATGTAAGATCTTCTGTGTTAGATATTAATCTTAATTTTATAATCTTCAACTATTTAGGAAGCAAGGGAAAGTAACTAAGACACTTTTAATACCAAAACATTTTCCACGTTCACCAAACACAAGGTTAATCATTACATCACCTACCCTTTCTCATAGTAGCAATTAAGACAAATTTTTTCTATTTGACGAAAATAGAGCAAGTTCAAAACACTTCTATTGACACAATTTGGGTTTTGTGGTTTTTAACAAGAAGTTTTAAACTAAAATTTCAAAATCTGTCTCCTTGTAAAAATTCATAGGAAAGCTCATGAACACTAGCCCTGAGAGAGCATGAGACACGGCGCCTCAGAGTCAGTCCGTAAATCTTTCACCACGACGGAGGCAACAGAAAGTTGTCTGTGATCTCACTTAACTGATGCAACTTCAAAACATGATGCTGTGCACAGAGACTACTCCTACTACCTGCAGTCACACTGTGCGCAGACACCATCAAGACACCCTCCTGTCTAGAAACTTAAATTTAGGGAATGAGAAATAAAGTTTATGCACAAAACCCCACCAGAATATCATTATGCAAACATTGGAAACAAGCAAGCAATAAATGGTGGCTGCTGAGAGCTGTGTGGCACCATTAGCAGATACAGCCTGCCGCTGAGACTGTCGCAGTCTCACCACTGTGGAGACTGACAGGACAACAGAGTGCACAGCACACAGACCCAGAGGCTGGGCCAGTGTGCAGCCATTGTTTTCCCCTTTGGTTCTCTTCCTTTTTCATAGTTTCCTGTTGCATATGACTCAGGGCACAGACTGCTTAGAGAAAGATGTGAGCCATGCATGAGCAGGTGGACTGTCCCCTCATCTGCCACCTTCGGCAGGGCACTTTGTACATGCCCAGTATTTGGGACTCATACACTGAGATTGAGGCTTTCACAGAGGATACAGTGCTTCTTGTATAAAGTATATTCCTGCAGGTCAGCACTTCCTTTAGAAAACATACAGGTTTAAGCTCTGTTCTGTGTTTCAGGACTTCTCAGGGGATAGTGTAATGAATTGCTGCTTTCCTAGCTCTGTGGTTTTGCTTTGTGAAAGATGTAAACGTACAGTTAGTTAGTGTGTGCTTGAGCTGCCTTCCCACCAGGATTTCACTTCACGTGGACTCAGCTTTTGCCTTCACATTTGCAAGATGGGCATGGAATGTACTCCGTGCCAGTCAGCTCACTAATAGCATGCAGGCGGTGACGTTAGGAGCCCATTAGTGTAATTCAGAGTCTCAGGGGACCAGGATACAACTCTCAGGTACACTATCTGGACATGAAACCCTTTCCAGGAAAACAGGCCTCTCAGACACCTGTGCCATCCGTCATAGGACAGTATACCAGGCTGGTGTGCGTTCTAGGATAGCAGCTAGGGGTTCAGGACTGTAACATCCAGTGCTCTGGGACTTTCTTCCCTCATGTAGATGGAGCAGCTTTGGTTAATATGGAGTCTCTAGAAAGAGGAACGTGACCTTTCCTGACAAGACACCTCATCCATATCCACAGAAACCTCTGCAGTCAGAAGATCACAGCATTATCTTCATAGTCCTTGGTCCTTTCCACAATCCCCGAGAAGCACAAAAAACACCCCGCCACCCCCCCAACACCCCACCCCCCCACCTCGCAGTGTGCTCAGTTGCCCACAGCCATTTATTCTGTGTGGGTGAGTGGAGTACTAAAAGGAAATTTGCTATTTTCTAAAATTATGAGTTTGTACTAACAGTACTTTATAACTAATTCCAAGAATAGCCTTTATCAAGTTGTTCCTCATTTGTTGTGTTTAATATGAACAAATTTCATAGTTGTATTTTAAAATTCAAGCTTTGCAATGTACTGTGGCACCCCATGTCTACCTGAGTTTATGTATTAGATACTGTCCCATACTGTTCACATTTTGTTACAGACAGAAGATTGAAGAGCTAGCAACCAACAGACATAATATAACATATTACTTCCAAGTCTGCCTCTTCTCCAGACATGTCCTTTCTAATGTCTTTGCTTCAAAATAGTTGTCCCATTATCAACTACTGATACTTTCTAGCAATCCCACGCAGCAGGCTCCTGCTTAGAAGAGCTCTATGCGTGTTTGGGGGGAAGAGTTATACAAGGAGTCTTGAGAGCATCAGTTAAATCATCCTGTTCTCTTCAGTCAGGATGACCTAAGTTGTGGGGGAGGTTGCTTATTTTATCCATGTAGGAAACTGGATGAAAAACACACGTGACTTGTGCATAGTTTTTGTTTTAACAATTGGTTCTTTGAGAAAATCAACAAGATAGATAAACCCTTAGCCAGACTAACCAGAAGGCACAGAGACGGTATCCAAATTAACAAAATCAGAAATGAAAAGGGAGACATAACAACAGAAACTGAGGAAATTCAAAAAGTCATCAGACCCTACTACAAAAGCCTATATTCAACAAAACTGGAAAATCTGCATGAAATGGACAATTTCGTAGACAGATATCAAATACCAAAGTTAAATCAGGGTCAGATAAACCATCTAAACAGTCCCATAACCCCTAAAGTAATAGAAGCAGTCATTTAAAGTCTCTCAACCAAAAAAGCCCAAGACCAGATTGTTTTAGTGCAGAATTCTGTCAGACCTTCAAAGATCTAATATTCTTCAATCTGTCCCACAAAATAGAAACAGAAGGAACACTACCCAATTTATTTTATAAAGCCACAGTTACACTGAGTAGTCTCCCTTGGAGATGGAACGGTTTCTGTCTAATCAGGAACTTGTCACAATTTCCTTCCATAGAGGACTTCATAAGAGATTTTTTTTTCTACTTCTATCATGTTTAATGTTCCAAACAGATTTTTAAAACTGGTTGAATGCATATTACTTTTAGCTTCAGAAGACATCATGTACATTTAAGAGGCATTTAACGATTTATAAATTATTTTGATGATTTAAAAAATGTCAATACTAAGTTGTATATTTTAAAATAAATGTTATTAGTTTAATAAAAAATAAAAGTTGGTGGTTGGTGCTTGTGCTGCGTGGTATGACACGTGACTATCTGCTCTCTGCCTCTGGTTCCTGCCTCTGGTTCCTGGCATCCAGCTCCGAAAATGATTTCCTAGGTGATGGGGTTGGGGCTGAGTAAGCATTCTCTGTGAGCCTTGCTCTTAGTCCTCATACACAGGCTGCTCAGTGTGGCCAGCCATGAGAACATTTGGGGTAGGCTACAGGACTGGTGGCTGAGGGCCCTCGATGGCTTTAGTTTCAGAGAAAGGATGAAAGCCCAGTGATGGGCTCCCCACCCCAATGCACCTCTTTCATTGTCTCTTTCTGACTTGTAGCCTTCGTAATAAAGCAGCAGTCATAAATAAAGTGCCCTCCTGCATTTTGTGGAACAGTCAGGCAAATAAATACTCAGGTATGAGGAGGATCTTGTAGTCTGAGTAGCCTAAGCTAGTGAGTAGTAGGTGAAAGTGAGGGAGTCTAGGAAGTCTTACCTTCACTCTTGAGTATATAGGGTCAGATTTGATTGGAATTGTTGGACACCCAGTTGCTATCCTCAGATGAGAGAATGGGGAGATAGGGGAAAGCCTGTACTTTTACAGTCCGCAGTATTGGCATGAGGAACCCGGGAGCAGCATTCATTCATCCATTCTATGTGATAACCTCACAAGCAGGTGCATTGCTCATGTCAACATGAGTGAGTTTCAGTCTTGAAGGACAGAGGGCTGCATTCCTGTGCTTGTGGACTCTTGAAGCAACCACTCAAAAGAGCGTCTGAGATGCACAAGCTGTTGTCATGGTATTGGCTTGCAGACAGAGTAACTGGTGATGTGTTCATCATCCACAGAAGTCATTGTGCAGAAATGTTCTATGTTCAAACATGGCTCACACCTGCATATCATATTGTGGAGTTTGGGTTTTCTGTTGTTGTTGTTGTTGTTGTTGTTGTTGTTGTTGTTGTTGTTGTTGTTTGAGGGGTTTTTTTGTTGGTTGGGTTTGTTTTTTAGGTTGTTTGTTTGTTTGTTTGTTTGTTTGAAACAGGGTTTCTCTGTGTAGCACTGGCTGTCCTAGAACTCACTCTGTAGACCAGGATGCCCTTGACCTCAGATCTGCCTGCCTCTGCCTCCCAGGGTTGTTTGTTTGTTTGTTTGTTTGTTTGTTTGTTTGTTTTTAAGGGGGTGTTGGTGTTTCTGGGACCTTTCTTTGAGGATCCCTGGGGAGCAGGGAAAGACTGTACTGCTGGAGCTTCTCCCCAACATTAACTGACCTGGAGTAACACCCTGTCCCTTTGTCCTCTCAGTGCTTTCCCTGGGATTCTCCTTGATGTGACAACCTTAAGTACTACACAGCATTAGCGTGTACATTTCTTTTAAAAAATTTTAAAAAGCTAGTGTGCTTGCTGTTTAAGCTGCTTTTACTTGGCTTTTGCTCTCTGTAACAGTTTTATATCAACTGTTTCAATTCTAAATTCAGTATCAGTGAAACTCTGTGGTCCAAAAAGAAAACCCCAAGTCACATTTCTGTGTTCAGTCCTCATATCTCGCCTTGATACGGTGTTCATAAGAGCCACAGGACAGTTCTGGGCCCCGCAGCACAAGGAAGGACGCTGCTCTGAAGTGTTCACAGGCCAACAGCTGTCAGGACTGTGGTCTCTGCAGCACACGGGGGTCTCCCGGAAATGGGAAGCACCAGTGTGCTGCATGCCAAGCCTTTCGTTCAGCCTCCTCCATCTCCACGCACTGAGCTGCCTTCTCTTCCTGACAGTGAGAAGCACACATAGGTGACTTCTATACAGACCTTGAATAATCCTAACCAGAATTTAAAAATAATAACAAAACAGCTTAAAATAACTAGGAAAGAGTTTTCAGTTTTATTTGATATGTTCATTTTTAGATAGACTTTTTTTTTAATTGACTATCTAGAGAATTTAAAGAGAAAGAATCTCCTTGAAAGATCAGGGGGTGCAGTAAGTTGGGGTGCAGTAAGTTAATTTTTTTTTTTTGGATTTTTTTTTCTCGAGATAGGGTTTCTCTGTGTAGCCCTGGCTGTCCTGGAACTCACTTTGTAGACCAGGTTGGCCTTGAACTCATAAATCCACCTGCCTCTGCCCCCTAAGTGCTGTGATTAAAGGCGTGCACTGCCACCGCCCAGCACTTAAGTTAATTTTTATTTGACAAGTTAGATGTCCACATTTCCTAATGTAGGCCTTGTTTCTACCAATTCTCACAATGTATTAAATTTAAAGTATTTTACTATGTATTAAACAGTGATGCCAGTTAGTTGCAGGTTTCTCGGAACTTGTTGGGTGAAATTCGGTGTGTGTTTATACAAAGACTATTTTAAATTAATAACTTAGAAGTTTCTCGCTGGCCGAATTTATATGCACTCAAGCATCACTAAAGCTCCTTCTTTTAAATTATTTCCTCGTAGAGCAGTCCTTCTAAACAAGCCAGCCTTTTCTTAAAGTAAATTGTTATTGCTAACATAGAAAACTGTCAAGAAATCTCATCCTTGCTCTGAAATGAGATCTCTTTTGAACAAGTCATAATGCATAATCTTGGTTTGCTTGAGCACTGTGGAAAGTGCCTAGCATTTGTCATTTAACTGAACAAAAGAACGGCAGGCGGATTTCTGAGTTCAAGGCCAGCCTGGTCTACAAAGTGAGTTCCAGGACAGCCAGGGCTACACAGAGAAAGCCTGTCTCGGGGAAAAAAAAAAAAAAAAGATAAGGTCTCACCTGTAGTTGAGAATGTCCTGGAACTCACTGTGCAACCTGGCTGACCTTCCTGCCTCAGCTCCGTGAGAGCTGAGGTTACAGACATGGCCACCACACTCAGCTGCATAGCTGATTTCCTTCTCACTGGATAGTGGAGTGGATGTTCAGTACTGACCAGCAGTGTTCCCTTTAGAACCTTGGCTTCTGTGGTTGCTAATCAGCTCTTTCCTTTCTACAGTGCTCCAACTGAGGCTGCAACAAAGGAGGACGAGAGAGCAACTCGTGGACCAGGGCATCATGCCACGTAAGACCAAGTTGCTGTTGTCTCTGGTGTGCTGGGACAGGATGGGCGTTCCTGGGGAAAGCCTGCCTGTTTCCTTCAGTCCTCAAGGTCTTTTTTCAAGCTTATCAGGAAAGCCAGGGGTCAGTAGGGCCCGCCCAGGAGAACCCTTAGAATACATTTTTTAAAAAGATGCAGTGTATAAAATGGGCTTGAATTTTACACTAAGGAAGAAGAATGCCTCTAAGACACTGAAGTTCTTACTGTAAATTTTAATGTTTGAGTTTTAAAATTGTTGAGTTGATAACAGTGCTGGTACATCTGAGATTAGACCTGTAAGAATAATGTGTTACAATTAACTCATGACCTTGTTCTACTTAAACTTAATTCATGGTCATTCTCCTTGATAGTAGGCTATGATCTACCTAATTCTATGTATCTTAGTTTAAACTAACACTACAGTTAGTGCAATATTTCTGGCCTAAATACAGTTGTTTCCTTCAAGAGATTCATAAGAGTTGATTTTGAAATATTTGTCTAAACTTTTTTCCTCTCCTTTAACCACCAGCTTTGGAAGTCTTTGAGAGGAGAATGGTTGATTTTATATAACATAGGATTATACATCTGGATTATTTGTTATTATGTATCTACTATTTAGTGTTTAGAAATTAGCTTTAAAACACTAGAAATTACAAAACAAATAATTTCCAAAAAAAAATCCAGTCCTATAACTCATTGCTAGCCCAGGAATCACTTATCAGTTGAGGATAATTTTTTTCCTGAGATTTTTTTCCCCCTTAGTGAAACTTTTAAAGACTACTTACTGCCCGTCTTCTAAATATCTTGAATCCAGCTGTGGTAACCCAAAGACACTTTGGTAATCTGCCAGGTGTCTCCACCACCACACTCCTCGCCCAGCCAGTTGGTCAAGCAGCATCAGATAATGGTGCTTAAGGCATTACTGCTAGATCAACCCTGACTGACTGTGGGAAGCTGGTCCTGTCTCCCATCTACTGGCCTAAGTCCATGGTTCTTACATGCCTGCTATTACAGGACAGTGCTGGATATACACAAATCCAGAGTTTTCAAAGATGACAGATGGAAATGTAAACACCACTTCGTCTTAAGCTGAGATTCTAAAGTAGAATAAAGGGTCGTTTTTTATGTGTTGCGCTGTGGTGTGCTACAAAGAACATGACCCTTTAATTTAGAATATGAGATGAAAATCCCACTTATTAACCAACATTTAGCTATATGACCTTAGGGTCTCACACACTCTGAACACCTATACGGGGTTCATACCTACCTTTCAGGTTTATTAGAGAGACCAACAAGACTCTTAACTGTGCTTCACCATAGCCAGTTGTGAGTTCTCAGATCTATGAGAGATGAGTGCTGTGTGTCCCCATGTTCAAGTTCCAAGATCACATGGGCTTTGTCTAGAAGCATATGGCACTAAGAACAAAGACCTGTGACAGTTCCTGGGCCACAGAATGGTCCGACCTGGCATTTATAGTCATTATATGGCAGCTCTGTTTGTACTGGACACTTGCTTTATTTGCAAAGGATGTAAGTCCAGTTGGGTAATGTTGAAGAGTCCAAATGTGTAGGGGTCTTATAAAGGACCTGGTAAATAAATGTCAACACAGGTGTGTACTGAGGAGGTCAGCAGAGTGGCGAGCTAAGATGTAAGCTCCTGTTTATGCTGGAGAATCAATTTGTTTTCTTCCTAACAGCTTTGAAGAGTCCAGCAGCATTCCATGAGCAGATAAAAAGCCTGGAGCGAGCCAGAGTGAGTGATTTCTCTTTAAAATCCTTACTTCTCCGTCGTATCCCAGGCACTCGTACTCCTAAATATATCACTGCAGAACATGCATGATGTCTCTAAGACACCTGACATAGATAACTTGTGTTCTGGGGAAGTTTCTTAGAGACTTTCAGAAAGTGTGTGATGGTTCAGTTTCTTCCTTTAAAATCAAGAATTCTGCCAGAAGAGATAGATGATTCAAGTCAATAAAGTCGTTGCCATAGGGGCTGAAGTTTAATCCTCAGCACCCATATAAAATGAAGTCTGGACTTGCCAGAGCACTGAGGAGGCTGAGGTAACAAAGTCCCTGGTGCTTGTTGGCTGGCCAGTCTAACCAACCTGGTAAGCTCCAGTCAGAAAGAAACCCTATCACACACAAACCCCAAAAAAGTGGAAAGGAGTTGAGAAAAAGACACCTGTCATCAGCCTCTGTCCTTTATATGCACATACTTACATGTACACATAAGGATGCATCAACACACATAAATAAATAAATGAATGAATGAATAAAATAAATAAATAAATAAATAAATAAATAAATAAATAAATAGCAAAATGGTAACAAGTTTTATCCATGTGTTTTCAGGGCTGCACTGACTAGCTTTTTACCAAGCTTGACAAAAGCTAGAATCAACTGAGAAGAGGGATCAATTCAGAAAATGCCCCACCACATTGCAAGGCTATAGGGCATTCTCTAGACTGATGACTGATTAGCAGAGCCCAGCCCATTTTTGATGGGGCCATTCTTGGGCTGGAAGTCCTGGGTGTTATAAGAAAGCAGTCTAGGGCATGACCAGATCTTTAACAGACAAACCAGGCAAGAGCCTCTGCTGTGTATTAGCCCTGCAGAGAGACAAGGAAGCCATGCACTTTTGAAGGTCGTGGCCAGTTTCTCCATGGGTCTGTGCCGTGGCCAGTTTCTCGTGGGTCTGTGCCATGGCCAGTTTCTCGTGGGTCTGTGCCACTGTGTGTTGCCTACGGACTGAGAGCACAGCTAAATAAGCATGGAACACTCAACGTGTTCTTGAAAGTGGCTCCTTGTGGTCACACATCGAATGGGTGCTCAGTCCCATTATGCACAGCCTTTCTTTCTGTTTTGCCTGGTGAGGGGGCAGGGGACAAGTTCTATTATGCAGTATGGAAATACAAATATTATGAAAATTCCTTATGACTGTCCCCAGAATGCAGTAACAAGCCCCTAGACCTGTTGGTTGAGAATTAAATACAGGAGAAGGTTCCTGAGAATATAAACACAAATAAAATTTTATTTTTAATAATTTTGATATCTAAATAAATGTCTGCTTTTCTAAAGTATTAGCTTTATATACTCCTGGTGTTGGGGCAGATATTGTGGCCTCCTTACCTATAATATAATCCTGAGTGTGTTAGAGCTTCTTCTGGATGTTGTGGGCTGAGTGTGGAGCTAGCACCCAGGGTCTGCTCAGGGCACCGGCTCAGAAGGGATGACAGCTTATGTTTATTTAAAGTTTATCTTAAAATTTTGAGCTTTTCTCAGTTAAACTATAAAACTCTATAAAGTATTTACTTTGTACTAATATACTTAAAACCCCTGGGTGATTTTGGAAGGCTACACTATAAACTATGAGATAGATGAAAGTTCTCCTCAGTACTAATTTCTGGTCATTCTGTCAAAGATACAACAAGGTGTATAATTTATTTTTGAAGAAAATCTAAAACTACAATGAATTGTGAGCGGTACTTTTCTTTTTAAGACTGAAAATTTTCTGAAGCACAAGATCCGGAGCCGCCCAGACCGCTCTGAGCTGGTCAGGATGCATATTTTAGAAGGTAAGGGGGTTTGTGTTTGCTGAAGGAAAGTGAGGTGCCCACCATTTTTCTTTATTCCCATTTTAATAATGCTTGACCCCACAGGCTGGCATCCTCAAATTGGATAGCACCAAGAAGACTCAAAACTCTGTGTAGAATACCTGGGGGGGGGGGGAGGAAATCACTTCATAAAGTGGTGCTTCTGCCTCCTAAATCCACCTGTACTGTCCTTAGGCCATTAAGACTTGTCTGTCTTCTTCTCTGTCTAGCTTGGATCTCACTGATATCTAGTGAAGGTGATGCCCACACATGTTGCTATTCCTCTTAAATACAACAGTCATTGTGACATGACTGTCTCTGACACCTCTGGGTGATCTAGTCTTAGCCCCTGGAGGCCAGACAACTTTTTTCCATTCCTGCAGAATCTGTGACTCACATGGCTGCCCTTCTCTCTGAGTCAGCCATCTTTATAGCCAGCTTCTCTGTCACAGATTTCCAGCCTTCTACTTATCCTATTACCTCCTATCATTCTGCTTTTGTAACTAATTTACTAAGCAAAAGTTTAAAAAAAAAAATAAAACAGCTTCATCCTTGGACAGAATCACGTATGTTAAGCTTTAAGAAGAATCTGGAAATCTCTCAGACATTTATAGACAGTTGTGAGGCAGAGAAAGTCTATTCTCTCTGGGCCTAGTAACAGAAGCCAAAAGATCTTCACATGCAGGATGGTAGCCTGGTAGCTCAGACACAGGCAAAGATGGAGTTCTTCAAGAGCAATAGGTACCCATTTGAGAGCTGTGCTTCCACTGGCTAAATGCTAAGAACCAATGGCCCAACAATGAACAAGGCAAAGCTGCATGCCTTCCTGTATCATGTGCTTTAGGAGCAGAGAGAAACAGGGAACAAAACAGGTAGCTACGACAGAAAGACACAGGCTGATAACTGCATTAGAATATGCTCTAAAGGAGTGCTAAGTACTGTACTGGCCTCCACAAGCCTAAAGAGTGCTCCTGTGTGTCCTTCTTGGTCCTGAGCAGGAGGTGGCAGATGTGTGCCTTTTTCCACTATGGTTTGTGTTCTCAGAAATCCTTTGAATTGAAAAATTTATCAGAGCAATGTTAGGTAGAGCCCTGCAGCTATCAGGGATCAGTGACTTAAACAAGCCCTCCACTAACACAGCAAAGAACAACAAGGCATGCGTGCATGCGTGTTCATGTGCATTTGCGTGTGTGTGTGCGTGTGTGTGTGTGTGTGTGTGTGTGTACGTGTGTACGTGTGTGTACAATGCTGTTTGTAGAGTCAGAAGGCAATTCTGACTCTAGAAGATGCCATTAATAGAATTAAAATAAAAAGAAGTACATCTACTCAAAATTCTTGTTTATGAAAAGAAAAGAAAAGAAAAGAAAAGAAGGCCCAAGGGCTGGAGAGGTGGCTTATCAATTAAAAGCACATTGTCCTCTTACAGAGGACACTGTTGGGTTGTAATACTGTGGTCAAGCAGCTGACAGCCTCCTGTAACTCCCTCTCCACAGGATCCGCTGCCATCTTCTATTCTAGCCTCTCTGGGTCACACACACACACATGCGGGCAAATACTCACACATTTATTTTTTTTATTATGAGTATATATTGAAAAATGAAAGTTGAGACCTGAAGAATAAAAAAGAATGAACTTAAAACCATAACCATATTTTAACATTAGCCTAGTTTGATTGAATTGGGTATTTGGCAGGTTAGAGTCTAAATTGTTTTCTGAAGCTCAACAGCAAAAATTGGGCCTTGGCGTCAACGGACCTGTTGGGCTCTGCTTCCTACTGTGGAAGGTTTTCTTTGCTGCTTTCACTTAGACGATATGAAAGGGAGAAGAGAGAAACAGAAGGCTCTCCTACTGTGTGCTTCATAGAAACATTGAAAACATCAACATAATTGGCTGCTCCTGCCCCGTGTCTATAGTGTCTATAGAACTCCTGCACAGTTCTGTGTGCTTCCCCTCATAAGAGCTCAGAATCAACTCAGAATTTGGAGCATTAGTTCCCCACTTTTAAAACAGCTTAAACATGGCTCATGACAATGGGAGGATATGTTAGTGACTTACCTCAAGCTCCGGAACTGACAGGATGAAGCAGAGGAGGTGGGAGAGCTATAGTGGCTTTGTGTCTGTTGTAGCATCTCCATCATTTTAAGTATATGAGATGACAGTTCTATGCACTGTAATCTCTGTGTAAAATGAGATTTTTGGTCCAAAATAAGCTCAAATTTTTAAGTATGATAACTGACCCTAAGAACAATCCAAGAATATGAATCACAGCTCTTCCCACTGAAGAAAATACACTTCTATCCTAAGATTTCATGCCTCCTCCCTTTCTAGGAACTGCCTTCCCTGTGAAGCCAAATGAGAACCATACACTTTCAGAGCTCTGGGCCACACTGGCCTTCCTGCCGTGTCCTCCTGATAACTAACAAGTGTAACAAATCTGACCTCCTACTGTAGGCACATGATGGCAGTTCCCACTGCAGCTTCAGTTCATGGTGATTCAACCTTGGAGCTGCTGTGTTGCATAGACAGGTAGCCAACCCACTCTGAGATACCATATCTACCAAGCACTCGTAGCCATCACTCTCAGTTCAGTTATGTGGCCTGCTAGGCACCATGGTTAAAGCTATGCTTCCTCTTCCAGAAACGTTTGCAGAGCCATCTCTTCAGGCCACACAGATGAAGCTAAAGAGAGCTCGGTTGGCAGATGACCTGAACGAGAAGATTGCTCAAAGGCCTGGTCCCATGGAGCTGGTGGAGAAGAACATCCTTCCTGTGGATTCGAGTGTCAAGGAAGCAATTATAGGCAAGAGTACTAGTTTCAGTCTTCTGGGAGAAAAGAAAGCACAGGAGATTCAGATAAAACAGATCTGACTAAGATGCTACCATCAATCAAGGATGTTGTTTTCTGGATTAGCTAGAAGCTGACGGTCATCTAGTGGTTCAAGTGATTCTTTATTATAGATTAGGAAATGGCATCTGGGGCAGTTAGTATGGCCTCCCATTTTATGTCAGAAGAACGTCTCATGCCATTATCACATTTCTAAGGTAAATTTCTCTATTGTACTGCCTCGTTTCTACTCTTTCAGATTGGTAGACTTCACTGTGTCTATTAGAAAGATGACTAGCTTCACAGGCAAGGAGAGTGGTCCATGGTTTCAGTGCACTCTTGAAGGGAGGTGGCATCTGCTTCACCCACTCTTAACACATGGCTGCTGCTGTGCATCCGGTTCTGGGTACCTGAACAGGCCTGTGCATGCACAGCACTCTCCAGCACTGAGGATCCCCTGTGCCACCGCTACACTGTTTGTTTCTATCATAGTTGTAGCAGGAAAAATGGACATTGAGACCCCAGTCGGCAGGTTTTTATACTGAAAACTACTTAGTGTGACTGTTGTACCCTGAGGACGTCCTACTAAGACAGTGTGGGTTTAACCGTAGGCAGGGTATAATCACAAAATCGTAAAACCGGCAACTCTGACCCCAAACATCTGGGAAGAGCCACCAGCAGTGAGGTGTGAGCATAGTCAGGCATACTGTTCTTTGAAATGGAAACCGATTTGCAGAGGCCCATAACATGCCCACTTTCTCCTCTGCTTCCTGTTTTTAGATTTGGGTCCCAGGTCAGGGTTTAAAAAAATAAAGTCTGTGCATCTCTTAACTATTACTCTGTTGAGAGGAGGGTCTTCTCTTTCTACATTTGCCCTGCTGCTATATTTTGAAAGGGAGACTGTATGCCCTGCATCCTGGATCGCCCCTCCCTGCTGTGATATTCTCCAGTATCATCCGTCAGGACTAGAGTGCTGCCGGGGCTCTGACCCCTTGGCTAGCATGTACAGGGCCCTGGGCCCATCCCCAGCACCACACAGAACAAAACTAACAACAGAGCACTCCAGTCTCTTCTTCATCCTACAGCAGGTAACTGGATCCAAAGGTTTGATCTGACTGGAAGAACATCAAACCCCAAAGACTACATGATAGCAGTGTGGCTCCCCCGGGAGAGCCCAGCTGTAAACCACCTCCCTGAACTCTCCCTTCCTGGTCAGCCCCTGAGTTCTGTGGTTCTCTCTGCAGGTGTGGTGAAGGAGGACTATCCTCACACTCATGGCGAGTTCTCCTTTGATGAAGATAGCAGCGATGCTTTGTCTCCAGAGCAGCCAGCGAGCCAGGAGTCTCCGGGCTCAGCCGCATCCCCCAGCGAGCCGAAAGTCAGTGCCTCGCCACCTCCTGTGACTGCAGGCCCTCCAGCCCAGGTAAGGCCTTCCTAACATTCTCACACACTATGTCTAGACAGTATTTCACTAGGAAAAAAAAAAAAAGAAAGTATTGACACTTCCTCCTTGTGAGACAAACACTATAAAAATTCACATCTGGTTCTCAATAGTTCTGATGGACATACACACACATTCTATCTTCTCTTCAGTAGGCTCTTAGTGGTGTGAAGAGGCACCATGATTGCGGCAACCCTTATAAAGGAAAACGTTTCATTGGGACTGGCTTACAGTTTTAGAGGTTTAGTCCATTATCATCAAGTTAGGAAGCATGATGGCATCCAGGCACGAATGGCGCTGGAAGAGGTTTGCAGGCAGCAGGAAAAGAATGCTATACTTACCATGGCTGGAGCACCTAAGACCTCAAAGCCCACTCCCAGTGACATCCTCCTCCAGCAAGGCCACACCTCCTAATTGTGCCACTCCCTAGTACCCAAGCATTCAAATCCAAGAGTTACAGGGGCCATTTTTATTCAAACCACCACATCTTCTTAGAACACTGACAAATAGTATATAATATAACGTAACTAACCTGTTTTCTATCATCTGAACCATTTTTAAGGGGTCAAATATATTCTCAGTCTTGGAACAGACCTCCATAGCCTCTTCACCTAACAGCACCGAAGGCCATAGCCTTTCATACCTCCTCCTCTCCTGTCTCTCCAGCTGCCAGGAGCCTGCCCTGCTACCTGTCTCTATGAGTTTGACTCTTTAGGGAGCTCTTAAAATGGGATCAGACAATGTGTGTCTTTTTTGTGGCTGGCTTATTTCACTTAGTATAATATCCATAGTCCTAGCCATGTTGTGGCTGGGCCATGCAGAGAAACCATGTCTTGAAAACAAAGACCGTGTTGTATTAGAGTTGAACTGCTCCATCGTCCGGTTAAGCAGCCGTGTAGTCAGGCACTGCAGCCAGCTCCTGGTGTTTACAGTAAGATGCCATTGTCTTCACTCCCGCTTGCTGGTTATAGTTTTTGGCTCTTGCCTGATTATTTCTTTGGCTAAATTGCCAGATAATGAAGTAGGCCTTGGTGTAAGGGACAGTCTGAGTGGACAGGATGTGAACACCTCAGAGACTGAAAATGCATTTTCTTCTGTCCTTGTCTTGTGAACATATCCGTGTTAGGAAGTTGTCTTGAAGCATTATTTCTTCATTACACTCTTCAGTGTAGTACAAAATATATATTCTGCTTGTGTGTTGTCTTTGGTCAAATAAAAAACTCTTGACTATAAAGGTAGACCATGTAGAGTTGGGAGCTGGCAACTTTGTGGGGTGGTAGACAATTTAGTGTATATTTGAAGGGAAGACAACTTAGTGCATGTATATGTGGAGGAATTTAGTCTGTGTGTTATATGCATGTGTGCACCCAAAGGTTTTCAATAAGGGCTGACTTAACTAAGCTCTCTAAATGACTGACTGGAAAATCTATAGACATTTGTATTCTTATATTTAAAAGTGGTCCCATCAGGGATGGTATGCGTGGTGATAGCCCAGATCTTCTGTCCAGGCTCACAAACAGCAGTGTCTGTGGCCCACAGTATTTCTGGAACCTGGCCTGGGGAAAACTGAGGGTTAAGGGGCAGCACACAGTGAGGTCTGAGCAGATGGAGAAGGGAGACCCGCCCTACTGTGCTCTCACATATTTGCTTCACCCTGGCTGAGGCTTTAAAAATAGGCCTAAAAAGAATGTCAAGAATGTAAGTAAATAAACTTTAGAAAAACATTTTACTTAGTCATTTGGGTTACTTTTTGCTTCTGTCTGAGTAGATCAAGTTGGTGAGACCGCTATTCACATGGCTATAACTTTAGTAACAGAATGATCACTTCAGCTCTCTGAAATTTGTTTCTTGAAGCTGTGATGGTTGATCCTTATTACCAAGTTGATGGGATTTGGAATCAGGTAGGAGATATAAGCAAGAGTATGTCTGCTGAGGGTGTTTCTCAGAGAGGCTTAACTGAAGAGAGGACACCCGGGGTGGTCCTTCCTCCATGGGATGGATCCCACTGAATAAATCAAGAGAGAGGAGGAAGCTGGGCTAGCTCAGCCTTTGTCTCTTCGGCTAGCAGATGTGTGCCTGTAGCCTCTCGCTGCCATGCCGTCTCCAGCCATGATGACTGTATGTCAGAGCTGGGAGCCAGAAGAACCCTTCCTCCCTTGGAATTCTAGGTACACAGCAATAAGAAATGTATGTGCCACAGAGGCTCTGCTGGCAAGAGAGATTCTGTCCTCTCCGTCACTGACCCTGGCAGCCATGCTACCTGATACCTGAGAACAGGAAACCTTAAGTAGGACTGTAAGTAACACTGTCAGGGTTCTGTCCTGTCTTCATTTTTTAAATTTAAGTTCAGAGGCAAGCCTTGTATCAGTCAATCAAGGATTTTTATATCACCTAGAATTGGTAACTGTTATTTTGACAATTTTTTTAACTTTATTGTATTTGGCCAGGTTTCTTAATTTCTTTTATTAGTTCTGTCTCTCATGACTATGAGCAAGTACCTGGCAAGAAGCTACTTAATGTCCTTGTTTTGCCTTGTAGCTTGTGAGGACAAAGTCTACAATGGCAGGACAGGCATAGCAGCAGGAAAGTGGCTCTTCAAGTTGCATCTACAGTCTAGAGAACAGTGACTAGGAAGTGAGCCAAGCTAGAAAACCTTAGTGTCCACCCCAGTAACCTAAACCATCACCTCCAACCTGGGACTAAGCATTGGGAGCCTGTGGAGGGCATCCCACATTCAGATCACAGTGCTCAATACATGTGGAAAATCTACTACGGTTTACCTACCCTATTATAATTACTCCTACATTTCCGTCAAGGGAAAGGGTCTTAGCCTATTGTTCCTCATCAGAGATGAGACAATGCGATCATCACTCGTTTTATCATAGAACCACAGAATATATAAACCAAACACACAGCACACTGATTTAATGAATGAAACACCTTAGGAGATGGCTGTGGTCCCCCACAGGCTGCTAGCTGGTGGACTTGAGAGGTGAGTGGTCCTGAGGCACTGAGTTCATAGGTCATTAGTCATTCAGAAGCTCCTAACCTAACGGGCTATGAGGAGGACACAGAGTGTGGCTTCTCCCAACCCTTCTTCTTCTTTCACCACCAGACCTCTGCCTTACCATCATCCTCAGGCAGCATAGTCATTGAAACCACAGGTTAACACTAACTAACTAGGTATTTCTCTCAGCTTTAGAACTCACTCTATACCCAAAGATCACGTACTACAAATGGAGCACAACCTGTTTTATGCTTAGGCAACTCATGGACATTGGGAAACTGTAGAAAGTCAGTTTCTACATGTGGGTGCGAGGAGTTTACCGAGGCTCTTTCATCTGCACACTCTTAGAAATTTCCTAAGCCCTTTAATCATCTACTATTTTAAAACACCATGATGGTCAACTATAAGCCTGGTCTGGTAGGACTTGTGTGAATTCCCAAAGCCTGGTATGTTGAGAAGGAACTTTGTTGACCAGCTGCTCTGGTGAGCAGTTTTTCAGAGTCTTTTGCCCTTTCCACCCTGTCCCCTGCTTCCAAGCTACCACGAGGTAGCGAGCTGTCTCCTCCATACACTTTCACCAGGATGGACTTGTGCCAAAGAAACAGGACCTGTGAAACCACAGCCTAAATACACTTTCCCCTTAACTAGGTTGATTATCTCAGGCCATTTGTCATGTAAAAGCAAGCTAATCAATGCAATAATATATGGACAAATAAAAAACTATTTCAACCTTGATTTCTAACTCTGTTTTTATGCAGAATTTAAAATTATAAATCTGTGGTAATGACAATATGGTTTACAACAGTATTTGCTCTTACTAGTAGAGAAGAGAGCTGAGGGTGGGTGTACACCTCTGTATTCCCAAGAAGCCAAGACAGGATTGATGCCTTCAGGTCTGCCTGGTAGACATGGGGATGCCATAAAGCAACATCTGTGTGTGTGACTGGAGCTGATGGTATAAATAGCTCTCAATTTTGTGCATAATTGCCATAGTAACCAAAGACAATGCATTGAGAAAGTATGTAGAAAGAGAGAAGAGAATCAGGTTATCACTACAGAAATGTCAGCCAAGCATGGAAAGACACCTTATGTTCATTGAAGGCTTTTGATAAAACATCAACATGACCTAAACCAATTCTCAGGTTCAGTGCAAGCCCTATTATAACCTGGTAAGGGGCCCTTAAAACCATCATGAACTTAAAAGAATACAATATTGTCAGCCTCACCCTTTCTGTATTTTTAACCTGTTAATTAAATTCTTCTTTTGATAATTTCATATGTATATATAATGCATTGGTTTTAAAACTTATTACGAAGCCAGAGAAGTCAAAATAATATGGTGCTAACATAAAAACAAGCACACAGCCAAGTGTAATCTGTCAGAGCCCACTGAAATAAGAGCCTAGAGAAAAGAGTCCTCTTGTATGTGATGATGTATTCCTTGACAAAGACACCAAGATCACCAAGAAAACTACTAAGGCAGCTAAGGCAATGGTATACTGCTGTACTACTCAGGCAACTGTGCTACTAAGGCAACAGTATATCCACAATTAGGAGAATGAATCTGAGTGTGTTTGTTTCCTTACAGTCCTACACAGAATGAATGTAGGACTCAGCAGTAAGCCCTGCATGTGAGCTATAATAATGGGACAGACATGGGAGACAGCACAGGAAGGTCATCTCGACCTTATATTTGCCCTGTTTTGGGTCTTGAATACAAGATTCAGGCAACAAGAGTAAAGGTAGATAATTAAGTCTCATCAAAATTAAGAAGGGCTTATCAAAAAAATCTTATCACCAGAATAAAAAGCCAACCCACAAAAAGTAAAACAATAATAAATAAATAAAGCCAACCCATAGAATGAAGAATTATCTCTGATATACATAAAGGACACCTACAAGAAAACAGTATTCAAAAATTGGTGCAAGACTTTAGTGACATTTCTCCAAAGAATTAGGTCAACTTGACACAAACTAAAGTCATCTGAGATGAGAGACCCTCGATTAAGAAGACACCTTCATAAGACCAAACTATGGAAGCAAGCCTGTAGAATATCTTCTTAATTGATGATTGATAGGGAAGGCCTAGCCCATTTTGGATGGGGCCATCCCTGGGCAGGTTCTATAAGAAAGCAGGTTGAGCAAGCCCATAAACAGCACTCTCCCTGGCCTCTGCATTAGCTCTCGCCATCCATGTTCTGACTCCTTTCAGGAATGAAAAACAATATGGAAGTGTGAGCCAAATAAACCCTCCCCTCCCTTAGTTGCTTTAGCCATATTTTGTCACAGCAATAGAATTGCTGAATAGGGCAGAATGCAAGGGGCCAATAAAATATGATGACCTTTGGTGTATCATAATTGTTACATAAACAACACACATAGCATAAAATAATCATTAAGGAAACATAAAGCCACAAAATGCTTATCACATACCCAGAAAACATCAAATTCTGGCAAGTGTGTAGAGAAATTAGAATTCTTGGGTATTATTACAATAGTTAAGTGTAATTAAATAGTAACTGTAGAAAATGGTGTCTTAAAATACAATCTTATGGGGCTGGAAAGATGGCTCAGTGGTTAAAAGCACTGACTGCTTTTCCAGAGGTCCTGAATTCAATTCCCAGCAACCACATGGTGGCTCACAACCATCTGTAATGAGATCTGATGCCCTCTTCTGGTGTGTCTGAAAACAGCTACAGTGTACTCATATGAATAAAATAAATAAATACATCTTAAAAATATATATACACAATTTTACTGGGCCAGTGAGATGTCTCAAGTGAGTAAAGGTATTTGCTGCCAAGTCTGATGATGTAAGTTCTGTCCTTGTAGCCTGCATTGTGGAATGAACAAACTGACTCCCGTATGTTACCTCCCAGTCTCCACTGACTGCACACCCACACACTTACACAGAGAAACCAAGTAAATAATGTTTAACACAGAACTTAACCAATAACCCAGCAGTTCTGTTTCTGAGTTGAAAGCAGGAAGTGGGATGTTGTGGCACACACCTATAATCCAGTACTTTGCAAGCTGACCTGGACCTTATAGTAAGACTGTGTCTTAAAAACAAACAACCAAAAAGTTGAAGCAAAGAATTAGAACATATAGTACAATATACATACCAAGCATTCATACTTGTTTCCTGAAGACAGCATCTCATGGCAAACAGAAAAGGAGCCCTAGTGTGCACAGTGTCTGAATGCAGAAACAAAAGCTACCCTTAGAAAGGAAGGGGTTCTGCACCAACCTCAGCATGAGTAAACCTGAACATCATACTAAAGAAACGACCAATCACAAAGGGGCAGACATGAACTGTATCACGTCATTGAATTCATAGACAGCAAATAGTGCAGTAGTTACTCTGAGAAGAGAATGGGGTTCATAGAAGGGTCGAGGAGATACCAAGGGTGCCTCTAAATGTGCTTAGTCTTACTGGTGTGTGTGTGTGTGTGTGTGTGTGTGTGTGTGTGTGTGTGTGTGTGTCTATTGGGGGTCCTGCTCCTCTAGAGCTAGTTACAGGCAGTAATAAGCCACCCAGTCTGGTGGTGAAAACCAAACTCAGATCCTCTGCAAGAACTGTTTTGTTCTTAACCACTAAACTGTCTCTCCAGCCTCACTTTTTGCTTATATTTTAATGCACACACTTTTCAAAGCAGCACTGTATACATGTACCCACACCCACCATGGGTACTTTAGAAAGCAAACACTGGCCTAGGACCCACCAGCTTGTGCTGGTGTCTTTGTGCACTTCTAATGTTCTGCTACTTGGTCTAAAAGTGAAGTATATGTCATTCAAGGTTGTTGAGGGTAAAACAAAATAATGTGAAGATTCCTAAAATAGGACAGTAAACACTATTTCCTTCTCAACAAAATCAAGGGCTTAAGCTTCTAAGTATATACTATAGAAACAAGTAAAAGGTTGTATGAGACACACTTCACCAAATGAGAATTTACATGCTCTGTTCAACATAGAAAACATGTCTGGTCTGTATCCAGTTCACTCATTGCTTATTTATCTGTGTGGGAATTGAACTATATAAACAGTAGTCAAAGAAGAGTCACAGTGTGGGTTTATTTGCATGCTGTGATCTTCAGCAAGATCTCATCTGCATCCTGAATTAAAAGCACATTTATTAGAGATTGAAAAGCTACAACGTAAGAAAGGAAGAGCTTTCCAAAGAGCAACCCCTGGGCCTTCGTGTATAGAGTGTGCAGGGGAGGCAGCCAGAGCTTGCACTGTGAGGGCTGAGGAGGGGACTCACTCCAGCAGTCAGCTCTTCTCAGCACACAGCGGCAGAACGTTCCTGTAGCAATTTCTAATAAGAAAAAAGGTAGTTTTAAGGTTAAAAGTATCTTTTTTGAACTTATTTTCAAAATATCCAGTATTTAATATTTTTCTGACATTTTCCTTTGAATGTACACGTATGTACACATATGTGGTAGCCGGAGGTTGATGTCAAGTATTGTATATGTTCATGTGAGTGTTTTTGAGAGCATGCGCGTGTGTGTGTGTGTATGTGTGTGTGTGTGTGTGTGTGTGTGTGTGTGTGTGTGTGTGTCTGTGTCTGTGTCTGTGTCTGTGTGTATCTGTGTGTCTGTGTGTGTCTGTGTGTGTAAGCTAGAGATTAACATTAAGGTCTTCCTCAAATCACTTCCGCCTTACTTTTTTGAGATCAGGTCACTCACTGAACCTGCAGCTCACTTACTTGCTGAGGCTGGCTAACTGAGGAGCTCTGGGTATCCTCCTACCTGCCTTCCCAGCACTGGGATTACCGAGGCATACTGTCAGACCTTGCTTTTTTTTATTATTATTATTTTTGCATGAATACTTGGTTTCCAAACTCAGGTCCTCATGCTTATATGGCAAGCAGTTCCCCAGCTGAGCCAGTCCCCAGACCCTGGTGATTTTTTTGATGGTGTTGGGATGAAAGTGAAGATACCAGCAATCATGATCCTATACCCTGTGGTGGGAATAGTCACCCTGTGGGATGGAAAGTCAGGTCTGCAACTTCTGTTTATTCTTTAGGAAAATAATTCTGTATCATTAAAGTTAGAAATTCACAAAATAAATGTGGGTTTTGGTGTCAGTTTAGACATTCACCTAGCATTCTTTCTAAGGTGATGTCATATTGCTCAGAGCAGAGAAAGTGTCCTTTGTGACCTGCATATTTTCAACCCTTTTAGAACATGGTTATTTCAGAACCCTGGCACCTGGATTCTTTGGAGAGTTGACCAAATTGGAGCCTAACACCTAGACATGATGTGGGTGTCATTTGGGGAGGATATTTTGGGTCCTTCTAAAGACATGCTACAAAGCCTGACAGAATGCCTGGGCCACTCTGGATCCTCCTTTCAACTTGTTTATCTTCTCATTAGGTACAGTGAACAACCACTGTACTTCAATAACAGTCACATTGAAGTAGAGATAATGAGAAGACAGCATCTGCTTTAGAGGCTAAAGGAGGCACAGCCTAGGGATGTAGGCCAGAAGACATCCTCACGAGCATCCCCATGCTCTGATGGCCCTTCAAGTTGTTAACACTTAACTCTCAAATATATCCTGACTGCCTGTGCTGGTCAGTACACTAGGCAGAATGCATGAACATAAATATCTAATTCAGAATTTAAGCATTTGACTCTACTTTATATACCAATTATGCAAGAGCCAAAGACTGCTCCCTCTAAGACCACCGAGAGATACTTCTTTCTAGATAATAACTAATAACATAAGGCCATGTCCCTTAAGGAAATGCCACCTTTTACTTGGCTGGCCACAGGTTTGTCAGGGAGCCAGACATCTTAGTATTGAAGAACACAGGACAGGTCCCTAGAAGCCATTTCTGAATGAAATGAAACGAATCTGACCACAGCTTTCTTTACAGAGTCCCTTACACTGTCTTTTTTGGTTTTTCGAGACAGGGTTTCTCTATATAGCCCTGGCTGTCCTGGAACTCACTTTGAGACCAGGCTAGCCTCGAACTCAGAAATCCACCTGCCTCTGCCTCCCAAGTGCTAGGATTAAAGGCGTGCGCCACCACGGCCGGCTCCCTTACACTGTCTTAGCATTAATAATCATAAGCTGAAATGCATAGCAGGAGCTGCCTTAAGGGGAGAGCGGTGGACTTGTGCTCACACAGGCACAGCTGGGCTTGAGTGCCACTGCTGAGGAAAAGCACACTGCGCCATTCATCAATTAAACAAATGTTTATTGCTTATTCACACCAGGGTTCATAGTTGTTGTTGCTAATAGTATTCCAGGTTTTCAGGCTGTTTATTTTAAGGAAGAGCAGTTTGCTATTTTAAATACTTCGACAAGAGAACTGATTTTGATTGTTGCTATAATGTATTTGAGGGTTGTTCAAGGAACTGAAAGGGCAGGTCTGGGTTGCTGTTCCTGAAGTCGAGGCCACAGCACATGGCACTGACACAGGATGGTGACACTGTCACATGTGAAGTGAAGTACTAGTAAGGAGTGAGACCTTCTGCGGCCTCTTCTGACTTCCACCTCACCCAGCCCCATGCTGCTGCTCACTAGGGAGGACAAAGCCCAGCATCTGTAAGAGAAGCTCCAGGCTGCGATGAGACAGTCTTCTGGGAATATGTTACTCAGCTGCTCTTTTGAAAGACACATGGATGTGGTCACTTAGCATCAGTACCGAGACATAAGTCTGAGGTGTGCGGCACAGTGCAGGGCCTGGGGTGACTGAAGTCTTCACTGAGATGCTGCCAGCTGCAGGGGGACAGAGCATGTCCATTCTCTGAAAGGCCACACCCTGCCTATCAGGAAAACTATAGAAATGCCATATATTGTTTTGGGTGTTTTTATGAGTCTTGAATTTTTTTTTCCAAAAATAAGGATGGTTCTAGCCATATTTTTGAGGGGAAAAAAACTAAAACCACTACCATATATCAGTCTAACCTTACTTAGTTTCAGGTATCCATTGCTACAGAGGTAACTAGTAAATAACCTGCTTCATCAAGATTAAATCTGTAATTCCTTTGGATCCTAGGCACAATAGTATATTTTTCTTTGTTTCATGTTTGTAGACTTATTTTTATTTTTTAATATTTGTAAGTTTTTATACGTTTATAGAATTTCATTGCTTACCCCTCCCTTTCCTCCTTCGAGCCCCCCCAACTTCCCCCCACTCTCAGATTGAGGGCCTCTTATGCTTTATCATTACTACATATATGTGTGTGCAGGTGTGTACAAACATAAAACCAACCTGCTGAGTCCATTTCTGTTGTTTATTTGAGTATACTTTGAGGCTGACCACTTTGTACTGGATAGTCAGGAAGGGGTATTTGGTAATTCCAGTCCTCCTACAGTCACTGATCTCATGACCTTGTCTTTTTCTGCCTTTCCCAACAGTTTACCTCAGTGTCCCCAGCAGTTCCTGAATTCTTGAAAACCCCTCTAACTGCAGACCAGCCTCCCACAAGGTCTACAGCTCCCGTCCTCCCTACAAACACTGTGTCCTCAGCGAAGTCTGGCCCAATGCTGGTGAAGGTGGGTACCCAGAACTCCACTCAGTGGCTCTGTCTCAAGCCTATGGACACTAAACAGAGGCTTGTGTCTTGACCTCCCACATGCTTTTAACCCAGTCCTTGAAAACTAAACTGTAATGTTTGATAGGCTGAGTCAACACATGACCTGTCCTCCCTCATGGTAACAGAAAAATGAAAAGAGAGCTTGGCTTGTATGAAGTGGTGTGCTATGAGGTATGCTTCTGGAATCCTTCCATCAGCAGCCCTGCCCACTGAGCACACTCAGATGACTTGCTTCAGCACAGCACTGGAGGTACAGCCTCACATAGGTGTCTTTTATTACAGCCAGCTTTGGGAATAATTTATGCACAAAGTAAAGAAACTCTCTGGTGTCCAGATGAGGGTATATGCTGCTCAGAAACTCTGGAAAGGTTTTTGGGTTAGCCATTTTGGCCAGAAGCATTTGGTGTGATCTCAGAGAAGCCCAGTGCATGGCACTGTTCCCCAAAGAGCACTTGGTTGAAATAATTCAGTTAGAATAAATATCAAAGGAGGGGGAAAAAACTTAAATATATAGTACATTTTAAAAGTTCTTAAAGTTCAATAATAAAATGGTAGGAGAACAAGGAATAATTTAATCATTTTGTAGGTGGCTCTTCCTAAAATTGGCAGCATACGTGTCTCAGAGCTCTTGAACTATATAGGATATTAGTGTTAGCTAACCTTGCCATCATGAAGAAACTGATCCTCAAATAAGTTAAGAAGTGGTATGGCCAGAAAGGTCCAGTCTACCAGGTTCTACTCCAGCCTTTTCCTGCCCTGATGGTTAGGCAGCACTCAGTTATAGGGCAAAGACATGCCTTTCAGATGAGTGAAGTCTTCTCTCCCACCTTCCCACCAAGGCTTTCTGAGGCAGTGGGAATCTAACTCCAGGAGACCTTTCCCCAGCTTAGTACTGGAACCAGGAATATCAACAAAGTCACTTTCTAACAGATATTGCAGTATCTCTACCCCCCCCCCCCCGTATCCCTGAATGGCACTAAAAGAGCCAGGATGCTAAACTGTCCTTGTCACCTCTCTCCTCCTCTGCTTCTCTAGTGTCTCCGTTTAGGAAGGGCTTTGAGTCTGGGGAAGAAGCACCGAGAATGACTGTGTGGTCTCAGGGCAGGCAGAGGAAGGAAGGGCTCCATCAAGGACTCCTGCAGGGAGGCTTAAGTGCTGTGTTGGAGGGTGTGTAATAGCTGAGCAGGCTGAAAGGCAAGTTACAGCCTTGCCAGTTTCTACGGGGTACCTGCTCCCAGCACAGCCACCAGCTTCAAGTGCACTGTGTAATGTCCCAAGCACAGATTTATGGAAAAGGTGCACACTGAGCTCCTGTGAATCAATCAGCCTGTTTCCATTAGCAGTCTGTAACCCTGCTATAAAAGTCATGCTGCAGAACCATTCTTTCATGACATGTAGTCTGTGCAGGGAGAGCATACACTTTACACCTGCATTCAACAGGAAGGATGTGCCCAAGTGCATTAACAGCTTCAGTCTCTGCTCTAGATCCTCTCTGGTTATGAGCATGTATATGTTGCTTATTCAGAAGATCTAGTCAGTTGTCTGTGACTAAAGCAGCTTAGGAATGATGTCCTCTTTTGTCTGGGGCTTTTCATTATTTTTTATTTGTATGAATATTCATCTTCATGTATATATGTGTACCATGTGAGTACCCCAAAACCCAGGTGTTCTGCAAGAGCAGCCAGTACTTTTACAGCTGAGCCACCTCTCCAGCCCACTGTTTTGTTTCATTTTGTTCTTTGTCTTGTTGTGTTTTTTGTTTCTTTTATTGAAAAATAGATGTTTTTCAAATGATATATTCCAATCAAAGTTTGCCCTCTCCCAAGTCCTCAAGATTCTCCCCATTTTTCCTCCCTAAACTCTTTCTGTCTCTCATTAGAAACAGGCATCTAAAGAATAAGATAAGATAAAACAGAAATAGACCAGAATAGGACAAGCCAAACAAACTTGCTCTGTTTTTTATTGGTTTTCTTTTCAGATGAAGTTGTAGTATGGATCCCAAAAGGCAGAGAATGGTCTGATGATTTTGAAACTGAAAAGAACAACACAGGAAAAGTTGCCTTGTCAATCATAAGACAGGGCAAGAGTATCTAAGCTTATCCTCCACTAGCTTACAAATAAATGAGACTCAGACTGTGGTTACTTTATTTGGCCTTGACAATTATTGGGTGGTTATCCCTAATCTACTCTTCTACCTGCTGGCCTGGCTACCTCCCCAGCAGTATACCCCAGATACCTGCTGTTTCTCCTGGCCGTGTGCTCATCATCCATCTGCCCTCATGGCGACTTCCTTCTCCTCTTCTCAAGGCTGTCTGCCCCAACCAGGTCACTTCAAACCTAAATTCTTCCAGTAATTAGCTGTAGCCAAGCTTACTTAACCAATGGTTTTAAATCAAAGAACAATGTTTGCACAACAAAAGCTTATGTAAACTTGAGAAGTCACTCAAGGCATAGGCCTGCTGGTATACAATTTAGTATTACAATATATAGCAACAGACCAAACCTCAACACTTAGTATTTTGAATTATTTACCTTAAAACTATCTTATTCTCACTAGAAGGAAGCATTTACTTATTTTTCCATAGCTGTATTTTTGTTTGTTTGTGTTTGGTGGTGGTGGTGGTGGTGGTGGTGGTGGTGGTGGTGGTGGTGGTGGTGGTGGTGGTGGTGGTGGTGGTGGTGGTGGTGGTGGTGGTTGGTAGATTAGTTGATTAGTTGATTAGTTGATTGGTTTTGGTATTTGGTTTTTCCAGACAGGGTTTCACTGAATAGCCCTGCCTGTCCTAGAACTCACTCCAAGACCAGGCTGGCTTTGAACTCACAGAGTTCTGACTACTTCTGCCTCCCGAGTGCTGGGATTAAAGGAATGTGCCCATAGCTGTATTTTTTTTTAATGTCACACTGTAATAGTGACATTAATCATTTCCTTATTATACTTGCAGTATACAACCTGCTTTTTAATAGGAGATACTATATATGAGTATCTTTGTGTCTCTATGCAGGAAGCCCAGAGTAGATATCTGTTATTTATATTGGCAGTGCCAGACCAAGCATCTTGGCTGAGCCAAGGGAGCCACGTAGAATGAAAATCTTTAAATCAAATGAAGTCTGCATTTGTCTTTGTGGTTCTTTGTTTTGAGATAGGGTCTTATGTAACCTAGGCTGGCCTCAGACTCTGTAGCCAAGGCTGACCTTAAACTCCTGATCCTCCTGTTCCTGCTTCCTGAGTGCTGGAATTACAGGCCAGGTCAGTGGTTCCTGAAATGTATTTCATGTATTACTTGCCAAGGCCACACAGGACTGTCTAAGGCACTCTGCTGTTTTACTTGTGAATCACTAAGACATGCTATCATGTATGTTTCACTCTCCTGGACATGCTATCATGTATGTTTCACTCTCCTGGACTGACCTCCCCCGCCCCTCCATGAATAGTTAGATGGGTTTATTAGCAGTAAGTTTGAAACTCTTGCTTTAAACAAAGGTACTACATAGTTATATCAGGAACAGACATTTCCTACACTGTCAAATATATAAAAATTCCTTTGCACTTTCAACACTGATCAATAAGCAGATTTAGTCCATGTTACTCTGACATGTCTTAAAACGTTCTCCTTTTTATTATTTCCTCCAAAATCAGCAAAGCCATCCCAAGAATCCAAACGACAAACACCGAGGCAAAAAATGCAAAGATCCGAAACCTCGAGTGAAGAAGCTGAAGTACCACCAGTACATTCCACCCAACCAGAAAGGGGAGAAGAGCGAGCCACAGATGGACTCCAACTATGCCCGCTTGCTCCAGCAGCAGCAGCTCTTCCTCCAGCTGCAGATCCTGAGCCAGCAGCAGCAGCAACAGCAGCAGCAACACTACAACTACCAGACCATCCTACCTGCACCCATCAAGTAAGCCGTGCTCAGGGATTTGTTCTGGCGGGGCTTGTATCCTGGCTTTGGGAGGATCCCAAGTTACAGAAGGTTGGGTATGTCCAAGTACTCTGCTCAGGGACCACCCTCACTTGGCTGTGGACCAGGCTCACCACACAGTATCTAAAATCCCACAGCCATTGTGGCCTGCCATCTAGTCTCTGAGCCTTTCACAACTATTCAGGACACATCAGTATCAACTGCTGTGAGAAAACCCTCAGGATGCATACCACCTACAGGGAAGACAAAGGGCAGAAAGGAAGGAATGAGGGGAAGGTTTGTGGAAAGTTCCACATGGAAGGCTCTTCCAAACAGGGAAAGATGAGGGTGCTGAGACAGTTGTCTGGTGGGGACATAATCAGTTCCTGAGACAGGTGAAAGGCAGTAAGTAAGGAGAGCTGTCTGCAGTAGACTCTGTCCCACGGGGCAGGCAGCGCAGTGTTTTAGGCAATGGGAACTGGGTAAGACTGAATCGTAAAAGACAGCAGTTGGATGCTGATAGTGAAGGATCCTGGAAATGTTCAGGAGCAGAGGGGCCATGATGAGTAGTGACAGGATGGGTCAGACATGATGTACAGGGAATGGTCTGCATGCCCAGGACCAGAGAAGGATGGCATCTGTACAGCTTGAAACCTGGCCTTAGGGCCACAGCAGGCAAGTTTGTACCCTCAACTCATTGACTGAAATTTTTTTTTAAATATTTATCCCAGTATACTTTTTCTGAATATAAAGCCCCATCTTTCACTTGACACTTTACCCACCTGGAGAGGAGACTAAAAAAAAGACAGAAAGCTTATCATTAGAAAAATACTCTGAGTGAGCTGTTCAGTAAGACTGGTCCCCACTGGCCCTATAGGCCAGGCTAGCTTCTTAGGAAACCCACTAAAAGATGCTGTTATAAAATAATAGCTCCTCATAGGAGATGATTATCAGCTTGCTTCTCCTAAGATAAAGATGTCATGATGAAGACTAAATCCATTGGTAATGGTAACCATATTGTGAATGAAGCACATGTTTAAAACGTCAGAGTGTGGAGATGGGAAAGCACACTATAGCTGTTACTCAAACTTGATGGCAAGGTTGATTCAGAAAATACCCAGGAATGTTCCCTGTGGGGACAGTATTGAATGGCAGTAAATCAAAGAGCACAGATAGAGTTGTTACAACTCTAAGATGAGACATAAGACTCTCATCATTTCACCCAGACCTCAGAGAACTTTGTGTCTAAGCCCCAACTGCATCACATCAGGAAGTGCTGAAAGGCACCGCTGTGACCATGGTCGCTGCTAACGGGCAGCTGCGCCACGGCTCTCCTTGCAAGGGCGCCTGAGCTGATCCCAGCCCTTTGCACTCTGTGCATAAAGCTCAGAGTGGCCTTCTAAATGTCCTCCACACATAGATGGAGCTTCTAGGGACTTGACTGGAGTAGGATACATATGACATTTCCACAATACTCTGTTTTCCCGTCTGTATCCCAAGTCCATTCTCCTAGTAAGCTGACAGATTGCTTATAGACTGAAACCTAACCAAGCTTGTCGTAAGCTCTGATTTCTTTTTTTCTTGAAGAACTGACAAGAATAGCAGCAGCAGCAGTAACAGCAGCAGCGGCAACAGCAGCAGCAGCGTGCCGGCAAGGAGACCAGGACCACTGCCCTCCAGCTTGGATGACTTAAAGGTGACAACTCCACCTCTGGCTCCTCACCCCTGAGTGTCTTCCTTGCACATGAGCAGGTAGCCAGGTTTGCCTGTCATGTGCCAGTTGTCTACAGATGGACAACTTTAGCAATGCACCGGCACCCTTTATGGAAGTGTTTTCCTTTTATTCTCCTAGGTGTTAGATTTCAAATAATTGATACTAATTCTCATTTACTGACCATGTGCCTTATTTGAGCACCCTGAGAAGAGATCACTTCTCTGTGGTAATTACTGCAATATCACCTGTTTTCTAGTTACTGCTCACAGGCTTCTGTGCCTCCTCTGTAGACTTAAGTTACCACAGTGTATACAAATGGATAAGGTCTGTTTATATGTCAGGTCCAGACATCTATTGGGAGTGTCACCATCCCTCTGTGGGCCACGGAGGAATGTTCTGGTGTTTGTGTGTGGGAGACTCATAAAACCAAGCACCTGATTTGCTTTTGCCTCCAGGTGTCAGAGCTGAAGACAGAACTCAAACTGAGGGGTCTGCCAGTGTCAGGAACCAAACCAGACCTCATTGAACGCCTGAAACCCTACCAGGAAGTGACCAGTAATAACCTTGCCACTGGCAGTATTGTGGCAGTGTCATCAGCAGCCATTGTCACCAGTAACCCAGAGGTCACAGTGGCACTGCCAGTCACAACACTGCATACTGCTGTAACAAGCTCTGTGTCCACTTTCAAGACAGACGTGGCGCTTCCTGCACCCAGCAGTGTGCCCCATGTTGAAAATGCCCATTCTCCTCTGCCCATCTCCCCATCACCCTCTGAGCAGTCCAGTCTCAGTACCGATGACACAAACATGACAGACACCTTCACAGAGATCATGACTATGATGTCACCTTCCCAGTTCTTGTGTTCATCTCCCCTGAGGGTGGCGAGCCATGATGACAGCCTGAGCCCTTCCAGTAGCACCCTGTCAACTCTAGAACTGGATGCTGCTGAGAAAGACCGCAAACTTGAGGAGAAGGAGAAGCAGATTGAAGAGCTGAAGAGGAAACTGGAACAAGAACAGAAGCTTGTGGAGGTCCTCAAGATGCAGCTTGAGGTGGAAAAACGTGGGCAGCAGCGACAGCCAGACCCTCAGCCCAGTGGCCCCCCACATCCCTTTAATTCATCAGATCTGAAACATGCCAGTGTTGGGTCCTCCATCAAGGATGAGGCCTCACCCCCTGACTGCTCCAGCCCCCAGCAGCCCATCACAGTGCCTGGCCACTCTGTAAGCCAGCCCATCTCCACAGGTAGCCAGACCCTTGTTGCCAAAAAGGCTGTGATCGTCAAGCAAGAGGTCCCCATGGCCCAAGCAGAGCAGCAGAATGTGGTCCCGCAGTTCTACCTTAGTTCCCAGGGACAGCCACCTGCCCTTGTTGCTCAGCCTCAGGCCTTACTGACCACACAGACAACTCAGCTGCTGCTGCCGGTGTCCATCCAGGGCTCAAATGTTACTTCAGTGCAACTCCCAGTAGGCAGCCTCCAACTCCAGGTAGGAAGTGTGCTTCACAGTGTTGCCTGATAACAAATCTGCAGCCAGCTCTGAGCTGTTGTGCAGCTACTGTGGGCTACAGTTGGAAGGTGTGGTGTGACTGTGGGGGAGGAGGAAGGGTTGGTCTGGCTAGCACTGTGTTTGCATCATAAAAACCAGCAGGGTGGCCTCCTATTCTATTCCCTGTTCTCCTGGATGCACATGCTGGGCTGCTGAGAGCACACGCTGCTCTCAAAGCAGACTCAGGTTCAGTTCCTAGCAACCACCATCAGGCAGGTCACAGCTGTCTAACTTCAGTTCCAGGGGATCCTATGCCCTCTGACTTCTTTGGGGACCTGCACACATGTGCACACAAATGCACACAGACATAACAATACATATTTAAAGATTAATGACATTGTGTGTGCCTTGAATACTTCACTCTCTGCCCTGGTTCCAAGTGACATTCTATTTCTAGGAACCCGGGGACAGATATGAAATGTAATCCCATGTCTTCTAGCTAGGGATGGTGGCATGTGTCATATGCCTGTTCTTGGGAGGTGCCATTTATATAAGAATGCTTCAGCTGAGGAAAACATGAAGTGGGGTTGTTCTGACTGCAGAGACCTGCAGATTGGCTCTCTTGCTGTATAGTGCACTTCTGGCAGACCTTACCCAGATGTGGTCATAAGGAAAACAAACCATTTGATCCAGTGCTTCAGCTTTAATCTACCCAAACACCCTCAACAAGTGTAAGGCAATCTGATGCCCTGCTTTGTGTGCAGAGGTATGCAGAGTACATGTGAGTTAGAAATCTATTCTAAACATGTATTAGGCTGCCAGTGGATCCAAATCCTTTGTTGCCATTGATACAAGAAGAAAACCTGTTTTCTACTGGGCCTGTACCCAGCATCTCTGGCTATTCCTAGACTGTGTATACTACAAGCTTAAAAGCAATTCTGTAGGCTGTTGAGTATCATAGGTTACAGACCTATAATGTGTAGAGCTGTCTTGTTTCCATTATCTGCTTTCAAAACTTTTCAAGTGAAATCTTAGCCACCTTAAGGAACAATGAGGTTAAAAAGACATTTGTCACTGGTTTAGGATTGTCATCAAACTCACTCAGGGAAAGTTGATAGAAGTCCCAGCATGTTGTTTGGGTCAGTGACTGTACATAATGAAGCACTGTGTTTCTCAGGAAGCTAGACAATTTTGAACCCTAGCCCCCATCTCCAGTAGAGAGGGGTGACAGAAAAATTGCTAAAGATCAGATGTATACAGGTGGACCTAAAGATCAGATGTATACAGGTGGACCAAAGTGTGTGACTATAGCCATTGTGTCATGTCAGCTTAGCTATGTATCCCAAAGCAAACAGTTACACGCGTTATAAACTCAATTCCAGATGTGCTTCTTGACACTAAGATTAATTTTGTTTTCTTCCTAGACCCCAGCACAAGGAAGAGTCCAGGCTCAGCCCCATGTAGCTGCTGCCACACAGGTCCCAGCTGCAGCCCTGCCCTCAGCCTTGACTTCAGCACTGCCTCAAAAGCAGGAAGCCTTCCCGCAGCACGTGTTGGGCCAGCCTCAGCCAGTCAGAAAGGTGGGATGCTTACAAAGAGAGACTAGTGCTCTTCTTTTCTGTCACCTCTCCCCTGTCCGTGAGCATCATCCCAAAAGCGTGTTCTTTGGGAAGGCTGTAATCCTCAGCCATAGAACAAACCTTGAATCAAAGCTATTAGAACACATATACTTTGTCTAGGACTGGGGGAGTTCTTTAGTGTGAAAAATGGTTAAATAGTCCAAGCCTTTTCCAAGTAAGTTCCCAGAGCTTGTTTTTATCATTCTGGTAGGGTAGATTTATTGAATTTTGAGGTATATTTCTTTTCTAATTAAATGTGCTGTTCCATGGGGAAAGGTAGTTGAAAATAAAAAAGATATTTCTGGGATTTCTCTCTCAAGTTAGAACTTTATATGTTTTCATCTATAAGAGTCTGTGCCACATCATGGAGAAAGAGCTGGGAGGTCAGGTGTCACATACCATCACTGGGAAGGCTGAGGACAGCCTAGGCTACATAGTCAAACTCTCTCTCAGAAAAAGGGAAAAAAGAGGAAAAGATGTAACCTTAAGGCCTCAAAACAGATGATCTTATCCTGGGTCTTAGCTAGGCTGATCTTTGATCTTGAACAACTAATTAGGCACTATAGTCTGTAAGCTTAGGTAATCCTGAACCACGAAAGCTGAGACAACAGAGGGTCCAGCTTATCAACAGCAGCATTGCTATGAATGAAGAGAGAAAACGGTCATACACGGCCAAGCTGAGAAACCACAAATGCCACTTTAGTGTAGTTCTCTAAGTTTAAAGGAGGCTAAACTTTCTTCAGTCTAGGGAAGACGGGCCAAAGTGATAGACAGTATAAATTAGGGTTTCTCACTTCTTCTCAGAATCCTGGAATTAGGAGTCATTATTTCCATAAAGTGATGTTTGCCACATAGAAGGAGACTCAAACAGTAAGTGCATTTGGAGAGAGACATGTGCACTCATGTACTCTCATGGTAAGAAATGTTTACATTGGGGCTGGAGAGATGCCTAAGTAATTAAGAGCACAGAGTAGTCTTCTGTATTCGATTCCCAGCATCCACGTGGCGATTTACAGCTGTTCAAGGGGAATCTGACACCCACTTCTGATCTTCATGGCACCAGGCATGCACCTGATACACAGATATACATGCAATGCAAAATACCTATACACAGACAAATAAATCTAACAAAAGAAAGACATTTCTGTCCATGGTGACATAGGGAAAAGCTACTCTGTTTGAGGACATTGGTGATTTAAAGTACACTTCTCATTTTGGTGATGAAGCCAAACCCTGGAAGACACAGTACCGTCTGAGGGATGTGGCCCTTGGTTTATAAACGTCGCTTACACTGTGCCTCTTCATGGAGCCACAGGGAACACTTGGGAGCTCTGTGGATACTGGTCTCCCTTTGGCCTGCTGACACAAAAAGTGGTTCTTTAGAAGGAGTGAGGCATGATTGCTGCCCACGTGACAACCATGTTGCTGGGAGGGCTTGAGCGGCACCCTCCCAGGGGTAGCAGCAGAGGAAGTCCAGGAGCAGGATTAATGAACTGGAAAATGCTGAGGGAAGAGGTCTGCAGGTGACTCCACGGGTCCAAGCTACAAAGAAGGCTGCACTGAGTGCAGAGCCATGCAGGCCACCCTCTGAGCTGGATCAGTGATGGGGCAGAGAGAGCAACATCCTGAGATATCCAAAGAGATGATGTATGTGGATGGGAGACAGAACCCTATATCCAGGAAGGGGACCAGATCACCTCAGTGAGCAGGGAAAACTACTTTAGCCATCCCCCATAAGATACTGTCTACATGGCACCCAAACTCCACCAGTGTCTGCAGATCTAGTCCTGTTGGCAGCTGCCTTCTTGTCTCCCACTGTCCATGGTTGCCTCCATGCTCCTGGCAGAGGAGAAAGCTCCCAGCAGAGAGCCTGTGGCCCACTAACCTAGAAGGTGGATTTGTGGGCCTCTGCTCTAAAACATGGGTTTCCTTAAATTCACTGTCACAGGTCTTCACAAACTCGGCACCAAACACAGTTCTTCAGTATCAGAGGCAGCCTGGCCCAACGAACCAGCAGCCCTTTGTCAGTAAGACCTCTAACCCTGCTCTTCAATCCAGAAGTGCCCCACTTGCACCCCTACAAAATGGACCTAGCCTAGCCAGCAAGGTAAGTCATAGTAACAACAGTATTACAGTGCTGTCTGCTGCCCTACAGTCATGCTGACAACCCTACAGTCATGCTGNATGCTGACTACCCTACAGTCATGCTGGCTGCCTACAGTCATGCTGGATCCCTACAGTTATGCTGGCACCTGTAATGTTTGGTGACCAGTGCTGGTTCTGCAGGATGAACAGACAGTGACTTACATTCCTGCTCAGCCACCAGTTGTCAGCTGCCCAGTGTTTGAGATTCTGAGCCACTATGGATAGAACAGCACAGCTGAGTCACTGCAGGAACACATGGCTTGCCCAGAACTAACAAGTGTCTCCCTTATTTGATGCAGCCTAGCTCACCACCACCACCCCAGCAGTTTGTTGTCCAGCACTCTTTGTTTGCAACCCCAGTCACAAAGACAAAAGATCCACCGCGATATGAGGAAGCCATCAAGCAGACACGCAGCACCCAGCCAGCCCTTCCAGAGGTGAGTGTGGTCACAGTCATTCCCCACCCCCACCCCCCTGCACATTTCAGGGCTTCCCCAAATTGTCCCCAGTCCTCTGTTAAAACACAGAGATGACAGCTAGGAGCTTTATATTTTACCTAGCTGTTTCTAATTGACCTATGAAGACTCGAAGTCTTGAACATTTGCCTACAGCAACTTTTGGGAGCAGCAGTGATGGTGGGGTCTCAGGTGAGGTGTGTGTCTCCTTGGAGCCCTCCTGGGTCCAGTGAGCAGAGTGAGAGCTCTCAGTTACAAACTCCTCCAAGCCCTACCTCTCCAAAGCTCCCTTCCACAGCTGAGGACTTCCTTGTGAGAAAGGATCGCAGCCTCCCAGTGGACCTGAGGGAGGACCTGACAGGAGGACACAGTGGATCCCAGCAACTGGCCAGACCTGTGTGCAGCCCGCAGCCCGTACTCTGTGGACACTGCTCATGGACACATGGTGTCTTGCTGTATTTGCTGTCTACGGCATGAAGGGTGAAGAAATGCACAACGATCATCTGCTGTAGTTTACAGTATGCAGAAGACAGACAGCTTTCCTAATTGTGAGCATCCCAAAAACAACAGAGACCTCACCTGTGAGGAAAAAGCCAGATTTAAAATAATTAAAAAAAAAAAAAAGCCAGGCAGTGGTGGCGCATGCCTTTAATCCCAGCACTTTGCGGGCAGAGGCAGGCAGATCTCTGAGTTTTAGGGAGCCTGGTCTACAGAGTGAGTTCCAGGACAGCCAGGGCTACACAGAGAAACCCTATCTTCAAAAAACCAAAAAATAAAAAAATAAAACAATAATAATAATAATAATAATAATAATAATAATAATAATAATAATAGTTTAAACACTACAATAAGAGTCTAAACCAACAGATCCTGGCCTGCCCTTTCCCAGTCCATTTGGAAGTGGGATCTCTTCCCCAGGGAGTAAAGTGAACTGCCAGGTGGTTTTAGTGGCAGCAAGGAGGCAGCCCTTAGTCTGGAGCAAGCCTTCCGTATAAAGGCTCACTGGCATTGCCCAGCTGATGATGCACACACCAACAGAAGCCATCTCGGATCCTGGAGTTGCATGTTCCTAGGTTGAGACTGCCAGTTCTGTATCAGCACCTTTCAGTCCCACTGGGAAAGACTTCAGCTCCACCAGGGACTGAGTGGGTCCTGCTGGCTCCACCCTCCCAATGTGGTCATCGTATGGAAGCAGAGACAGTATGTTCAGCACTTGGATGGAAAGCCCACACTCAGCAGAGAGTGACACAGCATGAGTTTTCTCTTTCCGCTACATTCGCTACCTTCGCTGGGGAGTCTTGCTAACAGTCAGGGTTTCTGGTAGAAAGTGATGGTCGCTATGGCCTGCAAACCACAGGAGTGAGCTGTGAGCTACTGCTGAGAAAAATCAAGAGAAGTCCTAAAGTCTGTGTCCACCTGAGCCCCAAGCCACAGAGGCCTGCCATAGATACATAGCAGCCTGGCTGAAAACAGAAGACAAACTGAGACTAAGCTGTCTACCCCAGGAGCATTTCAAAGCTCAAATGAACCCAAACCAGCTGCTTGCTAAGCCAGAGCCATTCATCTAAGAGAACAGCCTAATTGGCATTCTCTCCTGACAGTCAGGAGGATGGAAAAGTCACTAGTGAGATGGACCCCAAGCTGAGAGATGGGTTCACCCTGTGCTTCCATCCTTTGTAAGTGTAAACAGACACAGGTTTTTATTTTTAAATACTAAATGAAGGCCTGGTGAGATTGCTCAGCGGGTAAGAACACTGACAGCTCTTCTGAAGGTTCTGAGTTCAAATCCCAGCAACCACATGGTGGCTCACAACCACCCATAATGAGATCTCTTCTGATGTGTCAGAAGTCAGCTACAGTGTACTTATGTATAAAAATAAATGAGGCTTTGGGCCAGAGCAAGCAGGGACTGAGCGAGTGGAGTTGACCATAGCGAGCAGAGGTCCTAAGAATTCAATCCCCAACAACCACATAAAGGCTCACAACCATCTGCACAGCTACAGAGTACTCGCATACATAAAGTAAATAAATCTTAAAAGAAAAATGGAAATTCTAAAACTAAGAAAAATACAGTACTTGAAAAAAAATAATGCCAGGCAGTGGTGCACTCCTTTAATCCCAGCACTTGGGAGGCAAAGGCAGGTGGATCTGAGTTTGAAGACAAAGCGCCTGATCTACAGAGTGAGCTCTAGGACGGCCAGGGAAAAACAGAAAAATTGTCTCCAAAAAAGGGAGGGAGGGAGGGAGGGAGGGAGGGGAGAAAAACAAAATAGGTGGACTTAGCAGAGAGAAGGGAAAGCAGTATGCTAATGACTGGTGAGTGGATCTATCTGAACAGTGTACAGTCCGAGTCCTCCTGAGCTAGCCCAGTCCATTGTGCACATATTTGGCCCATAAATATAGACAATTGCTTCATGTCACTTAACCTTTAATTTAAACACACACACCAGTCACTAGAACCTCAGAGCCTGTGTAATGGTTTTCCTCAATGTAATTGGGAAGCCGTAGAAAGAGAAACAGGACAATGGGACAGCTGAGTACTAGATGAGGTAATAGCTGTGTTTTCAACTTTGAGATGTTCAGAATTCCTGTTACATCATAGCATTCCACGTTACATCACATCATAATATTCCACGTTACATTTTAACATTCCAAATTCCTTCACAATCAGATTATCAGAAGAAAAAGTAAGACATACTAGAGAGAAAAGCGTAAGGGGAAAACGACTATGTGACTAATGTCAGGTTTTTTATTAATGATAGAAAGAGATTGCCAAGGTAGCTCAGTGAGCTTGCCAACCAAGCCAGACTAATTGAGTTCCATGCACAGGACTCTCATAGTGAAAGGTGAGAACCCTCTCCTGCAAGCTGTCCTCTGACCTCTACCATGCATGCATCAAGGCACACATACGACAACATGTATGTGCACAAGCACACTCACAAACTAATGGGAACCAGGAAAAGTGCAGCATGTTTTAAGTTCTTAGTGAGGGGACTCCAAGAGACGACTGCCCAGATCCTATATCAAGTGAGAGTCTTTTAATAATATATGTAAACTCCAAAGAATGTCAGATAAACAATCCGTCAACACAAAGACATGGATTCTAAGTCAAAGATTGGGGAAAACACACTATTGAAACAAGAAACTTACTAGAGCTCATGGCAAAAGACTTAAACATATTTTACCAAGGATGGTAAATAGCTAGTGAATAGTGTACGGACCCTCCGCAGTCACCAGGAAATGCAGTAGAACCACATCTGCACCCCACAGCCTGCCTCGGGAGGTGCAGCGGGGATGCAGGGCACCTGCTTTGGGGGAACATGGGATAATGCTGGGAAACAGTTTCACCATTTTCCAAGATGTTAAGTGATGAGAAAGGCACAGAGCATGGTTGTGTAGAGTTAGGCACAGATTTCTATAGCAGCTTTGTTAACTCCAAAAGTGGGAAGTCCACCAAGTGAGTCAGTGATAAGCAGGCAGACATCCCCATACATGGGATACTGACCAGCAGTAAAAGCAGTAACTATCCCTAAGCTATATACTACAACATGGATCCAGCTCAGAGTAATGTCACTGCATAAGACAATGCTCCCATACCTTAACCCCAAGAAGAACATGTCTGAGGCACTGACAGGAACTCATGTGCTCTGAAGGACAGCGGGTCCTGGAGATGAAGGGCTTCCCAGTTGACAAATAATGATCTTGTTGATGGGTTCATAGACATATACTTATTAGAACATTAAACTCCATGATCTGTGCTGTTAGGAATCTATTGCTGTGAATAGATATTACCATGGCCATGGCAACTCTTATAAAGAAAAGCATTTAATTGGAGCTGACTTATAGTTCAGAGGTTTAGTCTATTATCATGGCCAGAAGCAAGGCAGCAAAGGCAGACATGGTACTGGAGAAGTAGCCAAGAGCTCTACCTCTGGTTCACCAGGCAGTAGAGAAAGAATGAGCCTCTGAGCCTGGCTTGAGCTTCTGAAATCCTAAAACCCACCCCTAGTAACACACCTACTCCAACAAAGCCACGGGTGCTAGTCTTTTCAAATAATGACACTCCCTGTGAGCCAGTGAAGATCATTTTCATTCAAACCACCACATATGGTAAGTGTAACTTACATGCCAAATAAACCTCAATGGTAAAAACATGTGCACAGTGTGCTCATCTTGAGATATATCAATTTGTGCTGAATGCAAATTAATTCAGACACTCTTTGAACACAGTACTAGAAATCTCCCAAAGTGTCATTCAGTGAAAGCAAGGCACACATGGAAGTCACAGAGCTGACTTCTTCCTTGACTCTTAGTTGATCTATCATGCTGTGGTGTTTTGGCTTAAATATCTTAATTTCCTAAGCAACCTGGCTGTTTTCTAGACTATGAAATGTTAGAGTAAAACCAAGGCTCAGTGGACCCCTCAGTGAAGTGCCCCTGGTGCAGGTGGCTAACTCTGTTCTCCTTGGCTGCAGGTTTCCAATGTGCACAGTCAGCAGATGGATGACCTCTTCGACATCCTCATAAAGAGTGGAGGTAGGTAAAAGGCTGGACACAAGCCCACGGGAAGTGGTGTCATACCACAGGCGTAGGACAGCTTTTCTCTAAAGCTGGATGTTGTCTTGGAAACTGAGAAACATCCAGTTCTAACAAACCTGTTCAAGCTAGGCCAGTAAACCACATAGCAGAGGAAAGAAAGCCCTTTGGTTCCACAGTGAAGGGTGACATTATATTAGATCCCCATAGCTGTCACCTGCAAAAAAAGGAAAGATTTCTCACACATTAGAGCTGGGCCAGCTCTAAACTCTGCTAAACATGCAAAGCATGTTCTGTGCACCAATCTCATGGAGTGAGAACTTTCCAATAACTTAGCCTGGGCTCCCTATGGTGATTCTATTAAAATTCAGAATATGTCATACATATAAGTCATCAGGGCTACTAATATTACTCAGTGGGTAAAGGTGCTCGCTGCCAAGCTTAATGACCTGAGTTTGATACCCAGAATCCACATCATGGAAGAGAACTAACCCCCACAAGTTGTTCTCTGACCTCCACATTCGTGCTGTGGTAGCATGCACATACATAGAAATAAACTATAGTTAAAAATAAAGTAAGCCATCATTTACAGAATGTTGTCTTTAAACCAGACATTAGACACACACTCACACAAAAGCTGCCTCAGCTCACGTGTCTTTACAAGAAAGCAAGAATCAGTTTTTCAGAAACTTCCTGGGATAGTTGCAGCCCAGTGGCAGAACACTGCAATACAAATGTGAAGTGCCATCCTGGCATACCATGTGCACACATACACATATGTGTGCATGCACAAAGTCCTATGGTGAAAGAAGTCTAAAGTTTGACGTAGTAATTACTATTTCTCCATCTGTATTGAACACATCTGACAGATGCTGATGTCCTGAGCAGAGCCCATGGCATAGTGAAGGACATTGCCATCTGCATGTGGGCCACATGAATAAGTGAAAGTCTGCGGAGAACTATATTGGTCTTTCAGAATATGTTAAACTGAAAACTTGGGAGTTAAAAAATAAATGTGTATTTAAAAATCAGGCATGCAGAGGTTTTGCTCAGTCTGATAAAGATAAGGTTTTTTTTCCAGTGATAATACTATGGGGCTGAGGGGATGGTTCAGTAGTTCAATGACTGCTCTTCCCAAGGATTCAGGTTCAATTCTCAGCATCCACATGGTGAATCACAACTATTTATAACTCCAGTCCTAGGAGGAATACAGAACCGTCTTGTGGACTCCATGAGTACTGCATGCACATGGTACACAGACACACATGCAGATAAAATTTCCAGATACACTGAGCTTTTAAGTTTAGGGTTCATTAATTCTTTCACCTATTGTATTCTCAGAAAAATGAGAAAGAATCTAACATGATGGTGCACACATTTAATTCCAGGACTCAAGAGGCAGAGATAGGCAAATCTCCAAGTTCCAAGCAGCCTGGTCCACATATTGAGTTCTAAATCAGCCAAGTCTACACAGATCAAGAACTCATCTCAAAACAACAGTGGATAAAGTTATTAAAGTCCATCTAAGTGAGCACTAGTGTGTCCATAACAGAAGGTCTGTTGGTTTGCTGATTGCCCTGTTAAGGAGTCAATATGATCACGTAGGGAGATGACTCCATCAGTGTGCCATGCAAGCCTGAGGACCTGAGTGTGGTTCCCCCAGAATACAATAACATGCCTATAATCCTGGTGTTGGGGATGGGAGGACAAGTGGATCCTTGGTAGCCAGCCACTGGGGAGATGACGCTGTCCCAAAACGTAGCGCTAGTTAGCTCTGAGGAAGATGTTTGCATCTATCTCTGCCTTACACAGAACCACAAAAAAAATTAAATAGACTGGGACTGGAAAGATGATTCAACACATAAGAACACTTTCTGCTCTTGCCAAGGGCTAGAATTTGGATCTTACCACCCATTTTGGATTCACAAGCACCTGTAACACTAGCTCAGGGGATCAGATACCCTCTTCTGGCCTCCCTGGGTTCCTACACACAGGAGCACATTCATACATGTATACATAGTAAAAATTAATTTTTTTTTTTTGGTTTTTCGAGACAGGGTTTCTCTGTATAGCCCTGGCTGTCCTGGAACTCACTTTGTAGACCAGGCTGGCCTCAAACTCAGAAATTCGCCTGCCTCTGCCTCCCGAGTGCTGGGATTAAAGGCGTGCATCACCACACCCGGCCCTAAAAATTAATTTTTAAGAATAAATTAAATAGGGGCTGGTGAGATGGCTCAGCAGGTAAGAGCACCCGACTGCTCTTCCAAAGGTCCTAAGTTCAAATCCCAGCAACCACATGGTGGCTCACAACCATCTGTAATGAGATCTGACTCCCTCTTCTGGAGTGTCTGAAGACAGCTACAGTGTACCTACATATAATAAATAAGAATAAATTAAATAACTAATTGGTACTTACTAAGCTATTTACCTAATTGTCCAAAGTTCAGATAACTTAGAACTAGAACTCAGAGCAGTGGCTGACCTGCCTAACCTTAAGGAAGGAGGGCAAAGGAGATGACTTCCACCTTCAGTTATTGATAAGGTGTACTGTGTCTGTTTTGTAACTTTCTAGACTATTGACAAACTGAAATACTGTCCAACTATAATGACTATTTTTATAAATTTTTAAAGAATTAGAGCATGCTATCTCTGCCTCTAAGATGTAAGAAAGGATGACAGAATAGTCACTGATATAGTTCAATGGCAGCAAATACTTACTAATACCATCAATTCTTCCTCACAGAGATTTCCTTCCCAATAAAAGAAGAGCCTTCTCCAATTTCCAAGATGAAACCAGTGACAGCCAGCATCACCACAATGCCAGTCAATACGGTGGTCTCTCGACCACCACCCCAGGTCCAGATAGCACCACCTATATCCTTAGAACCTGTGAACAGTTTATCTGCCAGCTTAGAGAACCAGCTAGAAGCCTTCTTGGATGGAACTTTGCCCTCAGCCACTGACACTGTTCCACTGCAGAGCAGCAGTGAAGACAGAGAGCCTTTCTCTCTGATCGAGGATCTCCACAACGACTTGCTAAGTCAGTCCAGCATGCTGTACCAGTCTCACTCTCCCATGGAGACCTCCGAGGCCCAGTTGGTGTCAGGGACCCCCTGTCTATCTCTTGACCTGTCAGACTCCAACCTGGACAACATGGAGTGGCTGGATATCACCATGCCCACCACATCCGGGCTCACTCCACTGAGTACCACTGCACCAAGCATGTTCTCTGCTGATTTTCTGGACCCACAGGACCTGCCACTGCCATGGGACTAAGGTCACAGGTCTCTTGTTTCAGAGCTCGTGAGATTTGGAAACATGGAAACAATCCTGAGAGGCCAGTATTCAGAGCTGGAGCCATAGCTGCACTGTCGATGTTAAAATACATTGTCACAGACAAAAAGGAAGTCCACAGCCTGGAAGCCAAGTGTAAGAGACTCCACAGAGACAGTTGTATGCAGAGCCCTTGTGAAATGCCTTAGATAAAGCCAAAGGTCAGGAAGTGACACTAGGCTCTGGTCATCAGCCACCTTTTATCCTCTGTGGTCTCCTCAAGGCCCTAATAAGAGGCAAGCAGCTCCACTTGAAACACCAGGCCGCCCACAAGGGAGGGAGGGGAGGAGCCACTGCACGTGTGCTCCTTAGCGTGGCCCAAGGCAGGTCAATAGCAAGGTCAGAGGCACCTGAGCCCTCTGGGCGGCCAGCAGCAGCTTCCAGCCAGAGGCTCTTAGTCCCACTTTGAAATCTGCGNGAGGTGTGGGCTGTCTGTCAGACTCTAGGACAGTCCCACCTTGAGCACAGGTTAGACCAACCCCCTGTCACCAGCTCCCTGGTTCTCATTATATAGGCTTGTAACTGCCCACTCAGTTGTTCTCAAGTCTAAGCTGAAAAACTGGAGGTTTTAGTCCTCTTTTTCCCTTGATCCATAACAAAAAGGTTATGTTTGTCAAGTGATTTAAGAATTTTCTAAGATGCCAACTGCCACAGAATTTCCACAACTCTTGATCTAGTGATTTAGTTATTGACAAAGTGTAAATAACTGACCAGAGTATGGAATTTTTATTCAGTGACAGCCCTTGTCCTATCCCCTGCCCACCCCCTTTAACCTGAGCCAGGTGGGCTTCCTACATCGGTCCACAGCCTCTTCCATAGCACATCCAGGAAGTATCCTGACCCATCATCTAGAGAGAACCTTAATCATTTCTGAGGAGGCTTTGCCCCAGTAATCAAAATGGCCCCTTTTCCTGGCTTTAACCTCTGGTGAACAGCATTCTCTCACCTGAAGCTTGGCATTCTGGTGGGCAGGACCCACTGAGCTCAGGTAATCCTCTTGTTTAAAATCTGGTAGGTCAGTATTGGGAGGCACCAACACTCCGGTAGCTGGATACTGTCATCTGACTAAGCCTCCTGAGGTCGGCTCTGCCGCACAGCTGCATGTGCCCAGCTGAGGACCTGGGAAGGTGTGTTCCCCGTGGGAATGTCAGCTCGGGGCTTTGATGGAGAGCTTTAGTCCTTTCTCTCCAGCTTTGAGTGTCCAATTAAAGTAGTATCAAGTATCAGTGGGTTTCTAGAAGCCCATAATTACTACTAGTGTGTTTCCTCCTATAGAAGAGGTGTGAGTAGAGACAACATTCTAGCCCTCAAGTCCCTTGTATTGCTTTTTAAGTTATTTTGAAGCTTGCCACAGGAAAGACAAATCTCCAAACACAGTGGGTACAGTGGAAGTCATCTCAGTTGTTCGTGTGCCCATCCCATCCAGCCTTCATCCATCAGGGTCCCATTTCTTAAGAAGGCAAGGGGCCTTCAGCCAGTGGCTTCACTAGCAGCCAACTCCCCCACAGCATTCCTTGCCCTATGCCCCTGGCTCGAGCATCTTGTAGGTATATGTGACACCAGCGACGTGAGCGACACTTGCTAGACCTCTCCCACGTGTTCTGGGCATCTTTCCCATCGGCTCACATAAATGTGTCATGACCAAAGACCACTCTATAAAAAGGCCTCTTGACCCAGTCCTAGCCCTCAGTGAGTGAATTGGAAACGGTGTGTATCTGAAGATGAATTTTTGTTTAAAGCTAGTTTCAGGCCAGCAGGATAACTCAGCAGGTAAGGCCTGCCAACAAGCATGAGAGGCTGAGCTTGAGCCCCAGAGACCATGTGGTAGAAGGACAGAACTGACCCCTGAAAGTTGTGCTCTTATCTCTATATACAGAGACAGCTGCAAATGGGTGTAGTTACTTCACAGCCATTAAAACATGGGTCAGAGAGCCCATTAAGTTCCCACTCGCATGTGCAGGGTACACGTGTAGTGTAGGCTTCTGTTTGTATCATGTTGCCAAGAAAATTCCTCTTAGGAGCCTGGAGTGTTGCGGTAGTGTCCAACCCCAGTCTCCCTCTTCTGCGGCGTCCCACGACTCTCTGAGGTACAGACTTTCGGTTGTCTTCCTGTGGTAGGAGGAGTGGGACTAACTCCACCGTGGCTCCTAGAAAGCTGATGTGGCTGTAACCTTTCAGCAAGGCCTCTCTCAGAAGCCTCTGGGGCTGCGACAGGACTCACTCAGGCATCCAGCCAGCACACGTGTGCCCTGAATTCATGCAACTTTTCACTCACATATCATCTCCGTTCATTTCACACAGATATTTTCTAAGACTTAGACTTTCCTTTCAAAAGCTCCATGGTTCTTTAACCACATGCTATGCCTTACTCCAGACTCTGCAGAGTCTGGGAAATGGGGCAGTGTTGTCACCCTGTGCACTTGGTCAGCCGACGGGTGGATAAGAGGGTCACCAGAGTGGGCTTGAGCCTCCTGAGCCATTTTTCCAGGCAGCAAGGCTGTTCTCATAGATACTGTAGTATTCTGTGCAGTGACAGCTGAGGAGTCAGCAGTCCCTCCAGGCAGGGCAGCCATTTTAGTCTCCACAGCAGACCTGGCTCAGGTGGCCAAAAGGAGACCCATCTTATCTACACCCTGAACTGTTCCACAGTGGCCAGTCACAGAAGTTCTTTCTGGTAGAAGGCTGGGGACTCCATTACCACCAGGATTTGCAGAGAAAGCTGAGCGTGGCTGTTGAATTCTGCCAGCAGAGTAACCAGAACAGGACCAGCAAAGTCAAGCAGCCTCGCCGGCCGCTGTCCATCACAGCACACAGCACACACAGCACTGGGGATATTAAATACACAGGGACCCACGGCTGCAGAGGACCATTAACCCCAGGCTATCCCGGCACTCTAACTGGAAGGCAGGGCAGGTTTATCAGGGAACACTGTGCTCACAGGAGTGTTTGGAGAGCATCATCCTGAACATTCAGCTAATTGTAAAAGATTTCTCTCAAAACTGGAAAGTAGCAGTTCGGATCTAGTCATTTTTGTTTCCTGGCTCAAACCTTCGATCTGTTTTACATTTAAACAGTCTCTGGGCTCTGTTTTTATTTGTCCGGTGACTGGGAGTGAGCAGGTTGTTTTCCCGAAGTGTCCCTGTGTCTTTTAGTTATGGCCTATGATTCAAAAAGCTGCACATGTTTACAAGAAGCTTTTACCCTCCACTCAGGCCCACGGCTCTGGGGGGTAGAGGTGTCCCAAGCTTGTGACAGCAGCTTGGCAATCTCAGATCTAGGTGCTGTCTGGAATCATCAGAGACACTGGCAGTGAAAAGGAAGCTTTATGCCAACGCCCAAGACAAAGCTTTAGCAAGTGGACAGACTCACTGGAAAGCCGCCCAGTTCTCTTACCTCGACTTTCTGCTGTGAGGAACCCACCCACCGACAGAAGAGGAAGGTTTAGGAAAGGGTTTGGTATCCATCAAAAGTACTTGACCTCAAGAAACCATTAATAATCCAAAATGTTTAAAGGAACCAAAGGCATCGCCAGGTATTTGCCAAAAGCAGCCACTTTTAAATTTCGAGACTAATGTGATCTCAAGTCAGACCCCAAAAGGTTCCATCTAAGGTTATAATTTTCACAGAGATGTAGATATTTCTTACTTGTTTTCCTGTAAAATAGCATAGAGCTGTTTTGTTGGTTTAAGAATAGCATTCTTGGTAGTAGCGCTGAATTATTTTCTTGTTTGTCAAGGTTAGTTCTCTGTTGCTTGCAATGGACACGCAGGTGTTTCTCTTCTTTTCATCTTCACATAATGTCTTAGCATCTCAGTTCCTAACAAGAAAGGAGAAGACACCAGTGGCAGCACTGTGCTCGCTGAAGCACTTGTTCAATGAACAGAAAATCATGGCGATCGGGGGTCCATTCGTGTGTTGCCTTTATGTTGTTTTTAAAAGACAAACCATGATGCCTTTGTACCTGCTGTTTGCACCCCTGACTCGATTCTGTACTGTGTCTGGATGCCATACGTTTGCACTTGTACTGTACATAGGCGATGCAGACTGTATTTTTATATGTGTGCGCATTTATCATTGGATCTTTTGTACATAGTGGCAGTATTGTAGCTGATCGGGAAATGTTTGATATCTCAGCAATTTTGCATTTTTGTGTCTCAAATAAAAAAAAAACATTTTGATGTACCATGATTTTATGTGTACAGAGAAATACACTGTAGGTGCTGTAGACTTGTGAGACGGAGCAGCCTCTGGCACGACAGCTTCTTCAGAATAACTCCCAGCCAAGCAGCAAGCGGGCCAACAGAAAGTAGGCTGCTCACCTCATGTCCTCACACATCAGAAGCTCATAGGTACCCACTCACCTCAGCCTGACTATCCAGACATGTTCTGTCCTCCGCAGAATCAGGAACCACTGAGTAAGAGGCATTACACTATGTGGTCCTTGCTGCAGTGTGGACACACAGTGTCCACAGTGAGAGCTGGCTCCTCTCTGATGGCGACAACCACACCAACAAAACCTCCACACACCCAGAACCGAGTCCTTCAGTTCAGCAAAGTCTCAAAGGCAGCACTTTATGGTCCCTATAGAATGATCTTTAGCACTTTATGGTCCCTATAGAATGATCTTTAGCACTTTATGGTCCCTATAGAATGATCTTTAGCACTTTATGGTCCCTATAGAATGATCTTTAGCACTTTATGGTCCCTATAGAATGATCTTTAGCACTTTATGGTCCCTATAGAATGATCTTTAGAAGTTAATAAGTAGGGGAGAGGCATTTCAGCCGCAAGCCCGTGGTTAAATTAGACAATGTTTTGTTGTGTGTAACTTTGCTCTACCTTCCTTTGCTCCTGGAAGGGGTGCTACCAGCCCCCCAGCAAGCTTCCCCTGGATACACAAATAAAAGGTACACCGACAGTTGTCCTTTTCAACTTGCCTTCTTGGCAAATTGCTTGGACACTATTATCTCCCACCTGGAAAAGTATGCCTTATCAATTTCTTATCTCCATCTCTCCATCTGCCCTAAACTGTGGCTAGTCCCATCTAGCCCCTGCCAAACATCCCTGACCACCCGCTTGTAGTGGCCATAGGCCCCACCTCCTCCTGAGACCTCACATGGCCAAACTCCTCTCCTTCCTTTCATCTTTTTCCTCCAGGGACCTGGAAGTCCTGCCGGTACCTTCTGCCCAGCAGTTAGCCCAGGGGTTTGTTTACTGATAGATCAAGAACCAATTGAGGGCCGGGCAGTGGTGGCACACACCTTTAATCCCAGCACTTGGGAGGCAGAGGCAGACGGATTTCTGAGTTCGAGGCCAGCCTGGTCTACAGAGTGAGTTCCAGGTCAGCCAGGGCTATACAGAGAAACCCTGTCTCGAAAAACAAAAAACAAAAAACAAAAAAAAAAAAAACAATTGAGGAACAGGACCTTAGCATCAAAACTACCCTTACAGTGTTTAATTCCCCTCTTGAATTAGAAGAAACCAAAAGGTGGTAAGCTTAATTGACAGTGACAATTGAAGTGACTATGATAAGTGTGACAGTCAGAGGAGGCTGGTCAACAGTTGCGTCTCTTGGGTGCAAGAGAACAGTAAACAAATTAGTAAGTGGGTTGTCTGCAGTGTCCCACTTACTACAGATCCCCCTGCATGTAGGATGATACTTTACCTGAAACAAAACTGGAACACTAGGGTGGGTGTCAAGAGGAAACTTGGATGAGGGCAGATTCCCTGGAGACCAACTGTGCTCTGCCCTTCTCTGTGCAAGGCAGCAAGCTCAGCACTGGGGTTGCTCTGCAGGAAGGGGTCCACAAAAGAAGCACCCAGAAATTGGGGCTGGGCCAGTAGGAGACCACAGGCTCTAGGGCTACTGGCCTGAGGGCAGTAGAATCCCCACAAATCACTGGCTTTTTTGTTTATGTTTGTTTTCTGGTAGTACTGAGCTTTAGAAAGTCTTTGGGGTATTGGGCAAAGTCTGCTGAGTATATTAGGAGCCCTCAGTGCCAAAGCTTTACAGTGATGGCGGCTAATTGATAATGGCTACATTGTTGCAGATGGCTAGTGTGGTGGTTGTATATGCTTGGCCGAGGTAGTGGCACTATTAGGAGGTGTGGCCTTGTTGGAGTAGGTGTAGGCTTGGTGGAGGAAGTGGGTCACTGTGGGGGTGGGCTTTGAGACCCTCCTAGCCATGTGAGAGTGAATCTTTTCCTGGTTTCCATTGGATGAAGATGTAGAACTCCAGCGCCGTGCCTGCAGGGATGCTGCCATGTTTCCTGGCTTGATGATAATAGACTGAACTTCAGAACCTGTCAGCCTGCTACAATTAAATGTTGTCCTTTTTAAGTGTTCTTGGTCATGCTGTCTGTGCACAGCAGTAAAACCCTTACTAAGATACTCAGACAGTTAATCCACGTGATATCCCAGCAGCACTGAAGACAGGAGGCTCAAGATGCTTGGACACCAGAGGTCATCAACAGTTTCACCTGATTCCATAATTCTGGGGGTTCCCATTCTCTCATCCTCCTACAGTAGCAGCTGCTGCTGTCTCCTCCACCCCACCCCAGAACCCCAAAGTTCTCTCTGCATGTCTGTCTGTCTCTCTGTCTCTCTGTCTCTCTCTCTCTCTCTCTCTCTTTCTGCTGCTGCTGCTGCTGCTTAACTGTCTGTCTCTGATTCCTTTGCCTATCTCTCTCTGTCTCTGAGTGTCTCTCTATGCCTATCTCTGCTGTCCTCCCACCCCTCTTCCCCTCCTCTCTCCCTCGCTTTCTTTCCTCAAGTAGTCATATAAGGGTCTGAAAATTGCTGAAGACCCCAGACTCGGTGTGCAAAGACCAAGAGCACTTATTCTGCAGAAACATCCAGCATGCAGGGGTCAACCATTCTCTAAAATAGCAACCCCGGACAAAGGCATGCAGGCCTTCTGATAGAGAACCAGGGGAACTCTCTATAAGGATTGGGTAATCTAAAATTTCATTGGTGGGTGCTGGGGAGGTGGTCAGTGGCCTGCATTCCTATGTCATGAACATGTAACCATAGGATGAGATAGGGCTGCCCAGCACAAATGGCCCATCCTACGGTGAGATATTTCCCCATTTTTGTGGTTATCCCCTGGCTGTTCTTTGGAAGGGGGCTTTCTGGATTTTATGGTCTGTTCCTGGAGCTGGTACCTTATGGCCTTTTTTTGAAATCAGGCCTGGTTCTTAAATGGAGACAAATGGGGTTTATGTCATCCTTTCAGTCACATGTAATTTAATTCTTCTAGATTCACTTCCCGAGTGCCAGGATTACAGCCATATGTCACTGCACCCAAAGTATGTAGTACTGGAGATGCTAGACAAGCACCCTACCAGCTCAGCTGAACTACATCCCACCTCTTCTTGCTATTTTCAGACAGGGTCTCACTAAGTTGACCTGACTGGTCCTACACTCATTCTGCATACAAGGCTGGTCTTGAACTTGCTGAATAGCAGGGTTCCAGGCCACCTGGGGTGCCAGTCAGGCCTCAATGGTTCTGCTGGGTGCCAGTTTTAACATTCATGTGACTCAGAAGCCTAGACATCACAGCCTAGCTTTTCTGTTCGTTTATGTGACAAGAAAGTATGTGAAAATAAGAAAAGAAGCATCTTGCTGAGTTCATCACCTTCTGAAGGCCTTGACTGATGGGTATGTGTGTCACAGAGCCTTCAGTAGTAATCAGTGAGAACACGGATGCTTCCTCCTTCTGTGGGAGCCCGTGGGGATGCAGACCCTTCAGTGGGAGTCGATGAATGGTAGCTCTGACTAGTACCAAACTGGCCTCAAACCCATGGATATCCACAAGCCTCTGCCACCTGAGTACCAGAATCAAATGTCATGCCCAGAAAGAAGGGGCCTTTAATCTAGGTTGATCACTTAGACATATAGATTTCAGCATGCAAGACTGCCCAGTACTGCCAGGGTTGACAATTTAAATTCAATTCCCCAGGACTCATGTAGAGAAAGAGAACCCATTCACAAAGTAAATTTGAACTTTAAAAGTTCATACTTTGCAAATATAGCTGACTATAGCTTAGTAAACTATGCCAATAATGAGGCTCATCTCAGCCTTGATTAGCCTTCAGCCTTTTTTATGCTGCCTCTGTCTCACATACACACATTTAATGAATGAACAAATGAATGAATGGATGGGTAAATAAATATAACTTTAAAAATCTGATAACCGCCGGGCGTGGTGGCGCACGCCTTTAATCCCAGCACTTGGGAGGCAGAGGCAGGCGGATTTCTGAGTTCGAGGCCAGCCTGGTCTACAAAGTGAGTTCCAGGACAGCCAGGGCTACACAGAGAAACCCTGTCTCGAAAAAACCAAAAAAAAAAAAAAAAAAAAATCTGATAACCAAGATGGCTCACTTGCTCCCAAGCCTGGAAGCCTGAGTTCAATCTCCAGGACCTGTGTGGTGGAAGAAGAGAACCAGTTCCCACAAGTTATCCTCTGACTTCCACATGTGTGTGATGGCACACACACTTAGACAAACACAATTTTAAATAGTAGAAAAAACCCACAAGATATAACCTTCTTCCCTGCCAGAGCCGCAGCTCATTGGCAAAAGAGAAATGAGAAGGTGGGAAGCCATACCAACCAAGGAGAGGCAGAAAACATCAGAAGTGCCAATCTGTGCTTGCAGAAACGAGCTACAACCAAGCTCATCAGAAGAGATCAGTGAGAAGGGCCTGCCGTGAGAGCGCCTGCGGTGACTGATGTGGTGAAAGAGAGAACTGACTCTTGAAATTGTCCTCGGGTCTCTACCAGTGAACCANACACACACATACACACACACATACACACACACACATACACACACATACACACACATACATATACATACATACATACACACACACATACACACACACACACACACATACACACATACATATACACACACACATACACACACACACACACACACACACACACACACACACACGAGCTTTAGAATACATTCTCTCTATTTTCTCTAAAATAGATCATAAGGTAGGCCACAAAGCAAGTCTTAAATACAAAGAAAAAAAACTGAAATAACTTCTCATATCTCATCATATAGTGGGTACACCCTAGAATTTGATACTCAGAAAAAAATTTACAAACATGAGAACATTTTCTTTGTAGAGCTGAAGATAAAACCCAGGCCCTTGTCATGTGATGCAAGCACTCTGCCCCTACCACTGAGCTACATCTCCAGCTTTTGAACACTAGATTCTCAAATGATCAGACCGTCATTGAAGAAATGAGGGAGGGAGTTTTAAAATATCGTAGAGTCAGATGAAAACATAGCATACCTGAAACTCTGGGATAGTTGTGGGTCTGAGGGACTGCATCAGAAAGTCAGACATGTCATGGTGGTGTGCTTCTTTAATCCTAGCACTCAGGAGGCAGAGTCAGGCAGCTCTCTGTGAGTTCAAGGGTAGCCTAGTCTACAGAGTGAATTCCAGAACAAGCCAGGACTACACAGACCGGAATACCCTGTCTGAAAAAAATAAAAGCTATAATGCAAATAAATAGCCTGATGGTGCACCCCAGGTCTTGGGAAAACAAGAACAAGCTATACTCTAAAGTATCCGACTGCCAAGAGTTACTGAAGAATCAGTGAAAGCCAACATAGAACATCAGTGGAATGCTGAGTCATCAGTGGAATGCTGAGTCAGATCTTTGAAAAGATGAAGATTAACAAGCCCTTAACCACAGCAACCAAAAAAGAGACAAGATAACAAAATCAGAACCACAAAGGGGTATACTACAAATAGAGGTGAAACTCTCAGGGGGGCTTTTAACAACTTCTAAGAAATTTGGAAAATCTAGAAGAATTTTCTAGACGTTCACAGCCTGTCAAAACCAATCCAAGAAGACATAAGTGAACAGATCTCCAGCTAGCAACAAGACTGAATCAGTAACTAAGAGACTCTCGGGGCTCTGCTTGGTCTGTAAAATGATTTGCAGCTCAAGCATGAGGACCTAAGTTCATCCCCAGAATCAATGTAAGAGCTGAGTGTTCAGGTACACACTCGTAACCCCAGAGGCAGTGACCTCTGGAGTCCTAGGGCTCACAAGTCCAGCGAGAGACCTTGTCTCAAAAAACAAAGAGAACAACTCCTAAGGCTGACCTCTGCCCCCCACCCCCCCCACACACACATTCACACTTTGCATATGTCCATGCACATGTGCACATATACATGTCTCTTAACAATGCCCAAGAGTGGACATTGCTTGCTGGATTCCACTAGACCTTTAAAGAGGAACTCACAGCAGTATGCCTTGAATTGTTCTATAAACAAGAAAGGAAGGCCATTGCAGAGCTCCTGATATCAGCCTAGCTGTGGAGCAAGAAACTGGAAAAGGAAAAGAGGGAGGGAGGAAGGACAAGAGGGAGAGGGAAAGGGGGAGGGAGGAAAGAAGGGAAGGAAGGAGGGAGGAAAGGAAGGACGGAGGGAGGAGGGGAAGGAAGGAGGGAAAGAAGGAGGGAGGGAGGGAGAAGAGAAGCTGGGAAGAAGGAAGGGAGGAAATGAAGGAAGGAGGGAAAGGGAAGGAGGGAGGAAGGAGAGGGAGGGAGGAGAGGGAGGGAAGAGGAGGAGAGAGAGGAGAGGGAGGGAAAGAAAGTTCTGGGGTAGCATGAATACACACATGGGTCATTTCCCTGATGAACACAGATAGGAAAGTTCTCTATAAAATACTTGCCACACCAGATCTGAAGACACATGAAGAAGTGGTGTGGCAAGCTGCTTCCACTTGAGATGCAGGGATGGTTCAACACACACAAGCCAGTATCTATGGAGCNGAGGAGAGGGAGGGAAAGAAAGTTCTGGGGTAGCATGAATACACACATGGGTCATTTCCCTGATGAACACAGATAGGAAAGTTCTCTATAAAATACTTGCCACACCAGATCTGAAGACACATGAAGAAGTGGTGTGGCAAGCTGCTTCCACTTGAGATGCAGGGATGGTTCAACACACACAAGCCAGTATCTATGGAGCATAGCACATGTATGTTCAAGGACAGAAACCACATAAGCATCTCAACAGATGTGAAAAACAAAGTTAAACATCATTTCATAATAAAGGCCCTAAAGAAATTAGGAGTAAAAGGGATGTACCCCAACCCAATAAAGGTTTATGTGACAGACTCGTGGCCAACATAAGCCTAAACGGGAAGGGCTGAAAAGCAGTTCCACTGGCTGACACGGGAAATGAGACAGAGGTGTTTGCCCTCTCCAGTCCCACTCAGTGTAGTGCTCAAAGTCCAAGCCAGGGCCACAGGCTGGAGAAAGGAAAGAAACACACGCAGGACAGGAAGGCATCTGACTACCCTATTTGCAGATATGATCCAATGCTATACTATGTTTAAAAGACTGTAAAATGCAAACAACTAATATGCAGGAAATCAGAAAAATAGTTCCACCCATCACTCACCAAGATAAGATACCTAGGAATATGCCTAACAAGGAAGTACGAGATCCCTACAACTAAAAAAAAAAAAAAAACTGACTAGAAAAATGTCTTTAGATACTAAAATGGCAAAACATCTCGTGTTCATAAGTTGTGAAAATTAATATTGTAAAAAATGTAAAATTAATATTGTTTTTTTTAAAGCACTAACAAAATGAGCTATAGAGTCATGCAATCTTCAAGATTCCAGAAAATAATCTTGAAGTTCATATTGAGTAAGAGCCATATGGAGGGATTGCGGGGCCTGATTTCAAAACCACTGAGCCATCTGACAAAATAGAGATGCAGACCATGGATCAGAGCAGAGGAGCCAGAGAGCAACCTGAAGACCATGGATCAGAGCAGAGGAGCCAGAGAGCAACCTGAAGCCACAGACAAAGAGACCATGGATCAGAACAGAGGAGCCAGAGAGCAACCTGAAGACCATGGATCAGAGCAGAGGAGCCAGAGAGCAACCTGAAGCCACAGACAAAGAGACCATGGATCAGAGCAGAGGAGCCAGAGAGCAACCTGAAGACCATGGATCAGAGCAGAGGAGCCAGAGAGCAACCTGAAGACCATGGATCAGAGCAGAGGAGCCAGAGAGCAACCTGAAGCCACAGACAAAGAGACCATGGATCAGAACAGAGGAGCCAGAGAGCAACCTGAAGCCACAGACAAAGAGACCATGGATCAGAACAGAGGAGCCAGAGAGCAACCTGAAGCCACAGACAAAGAGACCATGGATCAGAACAGAGGAGCCAGAGAGCAACCTGAAGCCACAAAGACGCCAAAGAAGGGAGCTCGCCCCACCCCCCTCTCTCCAAGTATCAAATCTGACCAGAATAAAATCTGAAACTTTGACTACACCACAGAATTCATAGGAAAAACATGCCGAGTCCAGGACATTCTCACACGGGTTCCAACATCACAGGAAAGAGGAGCATGGACTGGGAAGCGAGACTGCTCGCCAGATGACAAGCTCGGGCCCCTCATGGGCAGCGACCAGCACTGTGAACACAGCCTACAGTGTGAGGAAAAAGCCATTTTCAACTGCTTATCTGACAGCAAGGTATTGTCCAGAATACAGAAAGATAAAGATTCTAACCAGTTACTAAGTGGGTGAGAAAACTGGATAGGCAGTTGTCAAAAGAAGTATAAATGTGTAATAAACACAGGAAGTGATTTTCCGCATCCACAGCAATCATGGAAACACTGTTGAGGTTTGGTCTGTTGCTAGGCATTGTGATGCTAAGTTCTGTACAGAAGGTCTAGGCCTATAAGTGAATTCTCAGATTTATCAGCTTTTGTCATTTAAAACTATTGGTTAAATGAAATAGGCTACAGCCAATTACTGGAGGGCTTAGGTAGTGGGTTTTGAGTTACCTGAGTGGGGAGAGAGAAGGGAGAGGAGAGACCACAAGGAGGAGAGATAAAAAATCAAGTGAGAGGAAGTGGAGCCTGGCTGGCTGCTCACCTTGCATGTGCAAAGCCCTGGGTTCAATCCCCAATACCAGGAAAACTAGATGTGGCTGCAAATGTCTACAGTCCCTGCAGATAGCTGGTGGGACAAGAGGATCAGAAAGTTCAAGGTCATCTTCAGCGAAACAGGAAGTTCAGGGCCAGCCTGGACTATATGATAGTACATTTAAAAAAAAAAATTAATAAACCCAAAGGTAACAGAGGAGGAAGAAAGGAAAAAAATACTAAAAATTATGGGGATATGGAAAGTGCATAGTAAAATGATAAATTTAAATCCACCTATATTCATATTATCATTAAATGCCCTTACTTCCTTCAGGATGAACTGTGAGGCAGTACTAGAGGTGAAGTAAACCTTTCCTCCCCCTGGTGTGCGTGGTGTTTGTCACAGCACAAAAACTCCTTCTCCTTCTTTTTTTTTTTTTTTTTTTTCTTCCCTTGTTCCGGTCAACCCCGCTCGCTCCGCTCGACCCCGCTCGCTCCGGCCAGCCCCACCCGCTCCCGGCCGCGCCCCCCGCACGCCCCGGCTTGCTCCAGCCAGCCCCGCTTGCTCCGGTTTGGCCCCGCTCTTTCCGGCCATCCCCGCTCAGCCCCACTCGCTCCGGCCCTGCTAGCTCCGGCGTCCCTGCTTGCTCCGGCCGTCCCCGTTCTGCTCCGCTCGCTCCGGACAGCCCGGCTTGCTCCGGTAGGACTCATCTCCTATCATTCTTCATAAGTACGCTGTAGCTGACTTCAGACGCACCAGAGGAGGGCGTCAGATCCTGATACGGGTGGCTGCAAGCCACCATGTGGTTGCTGGGACCTGAACCCATCACCTTTGGAAGAGCAGTCGGGTGCTCTTAACCCGCTGAGCCATCTCACCAGCCCCCTCCTTCTCCTTCTACTTGAACAGCTGTCACCAAGAACAGATGCAGGGAGGGACCTTTAACCACAGCCAGCCGTAGGAAATGTAGACTATGGAAATCAGCATGGAAGTTCCAAACCAACAACAAACAGACAGAGCCAGCACATGGCCCAGGCCCGCCACAGAGCAGGGTATGCCTGAAGGACACAAGGACCTGGGCACTGCAGCACAGTCCCAACATCCGTGCTGTGGAATCAGCTGAGGTGGTATCAACAGACAAATGAAGAAGATCTGATAGGGGCATGTGCATGTGTTGGATTTGCCTAGCATGAAAGAGGAGACTGTGTCATTTGGAGGAACATGGCCACAACTTTGGAGTCATTTTGTGTGGTGTTTTAGTGGAAACAGTCCCTAAAGTATTTGAACACTTGTTCCCAACTAGTGGCTGTTTGGGGAGTGTTAAGGCCTAGGTAAAATATTAAGGCCTAAGTGGAATGTTAAGGCCTAGGTAACTGTTATCTGGCTAGCCTGGCATTATAAGGAAACTTCCTCATGTGTTTCTGCTGTTACTAGAAAACTTTCTAATGCCAAGATTGATTACACATTGTGTTATGTTCTGTGCCCTTGGAAACCAATCACGATAGAAGTCAGTAGAACTGCATTGGATAGTTACCCACAATAAGCTAGAACCTGAACCAACCACCCAACTGTACTTCCTGCACCTGTGTATGAGCTTTTATGGTATAAGCTGCCCCTGGGATGGGCCTCAACATGAGAGAGACACTTGCACGAACATAAACCGTTTGGAATAAGACTTCCATTTTAAGTAGGGGTTAAGTAAAGTTTACCTTCCCAAGACCTCCCTGGGAACTGACATTCTACTTGACAGAAAGAAACAGGTACGTGGGTAATTGACATCCTGGTTGGAAAGTTAAGGCATGAATGTAGACAAGTGACCTGCGCCAACCCTGACCAGCAGGAATAAGACACAGGACAACCAGGTTCCTTCTCAAGACGGTTTACTCAGGAAACTTGATGCATGCAGTTACAGCTTAAGCTTAATGGTGAATGGCCCCGAACCCCACCGGAAGCCACCAATTAAACCCTATCCTGGCCACTCACAGAATGCCACGTGGCTCCTGCTCATACGACAGGAAATCTCGGGCTTTAGAATCATAGTCTCAGGCTTAGGATCACATCACTGTCGACACAGCCTAATGCCATATTAGGAGTTATTTATGCCAGTAAGGCTGATAAGGCTGAGGCAGTCAGCGCCATCTTTAAGGAGCGGCAGCTAGGCTCCCCACAGACAAGTCTCATCTTGGAGGACAAGACATGAATATTGAACAAGGCAAGTCCCCTGCCTCAGTTGAATACCCCAACCAATGGGAGCAGGATAAGTGTACAATAAAGACATATTCCTAAAGAAATCCCCTATCCCTCAATCCTGATTGGTGGAATAACTCGGCACAGATGTTTGTAGCTCTCAGGCTTAAAAAGTCCTTTAGAGGGGCTGGTGAGATGGCTCAGCAGGTAAGAGCACCAGACTGCTCTTCCAAAGGTGATAAGTTCAAATCCCAGCATCCACATGGTGGCTCACAACCATCCGTAACGAGATCTGGCTCCCTCTTCTGGAGTGTATGAAAACAGCTACAGTGTACTTACATATAATAAAATCTTAAAAAAAAAAAAAAAAGATTTAAAAAAAAAAAAAGTCCTGTAGAACCTTAACTTGGGGTCCCGGTTCAGTTCCCCAATCTGGACCATGGCCCTGACGGACGACCAGTCCTGCGGTGTGGGCTCAATAAACTGTCCCTGTCAGACTGAGATCAGTGTTTGTGTGGTTCATGAGGTGATTCCTGGACCACAACAGGGAGGTTTGGGAGATATGGCCCTACTAGGTAAGACTTCACTCTGTGCAGGCATGAGAAGACTCAGCCATTTCCAGTCCTCCCTCGCTTTGTGCTTATGGCTCAAAGTGTGAGCTGTCCTCGTCCTGTTCCAGCCACCCACTCCCAGCCATCGCTGTACACTCTAACTCTCGGGGATCATAAGACCAAATAAACTCTTCCCTAAGTTGCCTTGGTCTTGGGTGGTTATCACAGCAACAAAGTAACAGACACGTCACATTAATGACATGAGCTCAATTCAGACATATATGAAGGGTCTACAGTTAACTCCTGATTTTACGTGTGTATAAATGTATATAAGTAGATAAATGTAAGATAAATATATGCATAAATGTGTATATAGAATATTCACAAACACAAATGGCATGAAATCATGCCAAGGCGGGTATTTGGACAGAGGAGGGATAGAACAGTAGGGACCCAACAACAGGGCAGATGGGAGAACAACAGGGCAGATGGGAGAACAACAGGGCAGATGGGAGAACAACAGGGCAGATGGGAGAACAACAGGGCAGATGGTAAAAATGTCTTCTACCTGTCCTGCTGCATGCTAACATTTACAATTTTTTTAAAAGACAAAACAAAACTCACCATGACTTGCAACAAGTGTTTTCCCTGGTTTTGTTCACGGGCTTACGTGGAATCTGGCTTTCATTTGTAAATTTTTCCCTTATGATTGCCTTATGTGTGTAAACTCCTGTGCATATTCCTATGGTCAGGTGTGTGTTCATGTGTATGCATGTGGATAGAAGACAGAAACCAGCTTTGGGTGTCATCTGTTCCTTTGAGACAAGGTCTGACTGGACAGCCAGTGTGGCCCAGGGGATCCCTCCCCTCCCCAGGGGTCCCTCCTCCCCACCTCCCTACCCCAGGACTACAAGCACCTAGCATTTTCACATGGGTCTGGTGAGTGAACTCGAGTTCCCATCCTTGCAAGCTATCATCTCAGCCCCTGCCCGTGTGGCTTTCAATATTTTTATTAGAGTGTGCTTGTGTGTGAGCACATGAACACATGTTACTGCATGCATGGGGACATCAGAGGGCAACACTGTAGCGCCACCCCTTGCCTTCCATCTCTGTTGGTACCAAAAAACAAACTGTGGTCACAAGATATGTGGCAAAGCTCCTCTATTCACTGAGCCCTCTTGCTGGCCTTCCTTATGCGATTTTTAAAGCTAGCAGAGGACTGGGAGCACTTGCCAACATACCTTGATGAATGCCAAAACACCCAGGTGAGCACCAGAAATAAAACCCTTCAAGACTCAGGACAATAGGGACAGTAAGACAGTGCCCTACTTGAGGGCAGCCTGTTAAGAGCCACAAAACTACGTGGCTTCTCATAAAACCTTATTTTGACTTCCACAGGAAAAAAAATCTAATGTGTCCGTAACATGATGAGGAAAAAGAAAATAGGACACATTTAGTATTTGACATTTTCTTCTTAAATTTAGTGTTGTAGCACACATATAGAGTTCAGGGCACACAGAGAATCAGCAACTGATTCTCTCCTTCCACTGTGGGTTCTGGAAAGGAAAGTTGGGTCATCACACTTGTCAGCAAGCCAGCGTCGCTACCCGCTGAGCCATCCCGCTAAGCCAGTGTTTGACCTTGTCACAGCTCAGTTTGCACCTACGTGCTCATGGCCTCCCTGCATTGAGGTCAAAGCTACAGTGGGAAAAGCAAATGGTAGGATTTGGCTCTGAATAAACCCACTAGAACATTCTGCTTCTATTTCCTTCCATCCCTTTGTCTTTTCAAGTTGCTAAGAACAACCTGGGAATAGTCACCTCCCACACTGAGCACCAGGCAGGATCTGGTAATTGGTGTCAGATGACAGGAGGTGACAGTTTTAAACAATCACCTTAAAGCAGTCACCTGTTTCATCTTTAATCCTATAGGTATCTCTTCCACTTTAGTCGTTTTATGAAATGGTCTTGTGTAGTCCAGGCTGGCCTCGAACTCACTATGTAGTTAAGCATGACCTTGAACTTCTGACCCTCCTGTCTGTACCTCCCCTGCCATTAAGAGCTGGGATTATAGGCCTGTGCTACCACACTCAGTCCATGGAGGGTCCAGCTGTGACCCCGCCCCACCCCGGTTTTTACCAATACTGCTGCATGCCCAGCTTGCAAAGTCTAGATTTTAATCCAGAACAGTAAGTATGAACATGGAAGATGGCCCAACAAAAAGCACAAATTCACAAAAATATCTCTCTCTCTCTCTCTCTCTCTCTCTCTCTCTCTCTCTCTCTCTGTATGTGTGTGTGTGTGTGTGTGTGTGTGTGTGTGTGTAGAATGGAGAGTCATTTATACAGTGGAGATAAAAAAAAAAGTGGTCTGTGTAATTATCAAAGGAACATCCCGGGCTGGGGAGATGCTTGCTGCATAATCATGAGGACCTGAGTTCAGATCCCCAGGAGCCATCTAAATACAGATTGGGTGTGTCTACCCACGTGGAGTTTTAGTCTCAGAAGACACAGGCAGCTGTCTGCACAGAAGCCAGACTGGCAAGCTGTGGGTTTGATTAGAGACCCTGGCTCAGAAATAAGAAAAGTGCATCGACCCTGGTTCTCCACACATACGCACGTACAAAGCACACAAGCACACAGACAAGGAGGAAAAACTTCCTGAACAATATAGGTGAAATTCTGAGGATGTGGAATTCTGAGGATGGATCTAAACGAAGATGAATAGTTCTTTCCTTTATGCAGAAGAACCCCGTCTATCATTCAAGGCACCTTGGAAATGTGACAAGGTACATGACAAGGAATGAATTCTGGCCACTCATATACTGCTTCTTATGAAGTTCATCATTCTGAAAGATACCAAGGCATTTGTTTGGTTTAATCTAGTTCATGAAATCCTTATACATGTCAGCTTTGGCTATAATGTCATATAAAGTGTGGAGCTGGCTGTTTCTGTCTATTCCCTAACCCCATACAACCCAAAACTGAGGGTCTCAACCCAGAGCAAATGTCAGCCTTGCTCCTGTGGTGTGGTGTGGTGTGGTGTGGTGTGGTGTGGTGTGGTGTAGTGTGGAGGGGCAGCTGTGAGGGATAGGTGTGGCATGGAGGGACAGCTGTAGGGGGCAGCTGTGGTGTGGAGGAGTAGCTGTGGGGCAGCTGTGGTGTGGAGGGGCAGCTGTGAGGGCAGCTGTGGCATGGAGAGACAGCTGTTGGGCAGCTGCAGTGTGGAGAAACAGCTATAGGGGCAGCTGCGGTGTGGAGGGACAGCTGTGGGGCAGCTGTGGTGTGGAGGGGCAGCTGTGAGGGCATCTGTGGCATGGAGGGACAGCTTTGGAGCAGCTACAATGTGGAGGGACAGCTATAGGGGCAGCTGCAGTGTGGAGGGGCAGCTGTATAGGCAGCTGCAGTGTGGAGGGACAGCTGTGGGGCAGCTGTGGCATGGAGGGGCAGCTGTAGGGCCCACCTCTGTTTTCATATGTTGTTGTTTTGGGACATTTGTTTGCTTTCTGAGACAAGGCCTCAAGAGGCCAGGCTGGCCTTGAACTTGCTATATCGATAAGGATGACCTGGTACTTATAACCCTGCCTTCACCTCCCCAGTGCTAAGATTACAAACATGGAGCACTCCGCTGTTTATGCAGTGCTGAGGATCAACTCATGGCTTACGTATGCTAGGCAAGCACCCTAGCAAATGAACTGCCTCCCGGTCCTGCTTCTGTTTCCTGTCTGAGCCGTGCTTTGTAAGGCCCTCCAAGATGCAAACAGTGCTATTTCAGACACTTGCACCTGTAGACTGAGCTTCAACACCCACCAGGTATTTCTGTCTGTGACAGATTATGTCCCCTGAAACCATGAACCAAGACAAATCCCTGTCTTAAGTTATCTCTCTCGGCCATTTCCTCAGAGCCGACCTGGCTGCACCTCCATGCTCCTTGCAATAGAAAAGACAGCAAAGTAGGTACACCACGATGGTCCTTGTGAGGAGAGTTTTATTCCTGGGGATAAATGAAGGTCAACACAAAAGCAGAGGCATACACTGAAACAAAGTCAATGCCTGAGGCTGAAGAGATGGCTCCGTGGAAACACATGCCTGTCATGTGTTCTCTCACATGTTCCCTCAGAGCACCCGAGTTCAGTTCCCTGCACACATGCTGGGCAACTCACACTGCCTGTAGTTATAGTGCCAGGAGTTCAGAGGTGCACGTCCTCCACATACATATGCACACAAATAAAACTAAAATAACGTCAGTAAAAGTTGTCTCTTAGCGACTGTGTCCTCGGATAGCTGGAAAGGAGACGCTCTCCATCACCACATCAGTTGTGGTGGGAGCAGCAGCCGCATCCTGTTGCTCTCCCTCTATCTCTTCCTACACGTAGCCTGATAGCAACCTGATGTCAACCCCACACTGATGCGGTTGACCTCAGATAACCTGCTTGTCCTTTTCAGAGCTCATTGCTACCAGGGTGACCTTGCTCAGGCTCTGGAATGAATGGCCCTCAGTGGACCCTTTCCCGGATGGAGCTGCAGAGTGACTAGATGAGGTGATGCCAGGACATCTCACATGGGTGCCACTCCTATGCAGGAAAGAGAGTGCTTTTCCTTTGCATTTGAGGGTGGACGCTTGTTAAGGGTCTGGAAGCTTCTCATCGTCACCTTCTTTCCTAGCTCTGGATTTTCAGTTACACAGACAACACGTATGTGCAGTAATCTGCAGATGACACACAGTCCAAAGGGAGGCGGCGGGGGTTGGGGGGGTGATTTACTTAAATGGAACGTTGAAAGAGTCGCAGGAAACTCACATTATGAAATAGCAATGAAATAAGTTTGGAATCAAAGACTTGAAAGGGAGAAAGAAAAGGGAAGGGAAGAAGAAGAGGGGAAAAGAGGAGGGGGAGGAAGACAACAGAAAGGAGAAGGAGGAAGAGGAGAATGAGGAGGAAGAGGAAGAGGAAGAGAAAGAGGAAGAGGAGGGAAAAACTAGGCTTGGTGGTTATAAACCCCCCTGCACTATGCTACTGGAGGCAGGAGAATCAAGAGTCCATAGCAAGCTTGAGACCATCCTGGGCTATGTAAGAGCTTAGCTCCAAAAGCGAAGAAGAAAATAGGAAGGAAGGGTGTGAGGTGGAAGTGCTGAGTGCTAAGTCCTGAGTGAATGTGCTAACGTGAGCCAGAATGTGACCCTCAGACCCATGGGAAAATGACAAAGGCCCTCCTCTGCATGGGGTTGAGGCTCAGAGAGATGTCAAAGCCTTCCTCTGGTCCGTGAGCTGCTGTTGAGACTGTGTGCAGAGTGTCCACCATGGAGTTCGACCACTGGGTATTTAAAGTCCTAAGACTGCTCCCCTACAGATCAGATCCTACTGACATTAGGTAAACACGCTCCCTGATCAGCTGTATATCATATACCCTGCCTCCTTGTTTATCTATGTGTAATAGCTCTGCCCCCTGCTGTTTGAAATAACCCTGCCTCTGTTCGATTCTAGATGATAAACATGCAAGGCTTCCTGTGCAGGGTTGAGGGGATGATTGTCAGCCATTGACTCCCCACCTCCCCGCCCCCAGTTCAAGGATCCAACAAAACGCCAGCAGGCATTTTGTAGACCCTCATGAGCTGAATCTAAAACGTATATGGAAAGGCAAGAGGCATAGCAGTTAAAGAGAGCAAAGTCAGTGGCGCCCTAACAAGTTCTATTCTCTTGTGAAGATGGAGCAGCTGGGTCGGAGTAGCCTGAAAAGGCCATACAGAAGACACCCGGATACAGCGATGGGACTTTAACTAAGTGGTCCCTTTTCCTGTGATGTAATACCTGAGCCTGAGGGAACTAACTGAGGGCAGCGACTCCTTTCGGCTCCCAGCTTCTGTGGCTTCTGTCCATAGTCCCTTGCTATGAGTAGGTGTGAGGCCTAGGGGAAGGCTAAGGCAAAGCTGCTCTTCACAGGGTAGGCAGTATTCTAAGCACAAGGTTTGCCCTTCAAGGCATTCCTCTGGCGACTCTCTTCTCCACTTAGGCCAGCTAAAGCTTCCACTGCCTCCTAGGAATGCTGCCCAGCTATGAATCTGTCAGGAGGTCAACCCACTGATCAGGTCAAAGCCCTTATCCCACCAAGTTTCCCCAAAGCCCTGCCCATAGTTAGGAATCACAACTAGAACACAAAAGCCTTTGGAGAAGACCCTCTACCCCCTGATACAACCATAGCAAGACTGTTTGACCCACGAGAGCGGCAGAGGGGTGAGGAGGGGCCGGGCACAGTCATTCTATAAAACAGGAATTCAACTAAATTTGCATTTGAGGACAAGGTCGACCAGGCCAGACCTCACCATACACTTGACCTCAGCCAAAGGCTAAAACACAACTCAAAGTTAACCCACACTATGCCAGAAAGGCTGAGGGGCTGGCCCAGGAAGTAAGCTGCTTGCTAGCTAAGCAGGAAGACTCGATTGAGTTCAGTGTTCCAGCACCTACTATGTAAGAGTCAGCCATGGGGGCTGGAGAAATGTCTCGGCAGTCAAGTGTGCTTGTTGTGCCTGCGGGGGACCAGAGTTTGGTATCCAGCTCTAACATCAGGTGGCCCATAACTGTTGCTCCACATGTTCTAACACCTTTCTGGTCTTTAGAGGCCTACATGTGTGGCACACACTCACGAATAGACACATAAACATAAATAAAATAAATCTTCAAGCCCCTAAAAAGTATAAAAACTGTAATAGCCATTCGGGGTCGCCTTCTTGTCACTCACCTAGAGGGTCTGATTGAGGGTTAACCCCAATGCACCGGAAAATAAACCTCTTGTTTTTGCACTGAAAAATAAAAAAACAAATCTTCAAAAGTCAGGCATGGCTGTTCCTCCAGCACCAAGGGTAGGAAAGGATCTCAGGGTCTCACCAGCCAGCCAAAATCCTGACTTCCAGGAAAGAAAGAAAAGAGGGTAGACAAACCCTTGGGATGTCACAGTGTGTAACAGAGCTTGCTGCAGAAACCAGTAAGCCCGACGACATGAGTACAGCCCCCTAAACCACACAAACGCAGGAGAGAACCAACTCCACAGACTTGTCCTCTGACCTCTGCACAAGTGCGGTGCTGCACACGCACACACATCGTACATACACACTAATAAGTAAAGTCACATTTTAACGTGTACGGTGCAGACATGGTTGGAGATGTCTGATAATCAATCACCTCTTGTTACATGCCCTCATGGGTAAGTGCAGCTCCACACACAAACACACACACACATATCAAAGACCTAAAGATAAAGCTAGAATAACAAAATACAGAATAATAGGAAAATACAGGAGAAATGTTGTAACCTTAGAGTACATGTTTTGTTTTGTTTTTCTTCTCTGGTGGATTTAGAGTTATGGCTGGACTCAAGATCTCATGCATGTTACAACGGCATCCTTCCACTGAGCTACCCACTCCAGCCCAGGCATTTTTTGCATAAGGACACAAAAAGAAGGAAACACCAAGGAATAACAACTTTCAACTAGATTTCCTCAAGAGGCATCATTAAGCAAGTGAAAAAATAGTGGACAGAGATAGCTCAGGGGGTAACTTGCTTACTGGGCCAGCCTAAGGTCGAGTGTGGATCCTAACACACAAGCATATACACACATACATGTACATACACATGCACATACACACATGTGCACATACACACACATCAGACACACACATGCATACACAAAATGCAAGATCTGGAAAAATATTCATAATGCATATAATGACCAAACTTTCACCCATAATATACAAAGAACATTTATGATTCAATAGGATGACAAGTCATGAATATGGGCAAAAGTTTTGAGTCAAAACTTCATGAAAGAAGATAGAACATGGGCTGGAGAGATGGCTCAGTGGTTAAGAGCACCAACTGCTCTTCCAAAGGTCCTGAGTTCAAGTCCCAGCAATCACATCACAACTATCTGTAATGGGATCTGATGCCCTCTTCTGTTGTGTCTAAAGACAGCTACAGTGTACTCATATACATAAAATAAATAAATAAATCTTTTTTAAAAATAAGATAGAACACATGGCTAAAGAACACAGGAAAGAGCATTTAACTCAATTTCACTGATCTTCAGCATAATAAAAATTAAAAGAATACAATATACTACCACCTGACCACTAGGCTAGCTAATTGTGAAGACAGGTTGGGACACCTTATCTACTGGAACTATAAAACAGCAAACATCACTTGATCCACGTCCCTTATTCTTGACTCCCTGACCCCGACAATTCATAAGTACCTCTCGTGCCAGGCCTTTGAGATGCCTAGCCTCAGAGAAAGGAGTTGCTCTCCACCCTCTTGGGTCTGGAATCAAAGCTGTCCATCACTCTCAATACTGACTCCAAGAAGCAGAGAGTCCCGGAGCAGCACAAAGCGATGGAAGTACTTAGGGCAATGGGGAAAAGCTCATTGCCATCAAGTGGCCTAAACTCGGAGGCCTGCAGGTTTCCCCACACCACACACAGCAAACAGATTTCTCCAAGAATCCTATAAGCCAAGGTGTGGAGCCAGCGGCAAGAGTGTCTCCTAGGAGGCTATCAGTGCAGACCCCAGAGTTGGCCACTAGTCGGTCGGCCTTTAGCAAGGTTTGAGGAAGGGCCTGCGAAGTATCAAGCAAGGCTTAGCCCAGCCACTGTGGAAAAATCACAGGTGAACATCCCCACATCCCCATACCCTTGGTGCCCATCCTAGTTCAATGGGACTAAAGATAGAGGTTCGCAGAACCCGGTTGAAGGAGCAGACTGAAGAATGTGTCCTCTGCAGAGACATTATAAACAACCTAGACATGGTAAGTCTTCATGGTAGACAGCACATCTACCACCTACACATAACACCCATGCTCACCACCATAAGCCACACGAGAAGAAGGGAGACTCCCTGCACTGCCGGGGCATTCTGCAGCCTCATCGGGCAGGGCGCCGTCCTGGCAGAGCTTTTGTCTAGAATAGCCACAGCCACGCCTCCACTTTCAAAACTGTAAAATAAAGTAACACATTTCCAGAACTGTGTCTGTATGTGCCACTCTCACACACACCCCACTCCACACATACGCACATGCGCGCGCGCACACACACACACACACACACACACACACAGGCACATGCACACACAGACTCGTCTGTATGTAGATGACCACAGAGGCCAAAAGAGGCTTTGGGCTCCTTGGAGCTGGATTTAGGTGATTAGAAGGGTCGAACATAGGTGCTGGGATCATGACCCAGCATCAAGCAACTGTGACCACTGAGCCATCTCTTCAGCCCCTTAAGTAAAGACAAACAAAAAAGAAAAAAACAAAACAAAACAAAACAAACAAAAACCTACTTTGGAGATAGGCACTGGGACAGAAGTACAGGATGAAAACAGAAAACCATGTATAGGAAAATGTAGAAGCTTAAAAATTGTTCAGACTTTAGCAACTCAACCACACAGATGAAACAAGAAATTCCCTGGTGCCACATGGCTAGAGAGAGAGAGAAAGAGAAAGGGAAGTAGAGGGAGGAAGGGAGGGAGGGGAGGGGAGGGGAGGGGAAAGGGAAAGGGAGAGGAAGGAGAAGGGAAGGAGAAGGGAAAGGGAGGGGAGGGGAGGGGAGAGGGAGAGACAGAAGAGAGAAAAGAGAGAAAGAGAGAAGAGAGAGAAGAGAGGGGAAGGGAGGGAGAGAGAAAGAGAAAGGAGAGAGAGAGGAGAGAGAGGGAGGGAAAGAAAGACAGAGACAGAGAGACAGAGAAGAGAGAGAAGAGAGGGGAGGGAGAGAGAGAAGAGAGAAAGAGAAGAGTGAAGAGAGGGGGAGGGAGGGAGAGAGAAAGAGAGAGGGAAGAGAGAGAGAGAGACCTTGCCTCACAACCACAGGACACAAAGCCAGCAGGTCTTCCTGCTGCATTTGGGAAGACTTCTTTTCCTCCTGCCCTCAGACTCCTCTAAGCCAGAGGCCTGGAGAGACAAAAAAAAAAAAAAAAAAAAAAAAAAAAAAAAAAAAAAAAAAAAAAAAAAAAAAAAAAAAAAAAAAATCAAATAAATTTGAGTTTTTTCAGTAGACTAGAACAGAGAAGGGGCTCGCTCTGAGGGGTTGCTGGCAGCTCAGCATTGGTGACTTGCCTGGAACTCAGAAGGTGCAGTCAAGAGCGTCTCCAGAACCGCTTGAAAAGCGAGTCCACAGGTTGCTAGGACCTCGTACTTTGTTAACTGCGGACCTATTCTGCAGGCTGTTCTCTAAACTATAAGGCAGGACAGACTTGCCACTATACAGGTGTCCACTTTTCTGGCGCTGGTAGTACAGGCTTATGAATATTTTAAAATTTTAATTTTAATGTTTAAATGATGGGTATTTTCCCATGCCTTCCTACACCCTTGCCCAAATGCTTTCCTCAGAGCAATGTGATAAATTTTGGTCTTGGTGTTTGCTTTCTTGTGACAAGTTCTCAATTTTGTAGCCCAGGCCTGGAACTCACTATGTATCTTAGACTGGATTCCAACTCAAGCATTCCTCCTGCCTCAACCTCTCAAGGGCGGGGATAAACCATCCTGACTTGTTAAATTAAGGTTCTGGTACTTACCTCGGCTACACAGGCTGCGCTGTGAATACTCCTAACACATGGCCCTACTATCTGACTGCATAATACTGGCTTGAACCGCCATAGAGACACATGTAGCAGGTCCCACTGGCAGGGAAAAAAAAAAAAAAAAGCACAGGCCCCATAATGGCTAACTCCCAGTCACTGATTCAGTCAACCGCGTGAAAACGTTCAGTGGGGGAAGGCAGCTTTTAATAAGACATGAAAAAGCCCATCCGTGCACAACGCTGTTGTGGTACTTGTTTAGCACACACAATTCACTTAGTAATAATGTGCGGTATGCTAATGAGCAGCAGACATTTGTTTTTTCCAAACCATAGGCTAGCAATAATTGCGGTGATTATAGTCTCATCTATTACAAGACACCAAATAAGGCAAAGTGCAGTGCACTTACAGAAAAATAAAGACCTTTGAATCCATGAACAGGAACGTATACATTAACAATCCAAATCTCTGTAGCTCAGACACGGGCATGTAAGAATCCTTTGTAGGTGATGTAAACTCAAACGGAGCAACCCCAGCACAAATCGCATTTCTAGCAAATATATCTGATATCGATACTGATATCCAAGATAGTTCCTACGCCAGACAGAAGCAGTCTAAGAGCTAGTTGGGACTTAGCAAAATCTACACACCAATTCACAACACTGAGCCAGGCAGCCGAGGTTGCACTAATGATGACAACTGGCCACCCTACCTCTGTTTCCTGTGAGGAGAGAGAAAAACACTCCTCCAAAGGGGAAACTGAGGCTAAGAGAAGTGACGGAGCCCACTGACGGAACTGGGATTCGAACCACGGAAACAGAGACGCCAGGCACGCTCCGCTCGGAATCTGCGGACCCGCCTCCGGGCCTGCCCACGGGAACTCCAAGCGGCGCCGGCAACTGGCGCGGAGCCCCGGAGTCGGCAGGAGTAAGCGCGCGCCCGAGCTGCGAGGAGCACGGCGGCTGCACTCGGCTCACGCGCGCACTCGCGCCCGTCAAGCGAGCTCATGGGAGTGGCGCCAACATAGAGGCTCGCGCGGCCATCGCCCCAACGCAGGCGCGGTGGCCAAGTGGTAAGGCGTCGGTCTCGTAAACCGAAGATCACGGGTTCGAACCCCGTCCGTGCCTGCCCTCTTTCCGTATAGGTTTGAGAATTTTTTAGGTGAGACCCTTTTCGAGAGTGACCGTGAAAGCTCCCTCGTCTCGAGCTTTGAGTGGCAATTCGTTCCCAGCACAGCTGTCTGGGTAGATTGTTTTCTTTCAGCTTAGTTTCAAACGAACTCCTTTTCCGCTCCTCTCTCGTTCAAGGTGACCGTGGCTGGTGTAGCCACGGCACCCTGTCAGTCATGGGAGCTTTCACCTCTGGGAGAAGCTTGCGGAATGCACGGGTTGGGCAGAGGTCTCAATCTGGAAGGGTCACCTGCAAATTTGCGGTAAGAGCTTCGCAGCTAAATGGCAACTGACTGGCTTCAGGGCACTTCATGATTTTCTGATCGTTAAAATCCAATGTTACCGGCCCTAAAGAAAGAACCGCTCTTGCCCCTCACCGACTCCACACCCAGAGTCAGCTGGAGTCCTTCTCGCCTGCGATTTTTAAAAGGAAATCCGTAGAAGTGGGCATCGCCTTCGAGAAGAGAGGAAGCCCTGCCCGGACTTGGACCGATTCTGGTTTGAAAATTTAAGCCTCTGGCGCGGAGCCTGCTTTCGCCCCTAGCTAAAACGGGTCACGTGGCCCGGAGGCAGCGTTCGTGAGAATGCAGCCAGATACTGCCTGCAGAGGTGGCCTCTCCATATGGAGAGGCATGACATGCCTGTCACATTACATCACAGAAGTTTGGTTTGCATTCTCAAAAGAATGTACCAGATGGCGCTCAAAGTGCCTTTGCAGAGGTCACTGTCTGACTCCAAGTCCAGGACCAGCAGCGCCTTATGGAATATGACAAACACCTCGATCTTGTTTGTGGAAAACTGCCTGTGACTGAAGCAAACCCTGGTGGAGTAGCGTGATCCTGAGAGAACTCGACTCAGCGGGGGTGCGGGTGGGGGACCAATCAAACCCCAGTCTCCTAACTGGAAGGGAGGAGGGAAGAAGAGTTGTGGGCGGGGGTGGGGTGGGGTGGGAGGATTGGTCAGATTCCCGGTTGGACAGTAGCTAGTCTTACAAGTGTGACTATGGAGTGGTTAAAGCACAGCTACTGCACCCCCATCCTCTGGGACAAGGCCTTGTCATTTGGGTTTCGAACAAGCTTCAGGAATAAGGTGTCTCAAGTTCCCAGGCCACATTCTGAAAATCGCTGCCCTGCTGAGAGTCATAGCACAAAGCCGCATTGCCAACCCAGGAAGAGAATATGCTATACAAACATGAAAGGTAGTCCTTCTTGCAAAGTAGTGACTGGAGGTGCTGGGGGCGTGGCTCAGCCAGAAAGTTCTTGCTGGGCAAGTATGAAGACCTGAGTTCAGACTCCAGCACCTACATTTTCAAGGGAGGGGTTACTGGGGGGGGCATGATAGTGCAGGACTGCAATCCCAAAGATAGACTGAGAGAAGGGAGTCAGGAGAACCCTTCATCTACCAGTCTAGTTGAATGAAGGAGCTTGTCTCAAACTGCAAGACTGGTAGTGGTGGCCACAGCATTCAGGAGGCAGAGGCAAGCAGATCCCTGAGTTCAAGGCCAGCCTGGTCTACAAATTGAGTTCCAGGACAGCCAGGGCTACACAGAGAAACCCTGTCTGAAAAATAAATAAATAAATAAATAAATAGATAGATAGATAGATAGATAAATAAATAAGTTATTAAGGAGACAGACACCCATGGGGAAGCTGTCAGAAGGACTGTCTCCACTTGTATCCTGCACACTGCTCTTGTTTTCTGTAAGATGATGGTGTTGACATGTGAAGTTTATTTTCACGGAATCATACCCACAAAAGAAAGAAGCAGGGCGAGGGGGGAAACAGAGAAAGGCTGCAAAGATGGCTTCTTAGAACACAGGCAGATGACAGCAGCAGGGTGTAGATTGTCAGAGCGTGGTGTTCTCCGGCAGTGCCTTGTGAAGAATCACACACAGCTCTTCTTCAGACATGGGGAGTGGAGGGAAGAAGGTGGCTGGGGCTGGGGCTGGGGCTGGGGCTGGGGCTGGGGCTGGGGCTGGGGCTGGGGCTGGGGCTGGGGCTGGGGCTGGGGCTGGGGCTGGGGCTGGGGCTGGGGCTGGGGTGAAGGGTTTGAACTGGACCTCAACATGGGCAATGACCACCATGGAGAAGAGAATTGACGTGGCAAGTCTGTGACTTTCTGATAAGAAGAAACCAAATGCTTCCCAGAAACCTCTCTGTTCTTGAATAAACAGTGATAGCAAAGGGCTTAATAAGCTTCCACAAGAAGAAGAAAGTGCCTAAGTCCTGGGACAGGGACTAGCAATCTCGTAAGATCAAAGGAAGAACTGTTTGTCAGCAGAGACTGCACAGGCGCAACTGCAGCAGTGCCACCTCGTGGCCGCACAGAGCAAAGAGCAATCATTTAGTTCTCTGTGCCTTGGTCTCCTCCTCTGTAAAATCAGAATGACACACAGTAACTTATTTCCCTCCATTCCTGGGGGCAGGGATGATTGCAAGGCCTTCGGGGTGCTACATAAAAATTCTACCACGGAATTACAGCCCCCCCTGTAAATTTTATTTATTTTGAAACAGGGTCTCAGTAAGTCACCAAGTTCTTGATCCTCCTGCCTCAGTGATCGCAGGTTTTCTCCATCACATTTGTCTCTCTCATGGACTCCTGGTAACCAGTCAGGACAGTTCTACAAAAGATATTTCATGCCATCCCAACTGGTCACTGAAGAAACTACTTAATATCTGGAGAGGTGACAATATCCATGGTTGACTCAGGGTAAGTTTTGTTTTGCATTGCTTTAAGATATAGTCTGATGCTATTGTTATAGGGCCTTGGTGATGTGGGTGCCCACTTGTTTTTGCTAAACAAGTCCTCCTGAGGTCCCATGGAGACAGAATTCCACCAAATTTCACTCTAGGGAACCAACGAGTTTATTAGGTTTCCTTACAGAGCACAGGCGAAGGGTGTGGATGCCCTCCTTCAAAGGGCTGCACTGCGAAGTCTTTACCCAGCAGAGATAATGGCTTCCCTTAGCCACACAGATGGAGAACCCAGTTATAGGGCACTCTTGTATACAACAAGTGGTAGAAAGCAGATGGATACTCAGATGAGGTCCACTGGGCCTCCCGTTCCTCTGCAAGGGGCTGTACCAGCCAATAAAACCAAGTGACACGTGTGGCCCAGTACCTGTGTGCCCCAGTACTCATACCTACTGACACACCTGTTTTCACAAGAACAGATCAACTAAAGTTCTAGTAAAGTTACAATTATTCAAGAGCAACTAATGCCAGAGGTTAGCGGGTATAAGTGAACACTCCAAGATGGCCATTGTCTTGGAAGACACTCTCACAAATACAAAACACACACACACACACACACACACACACACACATGCACTGGGGTGTAGCCTCATGCTAGAGTGCTGTTTAGCATAAAGCCCTGGGTTCCACTCCCAGCACCATGTACACATATACACAAAATAACTACACAGATTTAATTTAAGCAAGTTGATAACATGGGAATGAAGGAACATGCATATATGCATTGCCCCCAAAGGCTCTCTTGTGTTTCTTTGACATCTACTTATTTGAGTGTGGCAAGTACTTACCACATGAGATCCTCTCCCTGGAATCTAACAGCACGCACTGGCTCCTAGGCATTCTGTTGGTAGTAGAGCCCTGGCATTAGTTGCTCTTGCTGGAACTTTAGTTGATGCTCTTCCATGTGCATGTGAAGGACTGTGTCAGTAGGCATGAGTATCAGTGCACACATGTGATTGGCTCTGCGGACAGCATCGTGTTTGTTTTTGTCTCTGCGACTGTGGAGCTGAAGCTGTCTGGGACGCATGCTCCTGTTGCCTGAGCTCCCCAAGTGCTAGGATTACAGAGGTCCATCACCATAGCCAGCATTGGCTCCTCACAAGGTAAAGAAGTCCTTTCTCCACACAAGACACTCTCATGAATCTGGCTTGTTGATAAGGATAGACCTCCAGGTTGGTGTGAGCGGTGAAGAGAAGCCAACAAAGAGAGGCTGCCTGTCAGGCTCACAGTTTCCTCAAAAAAAAAGGGGGGGGGGGAAGGGAAAGGGAAAGAAAGCACACAGAGCCAACAGGGTGCGGGCCCTGGAGAGCAGGCTCCACTGAACCTGCGCTTCCATGGTCGAGATGTCAATGAAGCAGCTGTGTCCCTGACTCTGATCTTCTACAAGGGGCAGGCCTGGCCGGTCCCTACCTTCCCACACCCATCTGGACTGACATCAGATGCTAGCCGGTCCCTACCTTCCCACACCCATCTGGACTGACATCAGATGCTTAGAAAGTGACATTAAAGAATTTTTTAAAATATGGGCCCTTTCATAAGAAAGTGAGCACTCTGTACACATTCCTTCCTTCAAACCAGGAGAGTATTTCGGCGTGAGTAACACTTAAAAGAAGTGTGTCGGGCCGGGCGTGGTGGCGCACGCCTTTAATCCCAGCACTCGGGAGGCAGAGGCAGGCGGATTTCTGAGTTCGAGGCCAGCCTGGTCTACAAAGTGAGTTTCAGGACAGCCAGGGCTATACAGAGAAACCCTGTCTCAAAAAACCAAAAAAAAAAAAAAAAAAAAAAAAAAAA
>LR749650.1:1609581-1658205 GCA_902729485.2 Mus minutoides | reverse complement strand
ATATAATAAATAAAATAAATCTTTAAAATAAAAAAAGAAGTGTGTCAGAGCTTGGAGTGTGCACTAGGGGGCGCTCTGCTGAGTTCACTGCACGGTGGCTCTTGTTTCCCTGGCCAGGAGCCCCCTCAGTCAGTGGGGGGTAGATGGGTGACTCAGTGTGGGCAAAAGTGAACCAATGAGTCTGGAAGCCTCACTACATGCAAGATCTGCAAGAGACCTCTCCTTTCTCCTCTGTTTTCCCTCTTCTTCCTCCTCCTCTTCCTTCTCCTCCTCCTCCCCTTCCTCTTCCTCCTCCTCCCCCTTCCTTTTATTTTAGTGCAAGAGAAAGTCTCATGTAGCTGAGGCTGGTCTAGAATTCTCTATGTAAAAGAAGAGCCATGAACTTCTTGTCCTACATCTCTCTTCTTGTCCTACATCATTACAATCATGTATCACCACGCCTGGTTTATGTGGCACTGGGGATTGAGCCCAGTGCTTCATACATGCTTGGCAAGCATTCTACCAACAACCTCAACATGCTCTGCTCCAAATGCCTCTTGCCCAGTGAGGCTGTGGCCCTTTCATTGCCAAATCCTTTAGCCAGCTATTAAAGAAAACAAAACAATACAAAACAAAACTGAACTGTCAAGAAAATACAAAATTTCCTGATTTAAAAATGTTGGCCTCTGAACCAAATGTATTGCTATTATTTTAGATGCTATGTAGGCCAAATGAAATACATCCAGGTCATGTGGACCTGTGGGCAAGCTCTAGGCAAAGAAAAACAACAACAAATTCTTTCAAATCCATCAGGCACTTATTTTTAAGTTGCTGTCTATGTAAGAGTCAGGCGATGGCTCCAGTAGATGTCAAAGAAGAGTTCTGTTCCCACGGCAAAGTAGACCTTTCATTTCCATTTAGTCCAGACCTTCTTGTATCTTGCTTCCTTGCTCCTCCCCTGCTCTTCTACTTCCTCATCATCATCACCATCTTCCTCCAGCTCCTCCTCCTTTTGTTCCTCCCCTCCTCATCCTCCTCCTGTTCGTCCACCTCCTCCACCTCCTCCTCCTCCTTTGCCTCCTGCTCCTTCTCCTCCTGCTCTTCCACCTCCTCATCCTGCTCCTACTCCTCCACCTCCTTCTCTTCCTCCTCATCTTGCTCCAGCTCCTCCTCCTGCTCCTCCTCCTTGGCCTCCTGCTCCTCCTCCTTGGCCTCCTGCTCCTCCTCCTTGGCCTCCTGCTCCTCCTCCTTGGCCTCCTGCTCCTCCTGCTCCTCCTCCTGCTCTTCCACCTCCTCCTTCTCTTCCTCCTCATCTTGCTCCAGCTCCTCCTCCTGTGCCTCCACCTCCACCTCCTCCTCCTTGGCCTCCTCCTCTTCTTCCTCCTGCTCCTCCAGCTCCTCCTCCTCGTCCTCCTCGTCCTCCTTCTCCTGTTTTATCTTTTAGACTGGGTCTCACTATCTACCCTGACTAGCCTGGAGCTGGCATGTAGACTAGGCTAGCCTCGAGCTCACAGAGATCCACCACACTAAAAACAAACAGCTGGAGCCGCCACATCCATTCCCAGCTCACTTTCTTGTCTTCCTTCCTTGTTTATTTTTTTATTTTTTTTAAAGATTTATTTTATTTTATTATACGTAAGTACACTGTAGCTATCTTCAGACACTCCAGAAGAGGGGGCCAGATCGGATGGTTGTGAGCCACCATGTGGTTGCTGGGATTTGAACTTATCACCTTCGGAAGAACAGTCGGGTGCTCTTACCTGCTGAGCCATCTCACCAGCCCCCCCTTGTTTATTTTTTGTTGTTGTATGTGGTGTTCTTTGTGGGTGTGTGGTGGTCTCTGTGTGTGTTCATGTGGGTGCACATGTGTTCTTGTAGAAGCTACAGATCACTGCCAGTGTCTTCCTCAATGGCTTCTCACCTTGTATTGAGCCACATCTCTCACTGAAACTGGAGCGTGCCCATTAAGTTAGACTGAACCTCTGCCTCCCAAGGTGTGACCTGCCACGCTCTGCTTTCCTTGTGGGTGCTGAGCCAAACTTGGGCCTCCATATTGCATAACAAACACTTTAGCAACTGAACCACCTCTTCAGCCCCTGTATGTTTTTGATAGACACGGCATCCTTTGAGAAGGGGTCCTCACTGTAGCCAAGGTTAGTCTTGAACTCTCCATGCTTCTGCTCCTCACGCATTGGGATTACAGGTATATACCAACAAGCCTGGCTTCCTCTAGTGTGTTGACAGACTTTGGCAACGTGTCTGAAACTCTAAGCATTCAATCCTCTTTCTCCCAGTGTCTGTCTGGGGCAGACCAGTCAGGTCGTGCTTGTTCACCCACCCACATACAAATGCTGCCTCTGCTTTGGCTCCAGTGGGTTTGGAAGTTGTCTTCATTAGGGTTTTACTGTGAACAGACACCGTGACCAAGGCAACTCTTACAAGGGACAACATTTAATTGGGGCTGGCTTACAGGTCCAGTCCAGTATTATCAGGGCAGGAGCATGGCAGCTTCCAGGCAGATGTGGGGCTGGAGGAGCTGAGACTTCCACATCTTGTTCCAAAGACAGCTAGGAGAAGACTGGCTTCCAGGCGGCTAGGAAAAGGGTCTTAAAGCCCAAGCCCACAGTGACACACCTACTCCAACAAGGTCACACTTCCTAATAGTGCCACTCCCTGGGCCATGCATATTCAAACCACCACAGAAGTAGAATGTTGTGGATGCCCGAGACAGCTAACCACCCCTTACTTATTTAGGAAGGGAGCCTCTGTCACACTTTACAGCATACACTGGCATACCTGTTCCATATCACATGTGGTTGCTCCCGATAATTGCTATAATTTATTGAGCACTTACTTTGTGCTTGATCTCTGCAAGGCTCCATGGGGATCATGCAATTTGATCCTTTCACATCCCCAACACCGCCACTATGGGAACTGAAACCCAAGAGGACCAGAGCTCTGTGCTCAGTTGTGGCTGGGTCTCTGGTTTCTTTTATTGTAAAGCCCTGCCCTCTGCTAGTTCTCTTAGCAGCATCAGCCCTAACAGGTGTCAGTCATTGCCTCAGCCACCCGGAAGCCACAGGCCAGAATCTCACCAAGTGGTAGCTTGTCTGTCTACCTCCTGGAAACTTTGACATTGCCACAAATGAGAGATCATCTTGACCTCACCCAGTCAGTCTCTCTCTCTTCCAGCGCCTTCCTCCCTTCTGCTCATTTTCCTAAACAAAGATAGCTGGAGCTCCATTGTGTGCCAGGTGGGGCCCGGTGCCAGGGCTCCAGAGCTGGAGAGAATGGATGGCTGCCCCCAGAGGCTCACAGATGAATGGGGTGGGGGTGCTGATACAAGAATACAATGTAATGAGAGAGAAACAGGAGCTTGAGGCTGAAGCAAAGAGAAGGCTGGACTTGGAAGCAAAGAGTATGTACTGGCTCAGAAGCTAGTGAAGGTGGTGGACTGAGCATACCCAACCTGGAGGAGTTCATGCTTAAGCTCGTCCCCACCCCCAGATCACACACAGACACACAGATCTTTTACTTGCATTCATAGGTCTCCTTGGCTACAAACAGCCTGTGAACTACATGTAGAACTCCCCAGAGACTCTCTGGGCCTCAGTTTCCCCATCTGTAAAGTGGGAGTTAAACCAATGGCGGTGATGCATGCATAGAAGAAAGAAGCCACTTTGTAGACCTTTGGGGGGGGGGTGCAGACTTAAAAGAGGCTCTCTATTAGGAGTACTTAACAAAGCCATTACTCATTACTTGTCCTTGATGCATTCATTGCTTGGAGAGGACTGAGCTGAAATCAGGAAGAGAGAAGATATCAGGTCAGTGGGAAAGAGAAATCGGGCTAGGGGGGGGGCGCATGGGGGAGGCCTCAGCCTGCTCTGTAGCTGAGCGACTCTCCTGCCATGCAGTGCCAACTCGGGGTCCTGTAAGGATGGCTATGCTCCCTGTCTGTGGATGGTTCTCAATATTCAACTCCAAATCAGGCTCTGCTGGAACCCAAGGGGTTTGCTGGTTGGATGTAGGAGACAATATAGACTCTGGTGGGACAAGCAGGCTTCACCACTGACCAGGAAGGCCTGGCTTTTCTCAATCCGGCTTACAGTCCAGATGCCAGAGTGGTACCACTAAAGCAAAGGGAGAGGGGGCTAAGCCTGACTCACTCTCCTTGAGGTCTCTGGCACACACACACACACACACACACACCTTGCACTCTCCCACTTCCCATGGAATCAAGACTCTGCATTGGTTGATGCGCTTTTCTGAGTGTGACAACCGTTGGCCAACAGAGGACAGCAGCTACATTTTTTATGATCCCGGGAAGCTCCGTCTGTCACGTTTTCTCGCAGAGAGGCTCTGGAGAGGGACAGGGCGTGTCTTAGTTATCCCCATCCTCTTTGGCCACGAGGGGTGGTGGCTTCTCTAACGATTCTGGGGATCCTTGGAGAGCAGTTTGGAATGGTGATTTCAGGAGCCAGTTGAGTTAGGGAAAGCTCCCTAATGTTGAAACCAAAAGTACATTTTGGGGGGTCAGGGTGACAGAACTAGAGGTCAGTACCTTCCTTGCCAGGTGGAAAGTGTCCCGTTCCTGCCCTAGCTCTATTTCCAGAGCCTGGGGCTGCAAGAGTACGGGTGGACTCCGAAGAAGAAAACTCAACCTTATGCTTAGGTGTGAAGGTGGGTGGGTTTGGGAGTAACTCGCAGGAACTGAGCGGAGCGTATCCCTGAAATTTAGATTGGGGGTCTTCCAAGGGACTGCGGTCACCCCATGAAGAGATTTGAGACCGACAAGGACTGGGCGGAAGAGCTGGGGGCGCGGCTAGCTGCCTCTCCTGCTTGTGTGTGTGTGTGTGTGTGTGTGTGTGTGTGTGTGTGTGTGTGTGTGTGTTGGGAGGAAAGTTGGGGGAAGGGCCCAAGGCGATCCCTGCGGCAGGCACCCGGAGTTCCCAAAAGAAGGGGGCAGACCGGAAGGCGAGTCTGAATATTAAGTGGATGCTCCCCCATTTCGGGCACCCCGACTGCTTCCACCTCCAGCTCACCGATCCCTGGAATCCTGCCTGCTCCCTACTTCACCACCCCCAACCTCCCAGAGGGAGGCAACAGTGGCAGCTTCGTCTCTTGGCACATTAAAAGTGGAGAGTCTTCTCCCTCCCCTAGTATGGGGAACCCTAGGATCTCTTGTGTCCCTCTCCGCAAACCCTCGCAACGGTCGCAAGTGACATGGCCGGGCCGCATTTCTAGGAATGCGAGTGACCGCAACTGTATCGGGAGAGGGTTTCTAGGAAGGTATTCCCCACCCACCTACCCACTCAGCCACCCCCACCCACCCAGTCACCGGGGCGGGCGAGCTCGCCTGGAAAGCTCTAGCCTTCTCCACAGCCGGCCTGAGGAGGAGCCGCCTCCCTAGCACGGCCAACCCTCGGCCGTCCCTGCCCCCGCCCCGGGCCGGCCACTGGGCTGGGGGGAGGGGGCAGGGGCCAGGCCCCGTGGGGGGGCGGGGGCCGCCCGGGTGGGGGCGCGGCTTTGTGGCGGGTGCGGAGGCGGGGTGCAGCCCCGTGGGCACGGCGCGCTGCTCGAGCTTGCAGGAAAGCCTGTCTCTCCGAGTGTGGCTGGGGAGGGGGCTGGGTTTCTTTTTGTTTCTAGAAGTCCCCTTCACCCTCGTTTGCCCCCGCGTACCGCCAAGAGGATCCCGTGGAATGGCTGCAGGGTTCCAGGGCGCACCCCACCCCACACACGCCCTCTGGGGCGCCAGAAGGCGCGGCCCCGGGGGGGATCCCTGTTCCCAGGAGGAGGCGCGGTGAGTGTCCCAGCTCTTCCTGCACAGCTCCCTGCCTCGGGCTGGGGCAGGAAGCTGGGGCAGGTGGGTGTCCAGGCCCTGGGGCGTGGGGTGTGGGGCGGCTGTCTGCTGGGCTGGGTGGGTGGGGGCCCGAGAGGGGAGGTAGCGGTCGGGGCTCGACTCTTCCTGGGACCCAGCTTGTCTGGGCGGCTACCACCCTGACGACTGCAGACATGATCCCCACCCGAGCCCCTTTCCCAATGGGGCGTGTGTGAGACCAGGAGGTGGGACAGGGACAAGGTGGCTCCGACTTCCCTAGTGCTAGGGCTTGGAGATGAACCAGAAGGTAGAAAAATCAACCACCCCACCCCCACTCCGGAATATCCATTCGAGAAACTGACTCGCTGCGTGACCCCGATATCAATGCCGCGCAGAGCAAAAGCTGCTGGCTCGCTGCCGCGCCCGACACTCCACGTGCGTCCCGAGGCCCGACTGGTAGGGCGCGCTAGGGACCGGTCCCCGAGAGTCTGAAGCAGCCTCCTACCTTCCCCTAGATAAAGTTAGGGGACCCCCTCCCTCTAGGAGCAGTTGGCCTTGGCTCTTCAGCTGTAGCCTAGCCGGACTCGTCTAAAATAAATAGATTAAAACTAGGTTTTAGGGTGAGGATCCGGATGTCTGGGACTGAGACGACACCAAGTTGGGGGTGGTTAGGAAAAAGATATTTGATTCAGGTCGGGAGGGTGACAGTTCTGGTTTTTCTTGCTTCCAGCCCCACTAAGGGGAGCGGAGGAATGTGCCATTCACGTCTTCTGAGGACACATCCATATTTATAATTTATTTTTAGGAGAAGTTGTGAAAAAGGGAGGAGGTTAAAATGGGGAGAAAAGGTGTGCTTATCCTCTTGGGACCCCAAAGCCTAATTAAGCTATTAAAGATGGAAATAATTTCTCCCAATCTGGATTGAACAGCAAATTTGACTTTAATGAGACAATTAAGAGTATAAACGGAACTTTATTTAGCTGGAGGTGGATGGGGTGTGGTGTTTGAGATTTATGCTTGGTAAAAAGGACTGGTATTTGCTGGAATGTTTTCAGGCTTGATTGTGTGGGACCAATGGTAGAGTTAGACACAGTATCTCCCTCCACAATAACTCCCTGGCTTTGGGGAGAGATGAACCTCCTTACAGCAGGAAGAGGCAGGCATTTTTTAGTTACTCTGCCTTCTTCCAAACCCTGTCTCTAGGGCAAGGCTGCTCGGAGCTGGGAACTGCGAACCCCAAAGGGGCTCACTTCAGAGAAGAGGCTCTGGAGGCTGTGGGCCCAGAATCGGGGTTTTGAGGGCGAGATGAGTTTGTGTTTTATCCAACTGGCCCACAAAGTCCCGCTTTTGGGGTCATCCTAACAGCAAAGGATTCAGGCCTTGGCAGAGGCTGGAGGGAGTAGAAGTGACCCAACACACCCCAGGCTACCGTCTGAAACTAAAACCTTTAGAGGCAAAGGAAAGCTGTCTCCTTCCGTCAAAGGGAAAGGGGGGGTGGAGTGGGAGGAGTTGGGAGGATATTCTGCCAAATTCTCAGAACAAACCTGCCGTGGCCCCTCAACTTGAGAGGCAAAAAGATAGCAGAAGGGGACAGGTCAGGTTCTACACACATACATCCCGAAAGACTTCCTGAGGCCTTTCAGCGAATGAGACCAGAAGGAAATGGTCGACTATGTGTTTCCCAAGGTGGAACCCTTAAACATCACTGAGATCATCAACTATAATGCTAGGCAAGCTCCAGCTTTCATCTGTCAAAGGAGCAAGCCACCGGCTATTTGTTTCCACCTAGACTTAAGGATTTGTCACTCTTTCCTCCGTGTTGAACAAAGCATTGTATAAGAAAGTCTGGACAATGAGTTAAAGAGGCATGCAAGCAAGTGCCCCTCTCAGGACGTTCACTCACCTGAGTGAAAACAGACACACGCACATTCCATATCTGCACCCACACACTCTGGGCCATTTGCAAACTTGAATTTAAATTAAGTGTTCACAGCAGGGGATAGAATGCCTCCATTGCCTTTGAACTGAATCCTTGGTACCAGATTGAGTGATTTGCTCTAGGTGGCACATGGACACACAGATGACGTTTGTCCTGCTTTGGCACACAAGAAAAGTTCTTTCCTTTCACGGTTCCCTGTTTTCCTTACTTGACACAATGAGCCCACACTAATTCCAGGAGTCCACAGTGGTGCTGCGGCTCACCTGTGGGCGATGTTCATGCTTTGGGGACTCACCACCTTGAACTGGCTGCCAGATCCCCTCTCCTCTGCTAGATAATCTCACCAAATCAGTCTTTAATGATACTTGTACAAATAGAGTGCTTTCTGTGAATTAACGAGCCCAGAGCACCAGATGACATGCTCAGATCATGAGCTGTCGTGGAGCAGAGGAAGCTGAAGGTGAAAATTACGGATCTGTTAAATGTGCAGAAAGTCAAGCTGAATTCAGTGTTAAATGTGAACCAATCCCTGCTTTTAAGGTGAGCCTGCCCAAAACATAGGGCAGTGTTTACATTCAGCCCTCTGGGTCCACACATGTAATTATGAATATATTTAGCAAACTGACCCCCCCCCGCCCTGCCCCCAGCCAGAGTTTACAAGCAGGTAAAGTAGCATGGTGAGATTATAAATCAGCGAGAGGTCACAGTCATGAAGTCAGCAAAGCAGTGCAGACTCTTTTCAGGTTCTCAGCTGCCACCCGCTTCCCTCCCCTGCCAATAAAGAAAAAAAAATTCGACAAGGAACTGTTGAATACTCTGAATACATTTAGGCTTTTCTCCCCTGGCCTGTGTGTGTGAAATTTCATTAAGCAGTTGCTACTTCCCGCCACTCATGTGGGAGTGTGGATTTAGAAAGGGGGTGGGGGAAGCAATTTTGAATTTAGTCCTTTGCAATATGTGGTCCAGGGGACATTTTCAATAGAAAAAATATGTCAATAACGTATGACTAGGGGTGAGACAGAAGGGCGGGCCCTTCAAAACAACGTGTACATGCATACCTCAAGCCAACCGAAGCTGGGAAAGCCCCTGCTTCCCAGCCCCCTCCTCTAGCTGAGAGAAGGACTGGGGTATAATTCCGTGGTAGAGTCTCACCCAGGAAAGGCCCTGGGTTCATCCCTAGCAGTGGAAATCAATAAACAAACAACAAGAAGATTTGAGCTAAGTAAACTTAGAGCTCCTGCGGTAATAAATGGCTATTTTAGGTATGAAAAAGAAAATTAGGTACAGGAGTCCCAGAGCTACTTGTTAGAAAGCGCACACAGAGCAGACTGTTCGTTAGACTGACTGCTGTTCCTTACCCACTATTCTAACCTAAAGCCCTTCTCGCTTCTTAGATCTGGCACAAGAAAATAACCCCCAGTCAACCGTGCCCTGTACAGCATGGTTTAAACAAGTGCAGACTTTTCAGGGTAGATGCTGAAGAGAGAGGGATGGGAGGGCCGAGTAGACTCTGGGATTCGTCAGTTCATTCACTCCGTGCCAGTCCAGACCCCAGGCGCTTTGTGGTCCCTTCCCAAAGCTACCAGCGATCTGCTGTGGCCTTCACAGAGCCCATAGTTGTAGGGACTTGGGCAGGTATTGATACAGTTTCTGGTCTTCCATCATGTTCCTCACAAAGGACCCACAAAGTGCACTTTACTGGGTTTCATGTACTGTGGCAGGAAAGGGACACCCTGGAGATGAAAAGGTGCAGGGAGAGCCACTGTGAGGCCACAGGCACATGAAGCTCCTTCTGAGGACGGAGCCCAGGCAGGGAGAAAAAGACACACTGGGGCAGAGCTGAGTGGAGCTGCTGAGTTCCAGTGTGCTGTCAGAGTTTTGAGACATCAGCAAATGGGGCTCTTTTGCTAGAATAATCCATGAGAGCTGTGCCTGGGGCCTGTTGGCATCGGTGCCCAAGACAGCCTGGACCGCTGCCCACTGAGGCCCAGACATGGCCTGATTGCTATGACTAGAGCCCAAACAAGCTCCAGATAGTGGCCTGGGGTCTGCATAGAAGCAGTTCAGTGAGAAAGTTGATGTTTGAGCCCTCAGGGCCGCCTTCCCAGAGATCCTGCCTGATGAACACACATAGGGTTCTAGAAAAATCCCAGGGAAGTGCTTTTTTTAGCTAAGTAGTCCACATAGGGCCTAGGATCCTTCATTTCGGGGTGGATGAAAGGGTGGGGTGCCCTATATCTCATCTCAGCTACCATGGAATTCTTTGCAGATCTCTCCAAAAGCTAGGCAGCCTGCTGCACTCTCCTCTACCTAGGCCTTAAGGGGCAGAACCATGGGCCTAGAAGCAGGGAGAAGGTCACAGGGTGTTTGAGGACCTGGAGGGAGGGCCAAGCGAGCTAAGAAAAGGAATAAGATCTAAGATACCTGGATATAGTCTGAGTGTGAGGCCTGGGTGTGCATTCTAGCCTAAAGCCTGCAGGGAAGAGGTGTCTGCGGCCTGCTGAGCCTTGGCAGAGACACTGGGCCCAGTGCTGAGTCAGCCAAAGCCCTGGGACTCTCACTGGCCCTGGTGATTGAACTCTAGGCCTCCAGAAGGCCTTGTGGACTCCTCAATGCATCTCAGCACAGCACCAAAGGATCCAACCAGGGGCTCCTGGGCCAGGCCATATTTAGCCTCAGGTTCACCCGGAGAATATTTTAGGTGCTTCCTGGAAGGAGAGCTGTGGGCTGAGTTGCTGGCTGTCACATGGTAGTAACGGAACGGCACCCTTACCGGCCCGGCCCGGCCCAGATGCCTCCAGGCTGCACCAGAGTTTTAGGGCCACCCGGTCACTGCCAAGGAGCTACTTGTGTGCTGGGGACGTGTTGGGAAGGCTTCTACCCCAGTCTGTGGTGATTAGGGTACTTCCATTCAGCTCAGAGGCTGCCTTAGGCCTGCTCTTCTCTGAGATGGCCTAGTGTGATGTATCACATTACTGAAGATACCCCAGGGCTCTAGCTGGCCTGGTGGGCACCCTCATGGAGAAACTGCCAAGGTTGTGTGTCTTGGGGACAACATTGCCTTGGATTCTTTCTTACCCAGACCCCAAGTGGGTATGTGACCCTTCACGGTGACTTTGCCCATCAGCTTTAGACACTCAGTGTTCCTTCCCTGAGGCTTCACCCGTCCCTCAGTCAACCATGGAACCAGCCACTCATCTCGAAGGCAGCTTCTCACAATGCAGGAAGGAAGGCTCTGATGGGTCACTTGTTCTCGCTGCTGATCAGTGAGGACCAGGAATGAATATTTGGTGTTTGGGGAAAGGGGGCCGGCCCCTGTGCGCGCCTGGCTCTAGGACATTGTTGGCATGATCGAGGCATGATCAAGTCTGGAGCCTGCTGTCGTTCGCCACACTTGGGCTCACATGTCTGTCTGTCTGGAAGCTTCCGCCTAGGGACACAGGCAGCCAGTTGCTGTACAGATGCTGAGGTCCCTCGGAGACTGTACCTGGCACCCACCCCCCAAGGTTCACTTGTCTGAAGTTTGCTTTAACTTTCTGCATTTGTTTTTTTTCCATTTTAGTTTTGGCTCTCTGTGAGCCTCCAGCTCCCGCCAGCTGATGGGTTACCGCAGGGAAAATGAGGGACTTTTGGGGGCAGATGTGTTTCCATTCCGTTATCATAATGCCCCTAAAAATCCTTATTGCTCTTGCAGTATTCCTCGGGGAGTCCCCGCGCCAGGAGCTGCCTGCAACTCTGGAAGAGAGAGTCCCCCTGAGCCCTCCGCCCCAGATGCTCAGGCTCTGGGGTCCATCTCCCTTGCTGCGCTCAAAGCCAGTGGTGAATAAAAAGATGGCCCGTGAGGCTTCTTGCTAAATGTGCTTTTTGCCCTCCAGAGGTTAAAGGATGTCACTCGCGCCTGGGAAAAAGGCTGGCTGAGGCTGCCATCCACCTTTGCTGCTGAGGATGTAGGGAGGCAGAGAAAGTGAGGGAGAAACAAGAGTTACCAGTTTGACAGCCTCATCCCTCCAGGGCCTCTAGGCTCTTCACTCTGGCAGACAGTCCTGGGCAGTCCTCCCCTGCCAACTCCCAGAAAAAAAAAAAAAGACACTTTTCCCACTCTCTGCCTCAGCCTCTCATCTTGCCAAAGGGGTGAGGGGACTGTGCTCCCTGAACTAGCCTAAGGGTTTCTTGGACATAGCCAAGGGTGTAATTGGATTAAGGTTGCAAACTTTGACTGTGCTTGAAGGAGTGGGGAGGTCACTGCCTACAATATCAATTAGCATTAGAGCTGATGTTTTCTAATACATGTAAATTCCTCAGAGCCGAGGGTTTAGAAGCCACAGCTCAGCTGCAAGCATGAGTTTCTGGAAGCAGTGCCTGCTTAGCCATACCCTGACTTAGCACTGGGCTTGAACTGAAAGTAGCTCACTCCATCTCTCTGAGCCCCACCACCTCTCAACTGGAACCCATGACTTAGAATAGAAGCATCTCCAAGTCTCTCCTACATAGCTACCAGGTGATTTTAAATAAATTGTGAATAATGTTATTAATCATGCTAGTAGGCATTTCTTTGCACGGTAAAGTTTTAGTTATGGCAGCTGGCTTGTTTCCATTTAAGGTGGGAATATTTCACATGGATTTAAATTTCTTAAAAGTGAGAAGCTTTCGTTTTTTTCTTTTTCTCACTTTAACCCTACGTTTCTCTTTCCCTTTCTCTCTTTCTTTTTCTTTCTTTCTTTCTTCCTCTCTCCCTCCTTTCCTTCCTTCCTTCCTCCCTCCCTCTCCTTCCTTCCTTCCTTCCTCCCTCCCTCTCCTTCTTTCCTTCCTTCCTTCCTTCCTTCCTTCCTTCCTTCCTTCCTTCCTTCCTTTCTCCCTCCCTCCCTCCTTCCTTCCCTCCCTCCCTCCCTCCCTCCCTTCCTTTCTTTGACAGGGTCTCACTTTGTAGCTTTGGTTGACCTGGACTTTGCTATACAGATCCACAGAGATCAAGATCACCTCTTTCTCCCAAGTGCTGCCACCCACACCTGGGTTTCTTGAAAGAAAACTATAAAACACTGTGTGGAGGCAGAGAGACAGAAACCAACAGGATGCTTTGTAAAGTGTCCTAGGTCAACTTTTAAAATCCCTGTTTCCCACCTGGGAAGGTTGGTGTGGGGAAGCTGGAGGGCACAGCTGACATTCATACTCACCGAAACTCCAACTGTGAACTTCCCTGTAAGGTGGAACCACTCAGGCTCACCATCCCCAGAAGCTGCTCCTCCCTGTCCTTGGTGGACATAACCCGGTGCCTCCTTCTTGGTTAGGCCCCTTTCCTCAGTTTTCTCTGGGAAATGGAGAGGTTCAAACCTCTAGGACAGGCCACCATAAGTACCCCTGGTTAAGGAGCCATCACACACGGTTCATGAACAGGGCACCAGGATAGGCAGGGCACCATATTGCTCTTGGCCTTGAAGGGCAGCAGTTCAAAGGGCCACAGTATGCTAGGTTGAGTACCAGCTCATAGCCAATCCCCCCAGGGCAGTGGAGGGAACCAGCAGGCCCCAGCAAGGGGCTGGCTCTGGTTGCACTTTATGCTGTGTCATGGGGTGAGGGTGCCAGAGGGGGCTGGCTGGCCAGTTAGGGCAGGTACAGAGGCCAGCAGACAGCTGCCAGCCCCACTGCCAGAGCATAGCCTGCCCCCACTCTACAAGTCTGCCAGGATAGGGCTGGGCCCTAAAGGCATCCCTTACATCTCTTCCCACCCACACATTGGGGAGAACTTTTAGGACTTTTTTTTTTTTCTGTAGCCTAAATTGGCCTCGAACTTGCAGAAAACTCTGTTTTTTTGAGTTAGTAGCCTACAGAACCATGCCTTGCTACTAAAACTAGTTTTTGTGGCACTTTGTCCCTCTGTGTATCTGTCTTTCTCTCTGTGCACCTGTCTCTGTGTGTCTCTGTCTCGATCCCTTACCCCCCCACCCCACCCCTCTACTTTTTTTTTTTAAGGCAGAGTCTCTAACTGAGCCTGGATATCACTGATCACCTGGACTACTGGCTAGCAGACTCCAAGGCTTCTCCAGTCTTCACCTCCACAGTACAGGGGTTACAAAGATATACCCCAACACCAGACTGCTTTTTTATGGGTTCTGGAGGTGAGCACTTCACCAACTAAGCCATCTCTCCAGCCCTAAGACACACTTTTAAACCACATGGACTTGAATTTTAGAGGTTGAAACTGGTTCTGAATAGCCCCTCCTTCCCCTACTCCTAACCTCCCACTCTCTGTCTCTCCCTCTCTTTCCTTGGACAAATATCTGCTGAGAGCCCAGTAAGCCAGGCACAGTGCTAAGTGTGGAAGTCAATACAGTGTGAGTCACAGCCCCTGCTAAAGGTTTCTCGCTTTAAGGAGACAAGATGGACAGAAAGCAGAGGCATGGATAGCCCATGTGTGGGCAAACACTCTGTGCTGAACACACAGTGTCCCCATGTCTCAGTAACATGGAAACATAGGCAGCAGCAGGTATGGTTGACACTCCTGTAATCCCAGAACTCAGAAGGCAGAAACAGGAGGATGGTCTTTGAGTTCAAGGCCAGTCTCCTCTAGGTAGCAAGTTCTGAAAGACCCACAACGTGAGGACTCCCCCACGGTCTGACTCAGGAGAGGCAACACCCCAAATCACTCATGAGAAACGGTCTTGATGCAAACAGCAAGAGGATTTTTTTCCCTTGTTCTGGTCAACCCCGCTCGCTCAGCTCGACCCAGCCAGCCCCGCTTGCTCCGGCCGCCCCCTGTATGGCCCTGCTCGCTCCGGCCGGCCCTGCTTGCTCCGGTTGGCCCCACTAGCTCTGGCCATCCCCATTCAGCCCCGCTCAATCCCTTCCGCTTGCTCCGGCCGTCCTCGATCTCTCCAGCCGTCCTCATTCGGCTCCGCTCACTCCAGACAGCCCCGCTAGCTCCAGACAGCCCACCCCCCTCCGGACAGCCCGCTCGCTCCTGTTGGTCTCTCCAGTCTAAGGATTCGTTTTTCTTATTATTCTTCATAAGTACGCTGTAGCTGACTTCAGACGCACCAGAGGAGGGCCTCAGATCTCATTACAGGTGGTTGTAAGCCACCATGTGGTTTCTGGGATTTGAACTCATCCCCTTTGGAAGAGCAGTCGGGTGCTCTTACCTGCTGAGCCATCTCACCAGCCCGCAAGAGGATTTTTATTTCAAGAGCTCTCAGGCCCACAGTTATGCACCCCACAGGGATAGAGGACTGTGGTGCCCCGAGTAGCTGGGAGAGGGGGCATTTAAAGGAAGAAACTGCAAAGAAAGGGGAAGCTGAGTAAACATCATAAGAATGGGGATGATGAATTACAGCTCAACAGCTCATCTCTGACGGAGGGGTTACAGGCTATCTTTGGCAAACATTCCACAAGAAATGGGAAAGCTGAGCAAACATCATAAGGGGATGATGAGTTTCAGATCATCTTTAACGTAAGGGTTACAGGCTATCTTTGGCAAACATCCCAGGTCCCTTACACAATGAGTCAGGCGCCTGGGTGGGTCACATAGTGGTTATTGGCTTCTCAGGCTGAAGGTGAGAGAACAAAGAACTTCATGCTGGCTTTGTTTCTAGGGGTCTGGGAGACATACTGAGTTGGGGTCTTACAGTTCCAGGCCAGTTGGGACACAGCAAGATCATGTCTCAAACCGAACACACCCAGTAACAACAAAAAAGGAAACGGACACATATCTGATTGTTCTATATTTGAATTTGGACTCTTCCAGGGACAGGTTTTATAGTCTCTAGCATGTGATAATGCTTTTTGTTCCTCAGTTTCCCTATTTGTAAGTACTAGAAAGACAACCATGGGGTAGCAGTGAGAATGAGGTAAGAATGGGCAGTAAGGTGACCGACCCATGGGAGCCTTGGCTTACAGCATAGTAATACACGTAGATAAGCACTGGAAGTCAGAATCTTGCTACCCATCAGGCCGATGGCACTGGGGACATTACTGAAGTCTCTCTCTGTGACAAAAGCCTCACTAGTGGGCATCAGCAACAGGAGGGTGAGCTGTGGGTGTCATACCTCTGAGGGCTGGATTGGTAGCTACTTTCCTGGCAGACAAGCCATTTAAGCCTAGATTGGTCTGGTTCCCAAGGGCCTGGGTCCACACTTGGGTTGGTCCTGTAGTGTTGCTGTCTTGAACTTAATGATTTTGGAACCAGGGGCCCCACATTTTCATTTTGCAAGTTCTTCTGTCCTGCCTTATTCTGACAGACTTCACTCTCCTGCTAATGGCAGTTTTTCAGTTCATCAATCTGGCATCTGGTGGGGTCTGTTGGTTTACTTTTTGAAACTGTCCAGGCTGTCCTAGAACTAGGGAAGCAGTGTCAGTTCTGGCAGCCTTGCTTGGCTCCTGGAAAGCTCTGTGAGAGTTGAGACTCAGGTCTCCTGAGATACTCCCTGCTGTGCCCCAAACTTGCCTCAACACCAATACTATTCAGGCTCTATAGGGTTCAAAGACAATGCAGATTTAAAGGTCTATAGAGGGCTGGGTCTGTGAAACCTCTCCAAAGGGAAGAACTAAGTGTGACTTAAAAACACTCCAATTTCCATTCTGAGTGGATCTGAGACCCAGTGGGAGGCCAGGGTTTCTGGACTGTTAAATATGACAGTGAAAAGAATGAGTCAGTAGAAAATAACTCAGCTTTCTGGAGGCTGAGAAAGGAAGATTGTGAGATCTAAGCTAGCCTTGACTATGTAAAGCAGTGTATGCCTGTAACCCCAGGATAAAGTAAGATTTTAATAGTTTTATTGAGTGATCCACTTAAAATGGTAACATTCACATTGAAAGTGTGGCAGTTGGCCTTGGGTATATTCAATGTCATGTCGTGCAGCCATTATCAAAATGAACAGCTGAGCCTCCCCATCACCTGTTACTCTGCCCCCATCCTGAGAGGCACAGCTCTACTTCCATGCAGTCTGTGGTCCTTTTATGTGGCACAGTGGTCTCAAAGTGCAGCCATGTTGTAGTACCAGGACTATCTTCCTTCTCTCCCCTTTCTCCCCATCTTCCATCTTTTCCTTGTTTTTTTGGTTTTTTTTTGTTTGTTTGTTTGTTGTTTTATCTTGGGTTTGGGTTTTTGTTTTGTTTTTTAAGATAGGCTTTCCTGTAGCCAAGGCTAGCTTTGGACTCATCGTCTCGCCTCTACTTTCTGAGTTGCCAATGCTATCAGCTTGTACCACACACACACACACACACACACACACACACACACACACAGCTCAAGGCTTCATTCCCTTCTGTGCCTGAGTATTGTTCCGTTACAGGGATGGCTGCATGTTGCGCGTCCTTCGTCGTTGCGTAGACATGGGGGGTTGTTTCCATGTGCTGCTATCATGAACAATGCAGCTGTGAATGTTCCTGTGTGCTTCTGTGTCGTTGTACATCTTTGCTTCTCTTGGGAATATTGGTAGGAGTGGAGCTGCTGGATCCTAAGACAATGCCACACTTTCCATTTTGAAGAACTTCCAGAGGTAGGTCCTATATTGCCTTTTCTGGTTCTGTTTTCTATTAGAGAAAGTGCTATTTTGAGCACCAGGTACCCATGGCCCAGGTGCACCAGTGGCAGGCAGCCTTTAGCTTGTTTCCTCTGTCTCTCTCTCCTCCTTCTGAGGGTGATGCCTCTTGGCCAGTGTTTTCTTACTTTTTTAAAAATTTGCTATGTATGTATGTATGTATGTATGTATGTATGTATGTATGTCTATGATGTGCCCATGGATGCCAGGAAGGATACAGAATTCCCCCAGAGCTAGAGTAACAGGCTGCCCAATGTGGGTGCTGGATCTGAACTCTGCTCGTGATAAGGCAGTGAACACGCAATCACTGAGTGATCTCGCCAGCCTCTCTTTCATGTTTGTGAATGTGTGCACAGTGTACATGTGTACAAGGACAGCATTCCATGTGGGTCTTCCTGAGCCTGTCACATCTCCTTTGGGAGACTTCATTGGCCTGGAACTTGACCACACCAGGGCAGGCTAACTGGTCTGAGAGCTTTCGGAGATCCACCCACCTGTCTGTGCCTCCCATCTCATCATTGTGGGATAACAGGTGCACCGCCATGTTTAGCTTTTTTACAGAGGTCCTAGTATTTGAACTCGGGACACCATGTTTGTAAGACATAATCATTACCGACAGCCACCTCTCCATCTCTAACATTCTAACATTTTCTTTTGTCTCAAACTTTCAGTAGGTAGAATGTGGAGAGAGTCAGAAGAGCTGAACAAAATCCTGCTCCAATGCAGCCTTGCTAAGGAGAGAGCCCTGGGTGAGGCTAAACCAGCTGTGTAACTCACAGCATTCAGAATGAGACCAGTACTTTTTCAACCAGGCAGTGGTGGCACACGCCTTTAATCCCAGCACTAGGGAGGCAGAGGCAGATGGATCTCTGAAACTGAGGCCAGTCTGGTGTACAGGGTGAATTCCAGGACAACCAGGACTACACAGAGAAACCCTGTCTTTAAAAAACAAAACAAAACCAAAAAGCCCAACAACAACAAAAAAGAGTTCCTTTTTCAGAGGTGGCATCTGAGTTGCAATACCAGAGCCAGCAAGAGCCCCGCGTGTCTGCACAGCACGCCAGCAGGACAAAAAGATGCAGCAGATGCAAGAATTTAAAACCTTGGATACCCAGGGGACACATAAGCAAGCCTCGCCCCATCCCTGGAGTGGCTCCAAGGACAGTTGGGTGTCTCCTGGCCTGTAGGTCAAGATCCAAACCCGTATCATTTGAATCTCCTAAAATAAGATGACCCCATCCAACCTGGAGACTATAAGCACTTAAAAAAACCTAATCATTTGTCTGAGGCCTCTCCTAAGATCCACAGTTGTTTTATCTGGCCACAACATTTAGTTCTAGCTTCTGAGTAGGTTCAGATATCCCCGAGGGTGGCAGGGCTGCAGTCTTAGGAGCAAAGGTGCACAGGGAACCATAGCGACAGCAGGTCTGGGGTGCCCAATAGAAGCAGGTGGCTGTGGTGGACATGGGCAGCCAAGTGCAGTCTAGCTCAGAACAGAAGACGGCGATCTTTCTCGAGGGCCAGCTTCTACCACCCCATACTCCCCACTTTCCTCACGAACACGGAAAAGGGCACATTCCTTGGCACAGATACTTGTAGTGTAGACCCAAGAAGTGGAATTTCTTCGTCAGAGGATCTGTGCATTTTTAAGTTCTGCCCTTCAGAAAGGGTGTGTGACTCACATGCCCCTCCATGATGGACATATAAAGGTCCCCGTTTCGGGCAGCCTTTCCCTCCTGCACAGTTGCAATATTCTTATGAGGTAAGTAGACTCTAAGAGTGGGCCTGGGTGGCTGGTTGGTCATGGCTGCTAAGGGGATGCATGTGGCTTTCTGAGGAGACCAGCCATTCAGCATCTTAGGAGTTTGGGTTATGTAAACAAAGGCAGAGTTGGAGGAGGGCCAGAAAATTATTCCAGTGATTGGCATTGTGCCAGCCAGGATTTATTTCCTTAGCGTGGTTAGGACTCAAATATGGTCAAAACATATTCTTTTTTTAAATTTTACACAAACAAATATGTTCCCAGCCTGACACCTCTGATGCCAAGTTTCTAGGGGAAACAAAATTCTACTACAAACCAGTTAAGCAGCCTAGAGCCAGAGGATGGGAGCACCACAGAGAGGGTGGTGGCCCCACCCAGCCTGTGCTGCCCAGCACTGGCTCCCTGTACACAAGACAGTGGTATATATCAAAGCCAAGGATGGAAGAGGCTTGGTTTTGCTCAAAGGAGTCCCTCTCAGCTTGATAGCCTCCCCTCTGCTAGTCAAGAGATGGCAAAGACAATTCTAGAGTGAGGCTGAAGGGAACAGGGCCTCTAGTTGCTTTTCTTCCTCTCAGGGTTATGTTCGTATGACAATCAGACAGCTTCAGATGGTTCCAGACATTTAAGTGTGTCAAACTGATGTTGGTTTTACGGAGGGCTTGTGTGCCGCCGGCCTTTTACATACATGATCTAATCCACCCAATTTCCTACTAAAATAATTTCTCATTAGTCTCTGTCTTACAGATGTGAAGGCAGACATAGTAAGAGAGGGATTTTCTAGAAAGGGGCTGTCCACACTGGTAGTTGCTAGCCACATGTGGTGATTTATGTCTAAATTAGGTACAATTAACTACATTTAGCCAAGTGTGATGTGCTGCATGACTGTATCCAAACATCTGAGAAGCCAAGGCAAGAGGATTGAGAATTTAAAACAGTCTGGGCTACAGAGTGAGGGTCTCCTGGCATCAGTCCAGATGCTCAGGGCCCCTGAATGGGCTGGGGGCTTCCACAGTGGGTTTCACCAATATTGACCCCTGTGATAGGCAGAGAACGTTCTGGAGGTTAGTACAGGCCCAGAGATTCATGGCTAGTAATGAACAGGGCCTGCACATAGGTCAGATGGCTGAGCTGGCCCAGTCTCTTTCTCCTCTGCTGTGGTCTCACAGCAGAGGGTCTCATGTAGACCTGACTGGCTGCAAACACACTCTGTAACATAGATTGACTTTGACCTTCTCTCTGTATGTGTGTTGATACATATGTGTGTGTGCATGTACACTGGTATGCGCATGCAGAGGCCTGAGGATGATGCCTGCTGTCCATCTTATGTACAGAGAGGAATCTCTCTCTTCTGGTCTGGCTGCCTGGCTTGCCCTGGGGATCCCCTGACTGTGCCTCCCAAGTGCAGGCATTATAGGTGCCCTGCCTGCCTTTTCCATGGGTTTGGGAACCAAAACTTAGACCTTTGCGCTTTGCAGCAAACATTTTACAGACTGGGCCATCTCACCAGTCCCAACTTTGAACTCTGCACCTCTACATCCTATGTGGGATCTTAGGTATGCACCCTCACAGTTCTGCTGTGTATCTCTGGGGATCAGATCCAGGCTTCATACATGCTACGCTCTCCACTAACTGACACACACCCCCAGCCCTACACTGGATGTTCTCCTTTGCAAACACATACTCCGTGTGCTCTGCTTTGCGATCTGTAATGAACCAGAGCGTTGAGACAATGCCCAGCAGCTGCTGGGATTCTGGAGCAGGGAAGCCAGATGTCACCTTTGAAATGACCTGTGAAACCACCCTTGGAAAGTTGTCCCACTAAAATAAAAATGGCACAAATTTAAAGGAGCTTCCGAATCTGAGTGCCACACCTTTATGAGGTCAAAAATAAGCAAAACCCAGACTCCAGTTAACCATAAGATGGCACAAGTTCTTCAGAAATATAAATGGGGAGCAGACTTGTATGTAGCTTGAGGGCGAAGGAGGCAGCATGGCTTGTTGTAATATTTAAGTCTTCTCTGGATCCTGATTTCACCCAGCTGTGAAGAAAGCATCCACGAGGCCCCAGGAGCATTGAAGGGGAGCCATGGATTCACTAACACTAAAGCATCGCTGTTCGTTTTAAAGGGTAATGGGGGCAGAGCTTTTTTTTTTTTCCTGTTGGAATCTGGTGTTTGTTTATACTTGCCTCTGTAATTCGCCTCAGGATAGTCTGGAGGGTGTGTCTGCACAGACCGAGACGTATCAAATTCATCTTGTTACCAAGATGAATACCAATTTGTTATCAAGTGTGCTTGCTTGAAGCTTTAACAACAGGAAGAGAAGGGCTCCGCTGGTAAAGTGCCTGCTTGTTGCACAAGCATCAGGATCTGAGTTCAGATCCTCTGCACTTGTGGGAAAAGCATGTGCCTGTGACATCACTGCTTGGGCTGAGGCGGCAGGAGGCTCTCTGGGACTCCCTGGCCATCCAGTCTAGCTGAATCAGCAAACCCAGGTAAACTAAAGGTAGTGATTGAGGAAGACACCCAACAGGTGCCTCTGGTCTCCACAAGCGTACGCATACCACACACAAAAAAATGAAAACTGTTCTTTTTCCTGACCTCTCAAAGATATCACATTTGTTCGTGCATTAGTCACGGTTCTTTAGAGGAACAGAACTTATAGAATGAATATATATTCCATATATATATGAAATTTACTAGAGTGGCTTACAGGCTGTGGTCCAGCTAGTCCAACAATAGCTGCCTACCAAGAAGTTCCAATGGTTGTTCAGTCCACAAGGCTGGGTGTCTCAGCTGGTCTTCAGTATATTCTGGAATCCTGAAGAACTATGCCCATGAGGGAACGAACTTGCCCATGAGAGCAAACAGGCAAAGAGCAATAAAGCTTCCTTCTTCCACGACCTTTATATAGGCATGAAGCAGAAGATGTGGCCCAGATTAAAGGTGGATCTTCCCACCTCAAAGATCCAGATTAGAAGTGAGTCCTCCCACTTCAAATGATTTATTTAAGAAAAAAATTCCCTCACAGGTGTGCCTAGCCTTTTGAGTTTTAGTTCATTCCTGATGTAGTCAAGTTGACCGCTAAGGATAGCCATCACAGTTCCCCAACACCACTACTACATCTGCAGGACGAGCCTGGGGAGCAGGCTGAGGCTACATCTTCAAGAGCCCAGTCCCATCTCCATGGCAACTAGTAAGGACTAGCATTCAGAAGCCTACTTCCTACACAAGGGTCAGGCTAGGCTGCCAGCATCACATCGGAATGGGATGCTGTTCCCTTTGGAGTCTCCCCTAGATGAATATTCCCAGCACCACCTACTGGCCACACCCTTCTCTCCCTGAACCTTCCTGCAGAGTCACCAAGGAAGGAGTGGGAGGGGTCAGTTGGGAGGGAGGCAGCCCTGATGTTATGTGAGTTCCAATTCTGACCCCCTACTTAAGGGCAGGGCCAATCACCTCTCTGAGCCTCTTCTGTAAAGTGAGTTTAAAGAGACCTGCTCACGGACTGGGGAGATGGCTCAGTGGATAAAGCACTTGCTCCACAAGCATGAAGACCTAAGTTTGAATCCCCAGAGCTCACAGAAAGCTGAAAACAGTAGAATATGCATCTGTAATCCTAGCATTCCCCTAGGGGAAATGGGAGGGCAGAGGGCTAGCGAGCCTGGTGCACCCAGAAGAAAACAAAAGAGCCCCTTTCTCAAACAAGGTGAAAGGTAAGGACTGACACACAAGGTTGTCTTATTATCTCCACTTATAAGAGATGGCATTTGTGCACTTGTAAGCACACACACACAATCTCAATAACTCAATAGATCTATACCAAGAGAACAGTGTCCATAAGGACCTCCTCTCCACCTGGTGGCACTAGATTCAGGAATGAAGGTGATCTTGATGGCCTTGGAAACACCCATGAAAACTCCAAGGCCAGGTTGTCCTCTCCCACCCACTTAGACAGACAAAGCTGGCTCCTTTGGAGTCAGCGGCGTGACTGACCTTGCCCTTCATTAGCTGGGCTCTCCCTGCCACACCAGCACACGGAACACTGTCACTTGATGTTCTCATCTGAGGAGTAAGACCCAGGCTGGGGGAGATGCACCTGCTCACCCATGGTTCCTCCCCTCTATGCCTGGTCACCTGTGTACCCATCAAGCAGGAAATTAGTGCTATCAAGAGGCCAAAAGTCTTCCTACATTGAATTTCACTTTTAAAATGAAAACAGTCCTCCCTAGAGTCCAACTGCTGGCCTGACACCACAGAGCAGTTCAGCAACATCTAGTCCTGTTTCCTTGAGAAGTTGTTCCTTGAAACAAGGGAAGCTGAGGGTTTTTTTGGGGTTTTTTTGGTTTTTTTTTTTTTTTTTTTTTTTTTTTTTTTTTTTTTTTTTTTTTTTTTTTTTTTTTTTTTTTTTTTTTTTTTTTTTTTTTTTTTTTTTTTTTTTTTTTTTTTTTTGGTTTTCATGGTCTCATATACCCTAGGTTAGCTTCAGATTTGTTTTGTAGCTGAGGATAACTTTAATTTCTGATCCTCCAAATTACATTTTCAGAGTGCTGTTGGGGTTAAAGATACATGCCGGTACCACTAGGTTATGTGGTGCTGGAGATAGAATCCAGGCTTCATGTTAGCCAAGTGTGTCCTAACTTCTACGTCTCCAGCCCTGAAATGGTCTCATTCTAGTTTTTGTTATTTTTGTTTTAGGTGGATATGTTGTTGTTTTTGTTTTTATTGTGTGGATGTGTTGCTAGGATTCATGTAGCCCAATCTGGCCTTGACATTGCTTGTAGCCAAGGCTGGCTGGCCTTGAACTCCAGATCATGTGTCTACATCCCAAGTGCTGGATTATAAGCATGAGCCTACACCTGGGTAGAAGGCAGCTCCTTTGCATCCTGAGAAGGCATATACAAGAGGATGCACATGCCTTCTCATCTTGTACTGCAAGGTGCTTTGGTCCTGGGAAATTCAGATACTAAACCAGAAAAGCCCAATTTAGCTATCAGCTGCTCTGCTTACATTTAATCCCACAAATGGGGACATGGCTAAAGGGGTGTTTCTAAGAGACAAACTCTGGGGATGATCAACTGAGAACAATTTACAAGATCCCTTCAAGTTTGAGGCTCCATATTTGTGACACCCATGGATCACCTGTGTGTCCCCTCCACTGCCTAAGGCCCTTCCTCATAGCGTTCTATCTGTTACTATCCAATAGCTGAAGTCATTTCTCTAGTCTAAAAATAGCAGCACTCTCACTCAGTGTATGAACCACAAAAGTTCTTGTTTTCCCATTCCTTTAGGATAAACCAGAGACTTTGCAGGTCCATGGTTTGGGCCAGGCTCCCTGAGACTGTTTAGCTGGGATCCTATCCTTGTAACCATTTCCTTCCTTCCTTCCTTCCTTCCTTCCTTCCTTCCTTCCTTCCTTCCTTCCTTCCTCTCTTCCTCCCTCCCTCCCTCCCTCCCTCCCTCCCTCCCTCCCTTCATCATATCCTTGATTCTTAGCATCTTCCCCATTCCTTCTAGTATCAGCACAGTTCTAGTCAAAGACCTAGTGGTCTGCTCACCTACTTATCTACATCTTGGAGCTACGGAGATGGCCCAGCTGGTAAAGTGCTTACTGCTCAGGCAGGAGGATCTAAATCCAACCCCCAGTAATGCATAAAGAGCTGGGCACCACCATGCCCCAGCGCTAGGTAGGGATGCAGAGACAGGTAAATGGGGTTTCCTGGCCAGCCAGCAAAGGCTATTCAGTAAGCCCCAAGTCCCAAATGAAAAACCCTGTCTCAAAAGTGAGGTGGAGAGCCAAGCGTGGTGGGGTACTCCTTTAATCCCAGCACTCAGGAGGCAGAGCCACATGGATCTCTGTGAGTTCAAGGCTAGCCTGATCTACACAGTGAATTCCAGGACAGCCAGGGATGGTACATAGAGAAACCCTGTCTTGAAAAACAAAACAATAACAACAATAAAGTGGATAGCTTCTGGGAGACGACACCTGACATCGGACCTTTACATATGTAAGAGCACAAACTGCGTTGTCGTTGGCTAGCCTGCCAGTCCATGGGTCCACACTTCAGTAGCTAACGTGTCTGGCCATTGTTAAAGGCTATCTTGTCAGTCCAAGCCCATGTCTTTGAAACTCACTTCTACTTTACAGCTCCTGGCTGGTGACGTGGATGACACTCTATAACTATCAGATGGTCCCACCAAGACCACCATCACTGCTCCATCTGAATCAAATCCTCCATACCCACCAGCAGGGTGGTTTGTCCTCTTTTCTGCCTGCTGTCATCTTGGGACACAGCTGCGACACCTTGATGTCACAAAGCGGAAGATGAAGAGGCATAGTCTAAGATGTGGAAGAAGATGCTGGGGTCCAGTTTTTCTTGAGTGTTTGTGTCTTTCTTTCTTTCTTTCTTTTTTTTTTTTTTTTTTTTTTTTTTTTTTTTTTTTTTTTTTTTTTTTTTTGGTTTTTCGAGACAGGGTTTCTCTTTATAGCCCTGGCTGTCCTGGAACTTACTCTGTAGACCAGGCTGGCCTCGAACTCAGAAATCCGCCTGCCTCTGCCTCCCGAGTGCTGGGATTAAAGGTGTGCACCATCTCGCCCGACTTGTTTGTGCATTTCTATCTGCTCCTCTTAGCTCTGTTCGTTTCCCTACTCCAGCATTCACTTGCTGTTTCAGGGGACCCATGAGCCTCGGAGTTGAAGTCAAGATAGCTCTCTGGCTCTGGATTTTGCAGTAATGAATGCACCCGCCAAGGAAATAATAAACTCACAGTCTCATTCCTTGCCTGCTTGCTAATTCCCTTCTTGTTTCTCTGCTCCTTTCCTCAAATGGATTCCTGAGTTCTTCCAGATTGCTAGTTGCTAAGCTATAAAGATCCAGGTTCTGAAGCCCAGCTGCTCATTGGTGGAGAGTTCCCGGGCTGTTCCAATCAGGAGACCACAGAGAAAGGCATTCACTCCAGGAGTTGGGATTTTTCTAGCAGTTGATGTCATGCAAAGGTCTTTGACTAGCACTACAGGATTCGCTGTACTCTTGAACTGACTGAGGAGGGTCACAGGTTCTAGAATGGTCCCCCAGGAAGATGAGGGGCCATGGATGGACAATGTGACTTCCCATCCCGGGGCAGCAGAGATACCTCAAGAGACCCCAGGATTAAACTGCTATGTCCACCTCACAGCTTGGTTAGGGGTGACAGTAGGAAGTTCAGGAAACTGAATGTCACCAAGTTTGGGGTGCTGGCAATGGGGGCCTTATTTGCAAAGGACCTCTGAATCCCTAAGCATCTCCTAGTCCTTGAGCAGCTGGGACAATAGGGGCTGCTACAGGTGGCTATAAAGGACTATTAAATGTGTGAACGGAAGAGCACTTACCTCAGCTCGACTTCACCAGGAACGTCGTCTCCTCCCATTCAGAAGGTGCCCTGGACCAGGAGGGATTCAGAAAGAAGGAAGCCATGTGACCCAGACCTGGCTCTGAGACAGTCACATGGCTCAGATGAACCGATCAGAATTTTCTCTGATATTTTCCTGCCAGAACTATAGGAAAAGACCTCATACACTGCACTACTTGTGAACACGTGTGGAAAATGTTTGAAAAAATATAGAAATTCTCAAAAGATATATAGTCCCCTGAGCTCCAGCTTGGGTTAAATCAGATCCATGTCCCTCATCTAATAGAAAACACCAAGCTTGGTATGTGCGCATGCATGTGTGCGTGTGTGTGTGTGTGTGTGTGTGTGTGTGTGTGGCTAAGAAGCAGGAACATATATAGATTCACTGCATGGTACACACCTATATGTCATGTGATTTGCATCAGTCCCATATAGGGCCCTTAAGATCAACCTAGTAATCTAGTATGTTACATTATTGCAGGCTGGGAACTGAGACTCCAAGGGGTCCAGGAGCCTTGCCCAGAAGACATTGTCACAGTATGCTCAAGGATTCCCATCTGTGCTATCTAAAGCTTAACCAATTCCACTTGTCTGAAATGGTCTCTGCCAAACTGATAGCCCTCAAGCCTGCCGTCCTTCTGTCTAGCAGACTCATTAGAAGCCAGGTCCCGTCAGATCTCTTCCTGCTCCTCTGTACCCCCACATCTGAGCCTCACTGAGCTGGTCCATCACCATCCCTCTGTCCACCCTTTCTGTGCAGTTCTGTGGCAGAGTGCTTTCTCCTGCCCTCTCCCCATGCTGCCTTGGCTGCTGTAATTTTTCTCTTGGCCTTCTAGAGCTATCTCCCTCTTGTTTGCCCCTCCCCCATGTCTATACCTTCTTTTTCTCCAGGCTATCTATCCACAGCACCTACGAGGATTGTCTCAAATGCCAACCTGGGTGGTGGGGATGTCATGTCATGATGTAATGTCATATGCCCACCTTTGGGAACCTCTTGAGCATTGGTTAGTCCCGGCTTAGGGACACAGCTCTAAGACTTTGAGCTGGACAATGAGGAGGACAGGAGGACCTAGTTTCCTGCCTTCATCATCCCATCATTTATGCAAATGATACTTAGTTGCCGTCTAGATGCAGGATGCTCTCTGCCCCTTTAAATGCAGTGTGAACCCAGATGGAAGCTGAGCAGACACACTCATGAGCATCTCCCCCTTCCTGTGAGCATCTCCCCTTCCTGTGAGCAGCTCCCCTTCCTGTGAGCATCTCCCCTTCCAGAGTTAGAAGCTAAGTGAAAATTTCTTTTTGAGTTACCTGACCTTGAGTACTTTGTTATAACAGGAACCAGACCAAGGCAGGATAATGGTGTGAGTGCTGGCAGGCAGGGCACTCACCTGCAGATGAAGGGAAGACATGGAGGACAAGGTCCGGAGAAACTGTTAGACTTGGTCAGGGTCCTAGAGCAGCTGTGCTCTAAAAGCAGAGTTTATGGGAACCAAGCCGGTGCATGGCTTGGGATCCTCAGTTCCATGCACTGTATGAATCCTGTAGGTCTGCCCACCTTCAAATCCTATGGCCGGCTTTCCAGATCCTGAGAGAGCATTGTTCACTCCTGGGATAAACCCCCATAGCTTTGCATTTGTACCTGTGGTTTTTTTCCCATTAACATCTGCTTTTGCTTTGCCTTCCATACTGGGTTAAACTGTGTTCTATAAGCTTAACATGCAACCAAACATCAGTATATGACCTCATTAGAAATAGCATCTTTAAAAAAAAAAAGAAAAATTTTGTATCTACTGTGTGTGAGTATTTTACCTGGATGGATAGATATGCACCATGTCTGGTATTCTCGGAGGCCAGCAGAGGACATCAGATCCACTAGCACTGTGGTTACAGATTGTTGTGAGCCACCATGTGGGTGCTGGGAATTCAATCTGGACGATCTGGGTGAGCGGTCAGTGCCTAACCACTGAGCCATACCTCCAGTCCCCAGAAGTAGCATCTGTAGATGTAATCATGTAGTCAACCACGGTCACCCTGGACTATGTGGGTTCAGGAACAGTGGCTTAAACTTTTAAACCAAGCACTTGGGGTACAGACACAGGTGGATCTCTGTGAATTCAAGGCCAGCTTGGCCTATATAGCAAGCTCTAGGCCAGCCAGGGCTAGTGAGATCCTGTCTAATAACAACGAGGAGGGAGGGAGCAAGGGAGGCAGGGAAGGAGACAGGAGGGAAGAGTATAAAGACTACAAGGCTAAGACTGGAGAGATGTAGCTACAGGCTAAGGAAGGCCAGGAACTGTCTAGTCTACCCTCTTCCCAGACAAATAGAGATGGTTGAGCATAAGGAATAGATCAGGGCTTTTTACAAATCAAGATGTTTGAACTCCAGAGCTGCTGTTTATTGTAAACCCCATGGTATAATGTGATTTACTATTAATCTTATAAGCTCGTTCTCTATGCAGTCACCAACTTCCCAGTACAGTTGCTTTGGTAAAAACAGTGTTTCCTTCCCAGTGACTGCTTTTGTTCTGTTTGTTTGTTTGCTTGTTTGTTTTGTTTTGTTGTTTTTTTCAAGACAGGGTTTCAGGCTGGCCTTGAACTTACAGTAATTCACCTGCCTCTGCCTCCCGGGTGCTGAGATTAAAGGGATGTGCCCTCACCACCTGAACAACAGCAGCTTTCTAAGGGACCAGTAAGGCACTACAGACTTTGCATATAACGTCACCTTCATTCTCTCAACACTAATTCTACAAAACAGATGTCATAAGACCTCACTTGCTGAAATCAAAGACACAGAGGGGCCAAGGTGTGGGCTCTGGACCTCACACCAGTGTGGCAGGTTCAACAAGCCCAGAATGACAGAGACCTCACACCAGTGTGGCAGGTTCAACAAGCCCAGAATGACAGAGACCTCACACCAGTGTGGCAGGTTCAACAAGCCCAGAATGAGCCTCTTCCTTTGCTTACAATAAGGTGAAGTCGATTTCTCTACTCTGAATCTAGGCTGTTCTCTTAATGTTTCTACTAATAGAATGTTCCAGAAGCTTCTGCTCTGATGACCTAAATGTTGGGTAAGGATGCTAGTCTTATCTATTAAAAAATGCAAGGCCTTGTGAAGAACTGAGATAATTTAGTCAATAACTGATGTCAACTATCCCTCCACACTGCTAACGAAGGTCACTCCCAACAACCATAGTCCTTAACAATAGGTGCATTCAGTTGAGGAACCATCCAGTTGGTACACACAGCCATTCACACTAGGCTGTTTTAAGCGTAGTCTGGGAACTGTCTCTTATGCAGCAAAACCCAACAAATATATTAAAGGCTAAGCCAGATTTCCAACCCAGGTCTCCCACTATTAGAATCTGAATCCCTCAAGAACAAAGTCTGTGTCCTCAGAGCTCAAGTAGGGAGCCTCCAGGAAACATATACCAACAAATGCCACAAAACTGAGTGGGCTGGCTGTGTGAAGAGAGGGGCTATCCTAGCCTAGATCTCTAGAGCACTGACCTACATTTATTTTAGATTTATTATAGGAGCAACAACTTCTGCATACCAGAGGTGAGAGAAGCAGCATTCCTCTCTGTGCTCATGAAGCTTAAAATTGGAGGGAGAAAGTAGAGAAAAGTAAGCCACTAACTTGGCTCCACCTGCTATCCACCCCATTCCTCTGCTCCAGTATCCCCACCATCGTCTAAGCCGCCACCTTCTCTTTCAGACTAAGCCAACTGCCTCTTCATTCCTCAGTCACACTCCTCCTCTGACCCTGCTCAGGGTGGCTCATCTTGTCACACTTCACACTGAATGGCTGCTGAGGTTGCTCTGAAGTATGAGCTGTGTGCAGACAAGAGGGGAAAATGTCTTTCCCGTGCTTGTCAGGACACATTCTCTCCAGACTGGGCAATTGCCTTGAGAGGTGAGCATGTGTAGGAGAAAATGCTAATCCCAATCCAGGATTTCTACCCCACTTTTGACCATTTAGTTCCTGGATAAAAGACACACACAACCTTTTTTTTAAAAGAGATTTATATTAAATATATACATATACATATACATATACATATACATATACATATACATATACATATACATATACACTGTAGCTGTGCAGATGGTTGTGAGCCTTCATGTGGTTGTTGGGAATTGAATTTTAGAACCTCTGCTCACTCCGGTTGGCCCCACTCGCTCGGGTCAACCCAGCTCATTCCCCCTCGCTCAGGCCCAAAGATTTATTATTATACATAAGTACACTGTAGCTGTCTTCAAATGCACCAGAAAAGGGTGTCAGATCTTATTACAGGTGGTTGTGAGCCACCATGTTGTTGCTGGGATTTGAACTCAAGACCTTCAGAAGAGCAGTCAGTGCTGAGACCTCTCACCAGCCCCCACCTCCACAACCTTTATATTTACAATAAGCCTTAAACAGCACAAGAGCCGGGCATATATCTACCCTCTATGCTACTAGAACTTACTTTTCTATTGATAACCCTGACTTATTACTATGTTTTGTCTGGGCTGCTCTTAATTCCAATTGGCTAGCCCTTAGGGCCATGCTTTCTTGACTCCTAACTCTTGGCGTCTTCCTCCTCCTCATCTTCCTCCTCCTCCTCATCTTCTTCCTCCGCTTCCCCCTCTTCTTCCTCTTCTTCCTCTTCTTCTTCCTCCTCCTCATTCTCCTCTGACCCCCAGGCCCAGGAATCTTAAACCCCACCTATGTCTCTTCTACTGTTGAGACATAGAACATTGGCTGTTGGCATCTTTATTACCAAATAGAAATGACTTGGGGGAGAGTCATTTGGGCCTATGTTCAGACTCCAGGTTTTGGGGGCCCACACTTTAGGTCTTGAGGGCCCACATTTAGCATTACAATAGAGAGCAAGACCAAACCTTAACAAGCATGAACACAGCCTACTGCCACTGGTTGAAGAAGCAGGAAGCTGGCTGTCGGACCTTATGCTGGCCTTACAAATCATGGGTCAATTTAAACTCTTTTTCTCTTTCAATACTTAATCTTAGGTGATAGCAGTAGAAAGAAGACTAAGACAGACTCCATCTAGAAACCAGAATGACCTTTTTTATGGAAAACTGGACGGTATCACTCGTGTTTCTACCCACAAAAACCTCCATTGTGAGTCTAGTAACATCTGAGCTCGTTCTCACCTAGGCAGGAGTCTGTATGGCCCCGCTCTTGCCACAACACCAACCCCAGCCTTTGTCACTCTCTCATAACCACTCTGTCCCTGCACAGATACATGATCTGTTCCTCTCACACATCAGCTCTTTCCTGATGCTGGGCCTTTGCATATGTTCTTCTGCCTCGTGCCTTTCCTCCTCTTCCTGCAGGATTGATATCTTCTGGTCCTGTATGTCTCAAACTCAAAGGCCAACATTCTGGTCATTTGTTTGTGTGACAGCTTTTGCCCCGCCCTGCAGAATTTGCCATAGGCAGTCTCTACATGTGCTCAAGGCCCAGTGGGCATTCACTGTTTGTTTATGAATGCCGGCTTTGGTGACAAGTCCCTTATTTGCACATATGCTTTTGAGATGTTTGCAACCATTCTCCACCCCAGCTGGGTTCCCATGTGGCCATCTGGAAGTGAGCACACCAAACAAACAGCCCTCACGTGTCATCCCAACCCCCTTCTTGTCCAAATGTCTGATACCATTTGCTGAGACTGAAAAGAATGGAACCCACAGCTGTCCCCAGAGCTCAGTCACTTTGTGGTCTTGCTGGGAGCCACCACCAATTGGCAGAACTCTTCCTGGCCAAACCCTAGATGTTCTCCCTTCCAGATCTGAAGACTTTTTGACCCAGATCCAAGTCTGAAAGCTCCTATCTACATATAATGTGAGCAACTCCTCTGTGAGATCCCTTCTACCAGTGCCAGTGAACACTGGTGCATGCTGGGAAATTCAAACCTCAATCAAATGTGAACTTTTTAGCCTGTCCCTTTTCTCCACAGATGGGGTGGCCCGGCAGTCACTCAATGATATGGCAGGTGTAAGTGAAACATATCACTCCCCACTCTTTGTCCTCTCAACCCACGACAATCTTCAGCACAGATGGACTCTTTGCACTGACACCCGCTGTTCTCTCTTAGGCAAATCATTCAACCTCCCTGGCCCTCAGTTTTCTTCGAAAAACAGATTAGAGAGAGCTGGCCTTTAATCCCAGCACTTGGGAGGCAGAGAGGCAGGAGGATATCTCTGAATTCTAGGCCACCCTCATCTACATAGTGAGTTCTAGGACAGTCAGGACTATATGAAGAAACCTAGTCTCAGGAGAGGGAGAGAGAGAGAGAGAGAGAGAGAGAGAGAGAGAGAGAGAGAGAGAGAGAGTGCATAAAGCCTAACTCAGTAAATGTCTTAAAATATCTAAAAATATTTTTATTGCATTTTCCTTTAAGGCTTCAGAAGCAATCTGTGTCCCTGAAACAAGCCAATCAGCAGAGAAGGAACAAGAGAAACATGGTGTCTTCTCCCTCCATCCCGAAGCTTCCAGACCTCCCCCCCTCCCCCGCCCCTGCAATGATGTCCCAGCGAAGAGCCAGGCTCTTATCCTTCCATCCATGCTCCTCGGGCATCTGCTTCATTTAGCGTGTTCGTGCATTTTCCCAAGTTAATGCAACACGGACTATTTCCTAGTAGCTGTGAAGCCCAATGTAGCCTCTGCTGCCGGACACATGGTTTGTCTCCAGTCTTTCCCTTCCCAGCAAAGCAGTCTTGACCCATCTCCTTTCTCTTTGACAGAGTCCTTTAGAATGTACTCACTGGGCCAAGGATGCAGTTTCAATTTGGGTTTTTAATGAAAGTGGGTGGCTAGGTAAGTGGGTTGAATGACTGACTGATTCTGAATAGCTCTGAATTTATTGAGCTGCTACCAGAAAGGTCCAGGTGACCTGAGTAGCAGAAAGGACACCCATTCCTGTTTGTTGGTGGTTTTTTTTTTCTATCTATCTTTCTTCCTGTCTTTTCTTCATTTCTTTCTGTGTGAGACAGGGTCTTATTATACAGTTTCAGCCAGCCTGGAACTCATTATGTAAACCAGGCTGGTCTCCATCTCATGGAGAGGAGCCTGCCTTTGCTTCCCATGTACTGAAATTAAAGCCCAGCTTGTCTCTTTCTCTTTACCACACTGGAGATTCAACCCAAGGCTAGTAAGCACTCTGGCACTGAATATATTCTCTGCCTCTTCTTATTTTAATTTTGATGTAGGGTCCTGCTAAGTTCCCCAGACTGACCTTGAACTCATTATGCAAGTCCAGGCAGGCCTTGAACTCACGATCCTCCTGGTTCAGCTTCCTGAGCTGATGAATGGCAGGCACCATTAGTCTCATTCGTAAGAACGTGGTTCATCCTTGGTGAAAGTGCTCATCTCTTGTCCGGGCTGGCTAGAATTTCCAGAGTGAAGGAAGGAAGATTAGAAAAGTTCAAGGTCACCCTTCCCTACATAGAGAGTTCAAGGCCAGGCTGGGCTACATGAGAAAAACCAAACGGACAGATGGTGTTAGCAGGAGGTAGGGAAGGAATAGGGAGGCCCAGCTCTGGCTGGGGCAGTGCCCCTGCTAAGGACAAGTGACATTCCTTAGTGCCAACTTTCCCTTAGGATGGAGAGAAGGGGCTGCTGGCTTGTCACACCCCAGAGTCCTGGAGGACAGTAGCTTACTGCTGAGTTAGTGGGGCAGAGTGGGGGAGAGGCTGTCATTTCATCAGCCCTGGTACATGGAGCCACTAGCAGGCCTCTTCGTCTCATGTCTTCATCCGCACCACCTCCTAGCAGCCTGCCCTCCCCAGTTTGTCCACCTAAAGCCTGGGCCACCTAAAGATGACTCTGCAGATAAATGTGTGGTCATCCAGTCTGAGGACCTGAGTTCAATTTCTGGGTTCCACATGATGGAAGGAGAGAACTGAGTCCCTTAAGTTGATCTCTAACCTGCACATGTGGATTGTGAATTGGCTTATGTGCCCACACACCCTCTCTCTCACACAATAAACATAAGTAATAAATGTATACATGCATATACACATACATACATGAATGCATACATACATTCGTGTGTATGTCCTGCCACTCTCTTGGAACCTGGTTCCTACAGAATGTAACCTTGACTTGTGCTCCAAGCTCACTTGACACCTGGCTTCTGTGGCTTGTTCACTCCTCTGTCTCCCAGACAATGAGCTAGGATTCTGGTCAATCAGGTTCAGCCTGGATGTAGAGAGGTTTGAGTGGGCCTGTCTACTGGAGAGCCCCCCCCCCCCGAAGCATCTAAAGTTAAGTATGGTGGTGCAGACCTGGACTCCAGCATTCAGGAGGTGGGGGCAGGGATTTCTAAACTCAGAAGTCAGCCTGAGCTATCTAGAGAGATGCTGTTTCAAAATTTTAAAACAAAAACCAAACAACCACCATCCAGGTTTTTCTCACAGCACCTCACTATTTCTGAGGTGACCTTGGACTTGCTGACCTCTAATTTCCAGGTTCTGGGCATCTCCCAGGCAACATGATGCAGACTTTAGGAGGCCTTCTCTGTTTTCATTAAAAACATTATATACAATATATTTTAATCATAGTTTTCCTTCCTCCCTACTCCTCCCAGAGGGTGCCCACCTCCTTGCCACCTCCCCCACAGCTTCAGGATCTCATGTAGACTGGGCTTGTCTCACACTTCTATGAAGCCAAGAGTGGCCTGAACGTTGGAATGGCAGGTGTACATCTCCACCTGGGTTATCCGAGCTGGAGGATTGAGCCCAGAGCTTCCATACTGGACAAACACACTGCTGCCTGTTGAACCTTATCCCTAACCCCTGCCCTATTCCTATACTTGGCAGGTGGCTGGAATGCAGCTGTCACTCAGCATTTACCATAAGCAAAGAGAAAACAGCCCACACTGCCTTGAGAACAGCCCAGGGGTGAGCGTATGACCTCCAGCATCTGTGTCTCTACAGCATTGTCACAGTTCCCCTTGCAACATCTGGGTTGCTTCACTAAGCTAGCCTGTCACTTCAAAGCAAGTGACTCTGGCGAAGAGAAGGTGACATGGCTTTAGGAGAGGAAAGTACACTTGCCTGTCCACTAAGCAACCAAGGGCAGACCAAACCAATGGGGTGGGCCTTGACAGGCTGAGTCCACAAGGGGACTGGCCACCTTCGTGAGTCCCATCCAATCAGATCTGCCTCTCAGTGATCATCAACAGTGCCCCATAAGCATAGCACCAGCACCTAAAGTGACCCCCATCCCGATCCTGCCTGAGCCAGTTTCTTGACCACCACCCTCCCCCACCTCCACACTGGGTACTCCCTCATGTTATCTATCCATACATTCATTCCGCAATTACTTACTGAGTGTATGCCAGGCAGGATGGAGTTCGGGAGGGTGCAGTGGGGACCAGAGAAGGCCCTGACTCCAAGTCTCACAGCACCTAGACATGTTCACATGAGATTCCAGGAACCTGTATGTCAGCTCTATGGCAAAGGGAGCTTGCAAAGGTGGTTAAGTTAGAAATTTTGAGATTGTGCCTAATCATCTAAGTGGGCGAATGTATCCACAAGGGCTCAGGAGATTCAACACCCTCTTCTGACCTCCTAAGGCATACATGTGGGTAACATATAATCACACAGGTGAAACAATATAAATAAATCTAAAAACTTTAATTATTTATTTATATTTATGTGCATTGGGTGAGGGGGGCCAATCTCCTGGAACTGGAGTTACAGATAGTTGTAAGCTGCTGTGTGGGTGCTAGCGCTTGAACCCGAGACTTCAGCAATAGCAACCAGGGCTCTTTAGTCCCTAAATCTAAAATTAAAAAAAAAATTTCAAACCATCCACAGTAGGCATGGGTGGTAGATGCGTGGGCCCTTCTAGGTGCACAGCCAAGTACAGCTGCACAGGTTAAAATTTCATAATCTGGCTTTCCACCTCCCTTCCCTGAAGGGTGATGGCACCTTCTGGATGTTTCTCAGTCTTCCCCCATTTTCCAATAAAGCCCTTGCTCTGTTCAAGACTCAAGCCATCAGTCCACCCTTCCTGAACACCTGAGTTCTGCAATGCGCTGGGCCCTGGCCCAGCATCTGACCCCTTAACCAGTGACCCTCACATTCACCTCATGTCCCATCTTACAGGTTTGGAGTCTGGGGCTCAGACATTAAGTAACTACAGTCACGAAACACTGTTCTACAAATGCTGGCTTCCTGTGTTGCTGACCTCAAAGCTCTACCGTGCCCTCTCTCTCTCCAGACTTCTAACCCCACCCCCCACCCCCCACCTCGCAGAGTCTCACGACTGGAGCCTGTATGACTTTTCCTCATGTATGCTTTCTCTGCTTTAGTTTTCCCAATGGACTTAAACCAAAACCACAGTAATAATTATTGTTGCTTGTGTTGCTTCGGATGAAGTCTTGCTGTTCTTGAACTCTCTCTCGGTGCTCCTGGCTTGGCCTTCTCAATGCAGGGATGGCAAGAACAGGACCCTATGTCCAGACCAGCAAACCTTCTGAACAGACCACATATAGAAGCCTGCTCTGTAGCCATAGAGGAAAGTTGTTGCAGGGACCACAAAGATGAAATGGTGTGACCAAGTCCTACAGTGGTGCCTGCTGTCAATCTAGCACTTAACAAACTGAGGCAGAAGAATTATACGTTCAAGTACAGCCTAGGTCACACAGTGGGTTCCAGGCTATATAGTGAAACACTGTTTCAAAAATGACCCCCACCCACCCACCCAAAGCTGGACGTAGTACTATACACACATAATTCCAGCGTTTGAGAGGTGGAGACCGGGGTATGAAGAGGTCAGGGCCACCTTCACTATGTAATGAGTTTGAGGCCAGCCTAGGTTTTATTTGACTATGACATAACCCCAAAAAATTAAAAATGGAACAGAGTGGGACAGAACACAACAAGAAAGAAGGAGACTGGGTGGGGAGTTCACTTGTTGAGCTGGCCAAACCCAGGTGGAACACCTAACAAACTGAGCCCGCCTGCTTGCAAACTGGGCAGCACAGAGGGCACTGGAGTCTGGTCCAAGGTTACACAGGCTGAGGGGCGGTCCCAACCAGAGGGATTAGCACTGTGGAGAACAGAAACTGAGGCCACTGAAGAGTCTGTGACCCCAGGCACCTTGAGTAAAGTAGCTGTAGGCAAATCAGCATAGGGAAATGTGTCTTCTCGCAGAGGTAAATTAGGAATGGCATTTGCCTTTCAAAATCGTTTACAGCCAGTCTGGGTGGAGGGTGACTGCCTCAGTTTCTCCTGGATGCTCTGTCTCTCCCCTCCTCTTCTTAAGCAAAGAGTGTGCAGCCAGGCATGCAGTCACACACGGCAGCAGCTCTAGGCCCCCAGCACTTGGGAAGGTGAGGACTATGATGACATCCAGGCCAGCCTGGGCTACATGGTAAGACCCTGTCTCAAAAACATAAAGCCAGGCATGGTATGCTCCACACCTGTAATCCCAGAACTGGGGAGGTAGAGGAGTTCAAGGTCATCTTCAATGCATAACTCAGTGAGTTAGAGGCCAGCCTGCGATACATGACACCTAGTCTTAAAAAATAAAAATAAACAAAAGAGGAGGGCTTGCTGGACCACAGGGGATTCTGATTTGGATGAACTATCTGTTGTTTCTGTTAGGGCTGCTATGCCAACTATCGTTATAACTATTTATATTTGCACAGGGCATGTTCTTGCCAGTCCTTGATTTGTTTTTTATAACAGCCATTCAGGCAAATATCAGTGAAATCCCACTGTGGTTTGATTTCGGATTTGCCCTGATAAGTGACATGGAACAGCTTTTCATGAACCTGGTCATGTGTGGCGTTTTCTTTCTTTCTTTCTTTCTTTCTTTCTTTCTTTCTTTCTTTCTTTCTTTCTTTCTTTTTTTTTTTTTGAGAAATGTTTACTCGGATCCTTTGCTGTCGTTGTTACTGTTGTTAGCTATTGTACTGTTCCTCATCTGTATTTAATATTACCCTTTGTGGTAGTTACCTCTAACCTCCAACTTAACCTAGCCTGGAGGTATCTGATGAGGGAGGCTCAGCTGAGGGACTGCTCAGGTTAGATTGACCTATAGCACAACTTGGGATGTCTTCACTGTCAATTGGTATAGGAGAGTCCATCCCTCTATGGCTAGCAGGACTCCCAGGCCAGGTGGTCCTAGGCTGTATAAGAAAGCTAACTAACCATGCTTAACCAAGCAAGGCAACAAGCAGTATTCTTCCATGGCTTTTGCCTCAAGTTCCTGCTCTGACTGCCTTCAGTGACACACTGTGACCTGAAGTATAAACTAAATAAAGCCTTTCCTCCCTAAGTTGCTTTTGGTTCGAGCCCTTTATCACAGCAGCAGAAAAGAAACAGCCTCGTATTAGACATGTTGCTCAGGATCATTTGCTCCCACTCTGGAGGATGTATTTTTTTTCAATGTTCATCATTTCCTTTATCGTGCTGAATTTGTAAATAAAGTTTTATTGGGACACACCTGTTTACCTCTGCATGCTCAAAGTTGCTTCTGACCTACATCAGGCACTTTACTGGCACACACATGGCACAAACAGTTTATCTCTGTGCTACACAGAAAGCTTGCCAGCTCTTGCCATCAGTCACCCTCGGGGGCAGCAGGGAATGGAGGTCAGGCAGCACAGTTGGCCAAAGCAACTGAATAAAGGTGATGCAAATCCAGATGCAGTGGCTCATATGTAGGATCCTGATGCTCAGGAGGTTCCAGATCAAGAATTTCAGGCCAGCCTGGCTAGGGAGTGGAAACTCTATTGCAAGACACTGTGAGCTGGGGTACAGCTCAGTGGTAGAACACTTCCCAATCATGTGAGGCTTTGGGTTCACCCCCTGTACCACAAAACAAAAATTACAGTGGGCAGAGGAGGGAGACGAAGAGGGAGAATAAGGGAGGGGGATCTGTCCAAGTATTAAGGGGACCTCCATGGCACCAGGACCTTAACATGCCACACAGCTGACTGGGTCCTGCAGGACAGGAGGACCAGTGTCAGCGCCAGGGTTTCTACACATCTGAACCTGGGGCTGCATTCACTTCTAGTCATGAGATTACTATAAAAGCATGCACACCACAGCGGCTGGGGCAGACACGGACACAAACTGATACTACAAGCCTGTCGCCCAGTCCTGGCTCCTTTCACAGTGACCGTAAGGTATATCTTGCCCACAGGAAGAGTAGGCAACAGGGTTACTGCACCCATGAGTAGGTGCAAAGTAACTCCCAAAGCCACAATGCATGGACGCTTCTAGAAAAGGCCTCCATGATCAGAAGCAGGGCAGCCACTAAGCCAAAAGCCATGGTCCAACATCCTCTTCATCTGCTGCCAGTCCTTAGACGTGGTGCTCTCTCAGCTGGAGTCCTAAAGGTTGAGTGTAGACAGGAGCTAAGACTGGCTCAAAGAGAGACTTGCCATTGTGTTTCCATCCTCGGGTATCCCTGCTTTGATATGATGTCTATATGCTTAACACCCACTGTCGCAAAGAATGTTCAAGACCATTGAGTCTCCGGCTAGAGAGATGGCTTAATGGTTAAGAGCGGTGGCTGCTCTTCTAGAAGTCCTGTGTTTAATTCTTTTTTAAAAGATTTACTTATTTTATATATATGAATACACTGTAGCTGTCTTCAGTCACACCAGAAAATGGAATTGGATCCCATTACAGATGGTTGTGAGCCACCATGTGGTTGCTGGGAGTTGAACTCAGTACTTAGCACGCACATAGCAGATCAAATTTATCTTTAACTGTAATCCCATAGGACCTGATGCTCTCTTCTGGTGTGCAGGCACACATGCTGAAAATACCCACATTCATAAACTACATAAATCTTAAAGGAAAGAAGAAGACTACTGAGTCACATTGTCTGCACGGAATCAGGGACACTTCCCTCTTAATCCCCCCTCATTACCCACCTCCTGCACACCAGGTTATGATCTCACTGAAGAATATGTGCAGGCCAAATATATGTGAAGTATATGTTCTTGCCTACCTTCCTTCTATGGAGGAACTGAAATAGAGAAGTCAAATGACCCATCTACTTGCTTGAGCAAGACGCTGTATGACACTCTTTTTCAAACAGGCTTTCCAAAAAAAAAAAAAAAAAAAAAGTACTGTTTTTTTCCCTTTATTGAAAATAGATTCTTTTCTCACATAATGCATGCTGATTATGGTTTCCCATCCCCTCTGCTCTTTTCAATCCTCCCCACCTTCCTGCCCGTCCAGAACCACTCCTTTCATTAGAAAAGAACAAGCCAGCCGGGTGTGGTGGCGCACACCTTTAATCCCAGCACTCAGGAGGCAGAGGCAGGCAGATTTCTGAGTTTGAGGCCAGCCTGGTCTACAAAGTGAGTTCCAGGACAGCCAGGGCTATACAAAGAAACCCTGCCTCAAAAAAAACAAAAACAAAAACAAAAAAAACAACAACAACAAAACCCAGGCTGCTAAGAGATCATAATAAAATATAATAAGATAAAACAAAGACTACCACACTGAAGTTGGACAAGACAAACAGACAGGAAGGAAAGGATCCAAGAAGACACAAGAATCAGACCCACTTGCTTGCACTCGAAGTCCCATAAAAACATTAAACTGGAAGCCATAACATATACAGGGAGGACCTGGTGCAGACCCTGTGTGTGCTTCCTCTATGTGTCAGTTCCTATGAGCTTTGCTCACTAGCATGACCCTCTAAATTAGCATTTAGAGGGTCTTGTTCTGGTGTCCTCTGTCCCCTCTGTCTCCCCCAATCCTTCTGCCTCCTCTTCTGCAGGGTTCCCTGAGCTCCAAAGCAGGAGATTGGATGGAGACATCCCATGTAGAGCTGAGTGTTCCAAGGTCTCTCTGTGTGTCTAATGTCCGGCTGTGGATCTCTGAATTTGTTCCCATTTGCTGCAACAGGAAGTTTCTCTAATGATGGCTGAACAAGGCACTGATCTAGGAGTACACTAGGATGTCTTTAGAAGTCATTTCATCACTACTTGTTTTTTGTTTAAGACCAGTAGTAATTGATTTTACCTTAGGTCCCTAAAGTATATGGTTCTTGGTCACCCAAGCAGGTATGGGTTCCATCTTGTGGAGTGGGCCTTAAGTCAAATCAGAAATTGGTTGATTACTCTCACGAGCTTTTTGCCACCACTGCCCTATCATAACCTGCAGGCAGGACAGCATTGTAGATCAAAAGGTTTGTGGCTGGCCTGCCCTTTACATTTCTCCTTCGGTAGCATTCAGAGTACCTTCCTGCACCAAAGCACTAGGATGTAGGGGTGAAGGCTCTGTGTAGACACCAGCTTGACGTCTCCATGTTTGATGGGTTGTGTGAGCATCTACTTCAGCAATGGGGCCTTGGTGTCAGTTAGTGGAGAGCAATCTATTTTCTTGGCAGCAGCCTGAGTTGTTTTGGGGTTCCCATAATATCCCTCTGGCCAATAACTCAATTAGATGTAACCCAATGTACTGAAAGCTTCATTTGGTGACAAGAGATGGCCAGTTGGGGCTCTGTCTCCCCATTATTTGGCAATTTCATTTAGATCACCTTCACATACGCACATATATTTTAGTTTCAAGGATAACGTTATTCAAAAGTATGATAGGGAGTCTGCCGGGAATTAAAATCGAGAGAGAGGGGTATCAGGGAGGGAGTTAAAGGAGAGGTGTTTGGGGTTGAACTAGGAGTGTAAGGTCTAAGAGACGTTGGGTAAGTATTAATAACGAAATAAAGGGAAATTTTCGCATACGAACGACCCGTCACCACCGGGTTGCCTTTAATCCCAGCATTTGGGAGGCAGAGGCAGGCGGATTTCTGAGTTCAAGCCCAGCCTGGCCTACAAAGTGAGTTCCAGGACAGCCAGGGCTATACATAGAAACCCTGTCTTGAAAAACAAACAAACAAACAAACAAACAAACAGCGTATGCTTTTAAAATTTGAAAAGTTTGAAAAGTAAAAACTTTGCATGCCTCTCTAAAGGCTAGGAATATATGCAATGAGACGATCTATTCACACTTCCCTGTTCTTTCAGGAAGAACTACATACAATATGGTGCTCTGAACCTTTCTTTTCTCACCCAGTGAAGCTTAGAGATCAGGCCTTGCTGCCTTTGCACTGCTGTATAGAATTCCATGCTATAAACAACATGCCGCTTACTAAAGGGACCCTCCCCTGAGGATGGCTACGCTATCCTCAGTCTATGAGTTTTGAACACAGCGTTGCAGAGTGCTGGGGACATGACTCAGAGAAGGATGCTTGCCTTGACCCTGTAAGATCCTCAGCTTTACTCCAAGCCCCTCACAGTGTTGCACAGAATAACACAGAATAAGGACTCACAAGCTCCATTTGGTTGGCAGAGAGTTGGGACTGGGCGGCAGAACAAGTGGAATACAGTTTCTGCATTTGTCATTTGGGCAGATACTGGCAAAAGAGACTGGGTGTTCAGTCCATCCCAGATCCCAAAGTCCTACTTTCAGAGAAGGCTGGATCCAATCAGGGTGGCCACCTCTGAGTCCAGGCAGGAGAAAGAAGAGACTCCTCTTTCTCTGGCTGTCTCTGACCCTTAGCTGAATTATTGTGACAGTCATTGCTTTAAACATACAACATGGAAGCTGGAGAGGTGGCTTAAAGGTTTAGAGCATGAACGGCTCTTATGAAGGACCCAAGTTAAGTTCCCATCACCCAGGTGGTTCATAACCATTTGTATCTCCACCTCCAGGAGATACCGTCTTCTGGTCTCTATGTGGGCACCTGCATGTATATACCCACACAGGAATACACACATACACATAAATAAAGATTTAAAAACTTAAGAACACACATCCTGTGGAATAATTTGTAGCCCAGGAAGGCAAGAAAAGACCATGATTTTGTTAAGAGGAGGCAAAATTGAAAAGCATGCCTGAGAGGGGAAGCCCTCAGGCCCTGTCAGCCTCCAGAGATGATGGTCAAACTAGGGAGGAGATGATTTCCAGAACACCCAACTCCTAAGCTGAACCACTGAAAGATACAAGATGCCCACATGACTCTTTCCAGGGCTATTATCTCATAACAAGGGTATCTGTGGCAGCCATTTCCTCCCTGACATCGAATTTCACATGAGTAGTCCCAGTAAAAATTTCCAGCAGGCTGTAAGATCAGCGTTATTCTTAACCATGTTGTCTGGGGGAGATTGCAGGTGTGCTAACTGCCCAGCTAAGTCACAGAGCCATAGATCGCCCATGGGGCATTTAAAAGGGACAGGTAATGGTTCTAAAAATATCTGGAAAGAATTTTTCAGGACAGCCAAGTTCCCATGGGATCTGCACATCCTCTAAGGAACAGAAAGGGACTGGATAGCTTCCTTTCTTCATTTATCATCTGGGCAAGTCTGTTATTCAGTTGACTTAATGCCCCTGACTGCAGATAAGCTGAAACATATGGGGAAAATATTAATCCATAAACCCAGGACCTGGGATGACTCTGTGATGAGTATCTCAGCTGGCAGACTACTCCCAGCACAGGTGTCTCCTCTTTCTAACGTGTCATTTGAGCTAGAATGTGTACTGCAAGCCCACAGCTTGAAGGATGTATAGAGCCAGGTTCTGTGTGATGAGAATGCATGCATTTCAGACTCTTGTTTTTATTTCTGTCAGCCATATGAGTGCAGGTGCCCATAGGAGCCAGAAGAGGGCGTTAGATCCTGGAGATATACAGGGGTATAAACAGCCCAGAATGGGTGCGGGGTTCCTTCCTAAAATCAATGTGCACTCTTAACCAGTGAGCCATCCCTCTAGTGCTGATACTCATGCATTTTAGGCCCAGGGGCACTCCGTGGATACTTGGTGGAAAGAGAACTAGCAGAAAGAGGGGTATTCAAGGAGGGGACTGAGATGGCTGCTAACAGGGAGAGTCTTTGGGCAAAGGAAGGGGATAGCTCTGCTGTGTTTGAAGGGAAGGGGTTGTACAGATTTTAACAGTCTCATGTTGCCCAGGATGTCCCTGAACTTCTGGTCCTCCTGCCTCTACTTCCCAAGTTCTGAAAATACTACATTGTGCATGGCTTATGTAGTGATGGAGATCAAATCCTGGGCCATTTGTCAAATACTTCACCCACTGAGCTACATCATTAACCAGGACTAATAAAAAAAAAAAATCGGCAGACTAATCTAAGCTGGCTTTAGCTTACTGAGAGCTAGGATTACAGGCCTGTGTCACCGTGCCCAACTGTGTCATGATTTAATTTTAATTTCTTATTTTTAAAATTACGTATGGGTATCTGTTGGTGTGCACAAACCAGGAAGGATGTTGCATCCCCTGAAGCTGAAATTGTAAGCTGCCCAATGTGGGTAGTAGAAAAGGAACTCCAGTCTTCCAGAGGAGGATTCATGCTCTTGACTCTCTCTAGAGCCATCTCTCTAGCCTCTTGTCAGTACTATTAAGTGATGGCCCCATCTTGGTGAAGTGGGAAGAGTCCCATGCTGACCACTAAGGAAGCAGCAGCATTGTCCCAGGGTCATCTGGCTGCGGCTTTGTCCACTGCCACACTGCACAAGGGCTCCAAGCCTATGAAACCCTTTCATACAGTTTCTACATGTCAATGCCATCAATATGATGAAAAGTGTCCTGTCCAAGGTAATGCTCATACTTGCAGAGGGTTAGACAGCCATCATGGCTGGGGAGCGTGGTGGCAGCAGGAAGGAGCAGGAGCAGAGCGCTTACATCAGATCCACAAGCATGAGGCAGGGAGCTCACTGGCAATGGTATGAGCTTTTGAAACCCAAAGCCTACCCACAATGACATATGTCCTCCAACAAGGCCATAGCTATTAATCTTTCCCAAACAATTCCACCTACTAGAGATCAAGTATCCAAACAGATGAGCCTATGGGAGTCATTTTCATGCCAACCACCACTTGCCTCAGGTCACAGGTGGTTTGAATATGATTGGTCCATGAGAAGTAGCACTATCAAAAGGTCTGCCCTTGTTAGTGGAAGTGTGTCACTGTGTAGGTGGGCTTGAGAGTGCCTGCTACTCAAGCTCCGCCCAGCACAGAAGAATCTTATCTTGGCTGTGGTGTCCTTCACCACCAACACAGTTGGTGCAAATGGCCAGAGCCGTGCCGCACCCAATGGCATCCATTGTGTTGTTAACTAGGCTAAGAGAGCCCGGTACCCCTGCAGCAGGTTCTGCACGTCTCCTAGGTCATCCGGCTCCGCCCAGCTTACCAGAGGCCCACCTACGACCAGCCCACCTGCGCAACCTGAGATGTCACGAGACTTCAGGGTTCCCGCCAAACTCCAGAACGCCTGCGCAGAAGACTGGGGGCGGGGTTTCCCTTTTTTTATCCCCAAATGCTTGTCCACCATTAAAGAGTCATTCTAAGCAGAAGCAACCATGTAGCCTCGGAGTTCTTCTTTCTCTCCCCCACTCCCTTAGTTTCATTTCAGCTTCGGGCCAATCCTCCAGGAACCCAGTCCACTGTGGGCAGTGGACCCCAACATTTCGCTGCCTTAATATCAAGAGGTAGAACTCTAGGCTCCTCCGGCACCAAGTCAGCTTGCATACTGCCATGCTTTCTACCATGACAATGATGGACTGAACCTCTGAAACTGTAAGCCAGAACCAATTAAATAAGGCCAGCCTTTATAAGAATCACAAGGCTAGCTTCAAACCACCTACCTCTGCCTCCCAGTGCTGGGATTGCAGGCATACCTACCTCATGCTTGCTTTGTTATTTTTATTATTTTAAAATTGAACTTGATCAATTTAACAAATAAATACATAAATAAAATTTAATTAACTTAAATTAATTTAGAATTTAAAGCAAGTTCATAATATGTGCACTTGCGAGGTTTGAAATACAGGGTTAAAATGCCCTGCTAGTCATAGTTGTTCCCAGTTTGGCCACACCAGCACCTGGTTGATCCTCAGTCCACACCAGAGACATCCACCCTCACTAGGAAGGGACAATCAGACCCTTAGGTCAAGCTGGGGCTAGGGAACAGGGATGGAGTCACATCTGCGCCAAGCCTGGAGCTCCCTTACAAGTGGCCAAAGAACCTGACCTACAACACTCAAGTTCTCCAGGAGCCCCAGTGTATGAGACCTCCGAGGCCTTCAGGCAGAGGGGCAGCCTTCTGTAGCCAGCCTTGGCAGCAGAGTCCAGTCACTCATCAACATACGCCAAGCCTTAGTTTGCCCCCTCTGTACGAAGGAGTTGGCCATGTCACCACCCAGGGGTCTGTGAGGATTAGCCCTCCCTGAAGTCCCCTCGTCCCTGAAGCACTTTCCTCACAAAGAGGAAAAGGCTACACCTGCTAGGCTGAAGGGGAAACGGCTGAGGCAGAGGAGCAACTGTCAGTAGTATCTCCTGCCAGCCTGCAGTCTCGGGAAGGTCTGTGCCTGGAGTAGTCCCAGATACATTGTTGTGGGCCCCAACTTATTCAGCTCTTCCATGTGCCTGCTCCACTCAGGGCTGAGCACATTCTGAGGTGCACATTGTATCTCGGCCTTCCACTGTCCACAGGGAGTACCAAGTCACTGAGAACCTTGGTGGATGGGTCATGACTAAAGGAATCAGGACCATGCAGGCATGGGTAGTCAACAAGATTAGTGCCCCAGAATGCCCTCCCCATAACTTACCCATCCAAGAAGGAAGGTGCAGAGCAGGGGTGCCCAGGATGAGGCAGGAGGCCTATAGTTACCACGGGTGACAACCTAGGCTGCTTTTGAAAGAGGTTCTTCCTGTGCAGGGCAAAACATCAGTGCAGATGGCAAAGGCTAAAGATGCTTAGGAAAAGTAGCTCACCTATATGAACTCACTAAGAAAAAGCCAGCAGTCTGGTGAGCATAGAAGCTAGTACATGAGGGCCCTTTCAGCACTATTTTGCTGGCATATGCAATCATGTCTATGTTTGGTGGCTGATTATGGGATACCAGAGCCTGACAAACACGGAAGTGGATACTCACAGTTAGCTATTAGATGGAACACAGGACTCCCAAGGAAGGAGCTAGAGAAAGTACCCAGGGAGCTTAAGGGGTCTTCAACCCTATAGGTGGAAGAATAACATAAACTAACTAGTACCCCCAGAGCTCATATCTCTAGCTGCATATGTAGCAGAAGATGGCCTAGTTGGCCATCATTGGGAAGAGAGGCCCCTTGGTCATGCAGACTTTATATGCCCCAGTACAGGGGAACGCCAGGGCCAAGATGTGGGAGTGGGTGGGTAGGGGAGCAGGGCGGGGATGGGGGAGGGTATAGGGAAATTTCTGGATAACATTTGAAATGTAAATGAAGAAAATATCTAATAAAAATTGAAAAAAATTTTAAATTAAAAAAAAAAAGAAGCTAGTACATCCTTCCTTAATCTATAGCCACTGTGAGGGGTCAAGATGTTGACACTCCAGACTCTGGTACACCTTGACCCTTCTAAGTCCTCATCTCAGCCTCAAGTGTCATCCTAATGCTGCAAACCTATGTCCCCACAGGTTTGGCTCCTATCACTCCAGCAGGAAATGCAGACTGCCCATGTTAATGCCTCCCAGAGCCTGGGCTTTCAATGCAGGTTTAGCACCATCTAGCCAACCCTTCCAGGCTCAGTCATGTGCTATTTTCCTCATAGCTGTTTCTACCTTGTCTCAAGACCACTCTCTCTGCCATGTCCTCTCTCTCTCTATTGCAGGAGCCCAACAAACATTTTGTCTCTGTGGACCCACAGGAATCTATCCCTCAAGGGTTCCCCTCAGAAGTCAACTGCTCAGAAAGGACTCCCCACAAACATCTCCAGACTCCCCCCTTGCCATTTATGATTTATTCTATTTCCTTCTAGAACTCACATCTGGCTCCCCCAAAGTTATCTTTTTTTTTTTCTTTAAAAACTTATATTTCCAGTTTTCTGAGAAACCACCAGATAGTACTACCAGAAGATCCAGCAATACCTCTCCTGGGCATATACCCAGAAGATATTTCAACTGGTAACAAGGACACATGCTCCACTATGTTCATAGCAGCCTTATTTATAATAGCCAGAAGCTGGAAAGAACCCAGTTGTTCCTCAACAGAGGAATGGATACAGAAAATGTGGTACATTTACACAATGGAGTACTACTCAGCTATTAAAAACAATGAATTTATGAAATTCTTGAGTAAATGGATGTATCTGGAGGATATCATCCTGAGTGAGGTAACCCAATCACAAAAGAAGTCACTTAATATGCACTCACTGATAAGCGGATATTAGCCCAGAAATCT
>LR749650.1:1257761-1398552 GCA_902729485.2 Mus minutoides | reverse complement strand
AGAAGGAGCTAGAGAAAGTACCCAAGGAGCTGAAGGGGTCTTCAACCCTATAGGTGGAAGAATAACCATGAACTAACTAATACCCCCTGGGCTCACGTCTCTAGCTGCATATATAGAAGAGGATGGCCTAGTTGGCCATCAGTGGGAAGAGAGGCCCCTAGGTTATGCAGACTTTATATGCCCCAATACAGGGGAACGCCGGGGCCAAGGGGTGGGAGCGGGTGGGTAGGGGAGCAGGGCCGGGAGGGGGGAGGATATAGGGAACTAGCTGGATAACACTTGGAATGTAAATGAAGAAAATATCTAATAAAAGTAGAAAAAAAAAAAAAAAAAGTCACTACTTAGAGCAGGTATGATTTTAGTCCCAGTACCCAGGAAGCAGAGGCAAAAGGGTTCCTATAACTTTAGGATCAGCCTGTGATGCACAGCAAGATCAGGACAGCCAGGGCTATCTAGAGACCCTGTTTCAAAACAAAATGACACAAAAAAGCTACTACTCAGGGCCTGATCAATGGCAAATAATTCAAACTGCTCTTCCAAAGGACACAGATTTGGTTTCCAATGCTCAGTCAGGTGACTCACAATCATATGAACTCCAGCTTGTGGAGAGCCAACATCGTCCTCTGGCTTCTTCAGACACCATATGCATGTGTGCACATGTAACACACACACACACACACACACACACACACACACACAATTAAAATAGAATAAACCTTTTCTTAAAGTTGTTTTTCAAAGAATTTTCCAGTAAGCCAAGGAAACATTCATTATTTGGCAACAACACAGTATTTTAAACAACAACAACAACAACAACAACAACAACAACAAAAAAAAACCACTGATAAACCATAGACATGAGGAAATTATGCGGTCTTTTTAGTGAAATACCACTAACTGATGCTCTGCAGGTTTTAAAACATCTCTATACAGTCTCATCACTACTGTCAATAAAAAGGACCAGAATTAGACATTTTTTTAAAAGATTTATTTTATTTTATTTTATTTTATTATATGTAAGTACACTGTAGCTGTCCTCAGACACTCCAGAAGAGGGAGCCAGATCTCATTATGGATGGTTGTGAGCCACCATGTGGTTGCTGGGATTTGAACTTATCACCTTCGGAAGAGCAGTCGGGTGCTCTTACCCGCTGAGCCATCTCACAAGCCCCCAGAATTAGACATTTTAAAAACCCACGACCATTTGTCAGGACTTGGCTGATGTGACCTTGGTGCATCTTTGTAGCCACTTATAAAGGGACTGTAATCATGACCCTGTCACAGACTGGGAACCTGTAACCCAAAGGTTATTGTGGCTCTCCAGGAATACTGTCTTAGTCAAGGTTTCTATTCCTGCACAAACATCATGACCAGGAAGCAGTTGGGGAGGAAAGGGTTTATTCAGCTTACAGTTCCATACCGCTATTCATCACCAAGGAAGTCAGGACTAGAAGTGAAGTAGGTCAGAAAGCAGGAGCTAATGCAGAAGCCATGGAAGGATGGTTTTTTTTTTTTTTTTTTTTTTTTTTTTTTTTTTTTTTTTTTGGTTTTTTTGAGACAGAGTTTCTCTGTATAGCCTTGGCTGTCCTGGAACTCACTTTGTAGACCAGGCTGGCCTAGAACTCAAAAATCCACCTGCCTCTGCCCCCCAAGTGCTGGGATTAAAGGCGTGCGCCACCACGCCTGGCTGGAGGGATGTTCTTTACTGGCTTGCTTCCCCTGGCTTGTTCAGCCTGCTCTCTTATAGAACCAAGACTACCAGCCCAGAGATGGCACCATCCACAAGGGGATCTCCCCCTTGATCACTAATTGAGAAAATGCCTTACAGTTGGATCTCATGGAGGCATTTCCTCACCTGAAGTTCCTTTCTCTGTGATAACTCAAGCCTGTGTCAAGTTGACACAAAACCAGCCATTACAGATACATACTGACAAAAGACTACCATCAGCCCCCAAGTCAGTCAACTAAAAGCCTGGATGCTCCTACTGCAAGGCTTGCGGGTCACTGATGGGGAGAGCACTGAGCAGAGCAGGTGCAGCCACACTGCAGGTCAGAGATGTCCTTGCTTTCCTTTCATTCACACTGAAGCCTCTCTACTGCCGGCCTCTCGGGTACCTGATCCCCACTGAAGACACCATCATGCTCTAATAAGCTCAACTCTTTGTATTCTAAACCATCTGTCAAAAGACTAGGGAAATGGATAGCAAATATGAGAGCAAAAACTGAAAAAATATACAACAGGCAGCATCCTTTACTCCCACACTGGACATGACCTTTGGTGTCAGGCCTTTCTGAAGAACACCTCCCGTAGAAACATCACTGCTATTGAGTAGCCGGAATGCAAGATCACCAAGCTACTAAATGCAGCTATAAATATGTTCACGACAGTCCAACCAAGTCTATGCTATCATTCTTACTACACAGAGATGAACAGAACTTAGCAGGTGGCTCTCCAGGAATGTAGCATACTGGCATCATACACCATACATGGTTGAGTAGTACTGACACCAAAAGTCTTAAGTTTTTACTTCTACAGCACATCCTGTATCCCTGAGATAGTGAAAAATTAAACAAAACTATTTGGAAGTGAATTTGCATATATAGAAGTTCAAAGTTTTAACACTTTACAGCATCAGTTACATATTTGGCACTTGAAATAAAAAGCAGACAGACAAGCCTGGTGTGGAGGGTAGCATGCCTTTAGTTCCAGCACTTGGGAAGGCAAAGATAGACAGATCTCTGAGTTTGAGGCCAGTCTGGTCTACAGAGTGAGTTCCAGAACAGCCAAGGCTACACAGACAAACTGTCTTAAAAAACCAAACAGAAAAACAACAACAACAACAACAACAACAAAACAAGACAAACAACAAAAGCTGGTCTTGAAGAGAACACAGGTTCAACTCTCAACACCTATGTGATGGCTCACAAACATCTACAACTCCATTCCCAGGGAGCCTGATGCCCTCTTGTGGCCTCCAAGGGCGCTAGGTCTGTATGAAGTACACAGACACACAAGCAGGGAATAAACTCATATATATATAAATAAAGAAAAGAAAAAATTGAATAAACAAACATTAAAGAAAAAGGCAGTAAAATTAATGCCAAAATTATTTAAGGATCAAAAAAGATGTGGTGGTGATCCATCTTTCAGAACCCTTTTTAAAAGTAAATGAATTGTCATTCAGTTTGCTTGTAAAAAGAACATTTGAGACAAGTTTAATGGCATGGATAAATTACAGCTAAACAGGAAAAGTACAATATGAACAGACCAATGAAGGCTACAGAGGTACCCCAATTCCCTCTTCAATCTTGCTACCTCAGATTCTCAAAGCATACCTGCAGCTTATTTTAGAAAAAGCACACTAGAAAAAGAACAGAATAGAAGCCAATGAGGAGACAGACCAAGTGCTCTCTTAAACTCCTCCTAGTGTAATGTAGTCTGCCCAAGGAACTGCATGAGCCAAGACAAGTGGCTATGCACAACAGAGATGAGCTGGAGAGATGGCTAAGTGGTTAAAAGCATTGCCTCTCTTCTGGGTTTCATTCCCAGGCTCACAACAGGGACAGGCCAGGGCTACAGAGAGAAACCCTGACTCAAAACAAAACAACACTTCAGCTTCTAATCAGAAGATTAATGATGTACATAAAAAAGAGTGACTAACATAAGCATGCAAAACTAAGTTATTTGCTAGGTGGTGTGATAGTTCCCTTGATAAGTATAAAAGAGCGACTGAGCGTGGTTTATGTGCGTTCCAACTTCTCCCTCGGGATCTCTTCCACACTGTGGTCCACACTGGGACCCACCTGAGGAGGCTTAGTACTTCAGCAATGTGCCTGTTAGAAGCTGAAGCAGGACCACGCACGGCCCATAATTTGAAAGGATCTGGCTGGTTTAACAAACCCATCTCTTAGCAATTCTATTCTTCTAACTTGCTGATATCCCCAGTGAAATGCTTTGTAAAATGATGCAAATCACACACTGCGATAACTGGTCCAGTTTTACAAACAGCAGAACTTTCAATAGAGGAAGTTAGTAAGGAGACACCTCCTTTGCTGTGTGCTTTTTGAAAGTAACTTGACAGAAACTACAGAACACGTAGGATGTGCTGCGCCTCAGCAGGAGCCCCAGAGCTCTCGTAGTGCCCAGACTTCTTTTTAGTACAAGTACTTGAGTTTGTAATGAATATGCTACATACAATTTTTGTAACTTATTATTATGGAACAGATTGAAGATCGACAGTGAGAATGGGATACTTATAAAAGTTTGCATTACTGAGGATTACACAGAAAACCTTTGTTAAGGACTTGTGTAGATCTGATAATTGGCAAATTTTTATTTTTAAAATGTTCTTACAGAAGAGCTCCATTTAAGAATGTTCATTTATAGGACCAAAATATAAATTAAAACTTTCAAATATGTTTGATTTGAAAAAACACACACACACAAGAAAAAAAACAACCCTACTGATCTAGGGGATCTGACTCCATGGGATCCAAGTTTTAAATAGGTTTACTAATGAAACATTAAAAAACTAAAATAATTCTTTAGTAACCAGACATGGTGATACATGTCTTTAATCCCAGCACTTGAAAAGTAGAGGCAGGGGCTGGTGAGATGGCTCAGTGGGTAAGAGCACCCGACTGCTCTTCCGAAGGTGATAAGCTCAAATCCCAGCATCCACATGGTGGCTCACAACCATCCGTAACGAGATCTGGCGCCCTCTTCTGGAGTGTCTGAAGACAGCCACAGTGTACTTACATATAATAAATAAATAAATCTTTAAAAAAAAAAAAGAAAAGAAAAGAAAAGAAAAGAAAAGAAAAGAAAAGAAAAGAAAAGTAGAGGCAGCGGGCGTGGTGGTGCAGGCCTTTAATCCCAGCACTCAGGAAGCAGGGGCAGGTGTATTTCTGAGTTTGAGGCCAGCCTGGTCTACAGAGTGAGTTCCAGGACAGCCAGGGCTATACAGAGAAACCCTGTCTCGAAAAAAAAAAGAAAAGAAAAAAGAAAAAAAAAGTAGAGGCAGGCAATTTCTGTGAATTCAAGGCCAGCCTGATCTATATAAGACAGAGTCTTGCTTTAAAGAAAACAAACATTTTGATATACATACAATTTTGTTATTTGCTAAGACAAAAGCAATTTACATACTAATGAGATAGATGTGCTTGTCTAACACAACATGACCCGAAGCTGTATTAATGTGACAGGTGCTGACAAACAACAGTAGGAAAATGGGACCTCTTCATTCCCATAATTAACCCACTATGCTGTCAGCAGAGAACTGTAAGTACATTAGAACAGAGCAGTCAGAACACAGGCTAACCTGGAACCTGAGGTGTTTCAGGCAGTTGATGAGGGTGCTATACCACAGGAGAGCACGCCCAGCACAGAACGCACATGCTGTATGCTCACAATGAAGGCTGCCTCCAGTTAATTAGTGTTTGATTTTGAATTGTTTGATCATTGCATGCTCAGAAACCTTTCTTTATTGCCAAATTTTCAAACTGCACATTTAGTTACATGACATTACATGGCGTCTTGAGCCACAGTTTAAGTATCTTTAGACTAATGAATCAAAAACTCATCTTACTAATTTTTCCTTTATTTCGCTGGCAACTAAAAATAAAACAAGTAGAGATGCCAGTGAGCCAGCCAGCTGCCTGAAACCACAGCTGTCATAAAGGTGACCACCCCCACCTTATTAACAAACAAAACAGATATCTAGGACACTAACCAATTTGTACTTGTTCCGGCTGGCTGAGAGAAACAAAGGCTGATGTATCATCAATCCAGGATATCTGAATGTTACCTGTTAATGGAGAATTAAAAACAGAGTGAGCGTCTGAGCATTTGGAAAACCATACAATAAACTCAGTCTGGTGCAGTTCAGTAGAGTCTAGAGGAATGAAGTGTTGGTTTAAAGCTGAAAACCCCAGCACTACCCAGCCTACTAAAAACTTTCAATCCACTACTTATTTCTGTTAAAACTTCAAGACCAGCTAGCAGGTGGCTCCGTGCAAAAAAGGGCATGCTATGAAAGCATGAGGACCTTACTTAAAGGCCTGTAACTCTAGCACTGTGGGGCTGGAAACAGTAGGATCTCAGAAGCTCATTGGCCAGCCAGCCTGTGACAACTTCAGGTTCAGCAAAAGGAGAGTGCCACAGCAGGGTGATCCACCTCCTCCTTTGGCCTCTCCAGTGGTATAAGGGGTATATGTCCACACATACAGGTGTGCAAACTTGCAAGAGGAAAAACCCAGGAAATTTTTGAATTGTTTTAAAATCAAAATAGGGATGAGGAGAGGACTCAGTAAAGTACTTGACCTTAAAGACCTTAGTTTGCTCCACAAGCACCCACATAAAAGGTGAGCACAGGTGAGCATGCCTGTAGACACAGTGCTGGAGAGGCCTAGCCAAATGGGTGAGGGGTGTGTGGGTTCAGTGAGAGACCTTGCACTAGAAGGCAGATGGAGCGGGTCAGTGATGACTCAGTGGGTGAGTACACTCACTGCCAAGAATGATGATCTGAGTGCCAGCCCTAGGAGGCATGTGCAGCATAACTTTCTAGAAATATACCTGCTTCACTTACAGTATTCAAGGTTTCTTTTAAGTTAGGAGGTAAGGTGTACTCGCTTTTTAAAGACAGGAAAGCTTAGAAAACAAAAAGAGCATCTGTCAACTACTAAGTGGTGAGATGGAGAGATGGCTCTGCAGATAAGAGCACTGACTGCTCTTCTAAAGAACTGGGGACAGAGGCTCACAACTGTCTGCAATACAGTATCAAGGGATCCAATGCTCTCTTCTGACTTCCAGGGTATTGTACACACATGGTGCTAACATGTGTGCTGACAGAAATGCAGACAAAGCAACATATAGATTTTTTTTTAATGAATCATAAGAAAATACACAGTGGTGAATGCAGCTTCCTTCACTTCCATCTGATTTCTTTCTTTCTTTCTTTTTTTTTTTTTTGGTTTTTCAAGACAGGGTTTCTCTGTAGCCCTGGCTGTCCTGGAACTCACTTTGTAGACCAGGCTGGCCTCGAACTCAGAAATCTGCCTGCCTCTGCCTCCCAAGTTCTGGGATTAAAGGTGTGCACCACCACTGCCAGGCATTTTCTTAATTAGTGACTGATGGGGGAAGCACCCAGCCTATTTTCAGTGGGCTGGGCTTGTGGTCCTGGATCCTATAAAAAAGCAGGCTGAGCAAGCCCTTAAGCAAGCCAGTAAGCAGCACCCTCCATCCACAGCGTCTGCATCAGCTCCTGACTTCCTTCAGTGATGGACTACAACGCAGAAGTATGAGGCAAACACCCCCTTTCCTCCCCGGATTGCTTTGCTCAGGGTTTCACTGCAGCAATGGAAACTCGAAGGTAATCACTATTATGTGTATTACAGGAGCCCTAGCACGAATGTGGAGGTCAGAGCAACTTTGTGGAATTGGTTCTCTCCTTCCACTTTTACAAGGGTTCCAAGGACTGAATTCAGATCACAAAGCTTGCACAGCGAACACTGAGTCAGCTCATCCGCATATGAATCTTTTCTTAAATCTCTACATAATAAATCTTTTGAGGATATACAAGTATTTACTAAGCATCATTACCATGGCCAGTTTGCCACCTTCACTTTGTTTAAAAACTTCCAAAGAGAATAAATAGCTTCAAGGGAAATACTTTATTTGTTAAAATAACAAACCTGTACATTCACAAACTATGTGCAGAGGTCTACTTTATGCCCTGATAAGCATGAGAGTAGCCACCCTATGTTATGCACATATGGAGACTTGGTCGGCTCACACATCTTTGTTTGCTGATTAATTTCAAGCAGAAATTGTCTGTCAGTATAAAACAGATATTCTCTCTATTTAATCTTACAACTTATTTACCACTGGTCTAGGTTTGTTTTCCCTAGTCCACAGGAAGGGCAGTCATAGTGATGGCCCCTGCTCTGCTTTCTTGGACTCTGCTAGCAAAGGCTATATAACACACCTCAGATCACTTTAGAACAAAACAAGTCCATGGCTGAAACTCACACTGCATATGGACTTAAAAGTCTTTTACAGGATCTACTTCTAACCACCTATATATACGCCAAGAGGAGTCAAACCTTAAAGCAACTGTCCCAGGTTCTTTGCTCACCGAAGGCACTGAAGAGCTGGTACAGGTCGCTGGTTTTCCACTCTTTGGGGAAGGTCACATGGAGAACATGATCCCGCTTAGGCTGCACTACGAGACACAACACGACAAAAGGGCGACAGCCCAAAAGTAATCACAGAGCTGGCTAGGGAAATAGCTCGGTTTGTAAGACATTTGCCAGACTTCCCTCTGGAGTCTGACCTCCAGGATCCCCATTAAGACAGGTAGATGTGGGGGAATGCGTTCCAAATGCCAGGGCCGGGGAGGGAAACAAGGAGCGACTCCTCCCTAGAACCCTCTGGCCGAACAGTCTAACCTAATCAGTGAGCTCCAGTAGACAGTGGGTCTCAAACACCATGGTGGGAAGTTCCTGGGAACCACAACCAAGGGTGGCTTCTGGCAGGAAGCGAGGCAAATCAGGGAGTTTTGACGGTCTTAGCCCACAGGGTGTTAGGACTGAAAGTGTGCACCACACTTTGCAAGCACAGGTTCTTTCATTAAACCAGCCCACACTACCTTGTGAAATTATTATAGATGTTTCAGGGTTAGCAAACAACTAAGACTATCAGTAGAATTCTTACTACTATGTAGACATTGCTGATGAAAGGACACAGTAATCCCACCTCTGTTCCCAAGGGCTTGGGATCCAGGTGTGCACTGCCACACCCAGGCAGTAGCAGGCTGTTCTTATGTTAGGTAAACCACAACAATTTGATTGAAAGCAATTTAAAAAAAAAAACCAACTTGCTAAATTGAAATATATACGTAAGTAACTAGAAAACAGAATTTAACAAATTACTAACATAGATAGTATATTTAAAAATATATGTATTGAAATATGTATTGGAAATTATTCAACTTCACAGGGAATGAATATATACTATGAATATGTATATAGGTAAATATATATATATATATACATATGTGTGTATATATATACACACACACACACATACATACATACATCATAGCCTGGAAAATATAAATCATGATTAACGAAAGCCCAAGGTCTCATGAACTTTTAATTATGCAATCTCTACCAACCATAAACTACTGCTCATTTTTAAGTAAAAAATGTCTTGTCAGCACTCTTTTTCTGTTATCCCTTTCAGACCATCCTCTGACTACAATAGACACAATGAGGAAATCAAAATATACTTACAGTCTGGCCCTTCCAAGTTTAAATAGGGAATATCCATGACCCTCATAAGAAATAACCTACCAAAAGAAAACAAACAAATAGCTCACAAACTAATTAAAAAAAAAGCATATATTAAAATGTTAGAGGAAGCTACTTGCTACTGTGGTTGTTTGAATGAGTAGACTCATATGTTTGAATACCTTATGAACACTAACCCTCTGAAACTATTAGCCCAATTAAATAAATTCTTTCTTCTCTAACTTTCCCAGGTCATAGCATTTTGTCACAGCAATAGAGAAGTAACAAATACATATTATTCTATTTCTAAACAAACAAACAAACAAAAAAAGAATTCTTAAAATTCACTTCAGAGATTTTTTTTCCTTTTTAGCTAAATATGTATTATAAAGACAAAAATACAAATTGTGATATCTCCAACACCTACAACAGCTCCTGGCATTCAGTAGTTTCCCAATAACGCCAACTAGACTAATGAAATCATCACTGAGATGTTGAAGGAAGTCTGTCCTACTAGTTGTTATTCCAAAGAAACAACAAGAAAGCAAGGACTAACTTCACCAGCTTCGAGAAGGCTTCGAGACAGTTAGATTTAGGAGGGGAGAATGACATTCTTTTATTTTTATTTTTTATATTTTAATAAACTACAAAGACACTGGATGTAGGGTAGACCCCACAGACTGAAGCAACTGACTGTCTCAAACATTATTACTGCCATGGAAAACATATCTGAAGAACAAAACAAAACAATCCTTGACAAAGAAAGTCATTCTGGGGCTAGGGAAATGGGTCGGAGGGTAAGAGTATTTGCTGTGTAAGCATGAGGACCTGATTCAAATCCCTAGCACCCAGGGGTAAGGCCAGGCAAAGCTGCAGAGCACTAAGGGGAGTAGAGATCACTGGGGTTCACTGGCTGCCAGCAAGAGATACTGTCTCAAAGGGACCTGGTGGAGACTGATGGAGAAGGATATCCAGTATCTTCCTCTGGCCTCCCCTTGCTCCACAGGCACACTCACTGAGCTGGCCACCTAGCCCAGCCCCACACCAATTGGCTCCCACACCAATCGGAAGCACAGCGAGCATTTCATGTAGAGTTTCTGAGATGGATTCGAAGGCACACTTACTAGTACTTGTTAATTACATCTGTCTGCAATGTCTTTCTTTTCTTCCCTTTTATTAGCTAGATTATGAACAAAACAGGCTTTCTGTTGTGTCTGCAATGATACTAATGAGCTCTGTTTGGATAACAGTATATTGTGTTCTTCTGTTAGAGGAGCCATTATACAGCAGATTAAAAAGGCATCTAAGTGCTCAACAAGCAATTAGTTTGGCTCCAGTGACCTGCAATTAAGGAACATTATTCCCAGGCACTCAAAGGCAAGCAGGGTATGATTAGCTCACAGACAAACCAATGGCAAAACAACTTTGCTCTGTTACTTCAAGAAAAAATAAAGTCAATAGAGAATTTGTGCGGGCCTCCAGGATAATAAAGCAAATCCTTTAACTAAGAAATCAAATGTATTTGTAGCTCACCAGTATAGGCTAGAGTCCACTACTATGCTTATGGGTCTAAGTCACCAAATGAGTCAATGTCCTACAGTGAGAGGAAATGATAAAACAGCCACAGCATAACACGCCTGAGATCACTGGGCAGCTATCAATATACCTACTGATTATAGTTTCCCCAATTCTGAAAAGTCAAATTAAAAAAAAAAAGCAAAAATATTCACTTCAGACCAATGACAGGTAAAGGTGTTTGCCATATAAGCCTGGTGGCCTGAGTCTGATTCTCCAAAACCCATGTAAAGGTGGAAGCACAAAGATGAGCTTCACAACACACTGTGGCAAACACTCACATAACAGATCACCAACACGTATTGAGGTTTGATCTCTTGCTATGCTAAGTACTGGTTGCTCCCACAGATTACACGTAGACCCAGGTAATGCTATATGACCTTACGCCTGAAAGTTATCCCTGACTGGTAAATAAAGATACTGACAGCCAAGAGCTGGGCAGAGGAGACAAAGGCAGAGTTTAGGGTTCCCAGGCTTAGAGTTGGAGAACCATGAGATGGGAAAAAAGAAGATGGAGAGAGAAGAAGCCTCCATGGGGTAAAAATCTTAAAATAATGGCCATCTTGGTTGGCTAATTGGAATTAAGAGCAGCAAAGATGAAACATGTCAAATTATGTAATTGGATTATTGTCTGGGAAATAAACATAATAGCATAGAGGATAGATATCTGCCCAGCTCTTGTGCTGATTAACACTTACTATAAATATAAAAGTTGTGTGTGTCTTTATCCGGGAACTAAATGGTCAAAGGCACGGTAGAAACCCCAGATTAAGATATTTTCAACAACACACATGTACAATAATATATTTGGAAAATTACAAATTGAGGCTGGTGAGCAGCTCAGAGATAACTAGCTGCTCTTGTAGAGAACCTAGGTCTGATTCCCTGCAACCAACCACATGGTGGCTCTCATGTTAGGAACTCTAGTTCTAGGGGATCCAGTGTCCTGTTTTGAACTCTTTAGTACTACGCACACATGGTACATATATAGAAATGTTAGGTAAGGCAATCATACCAATAAAAAAGTTTAAATTCTGTGGGAGGAAAAGAGACTTTAAGAAACATACTCCAGAGCTGGAGAGATGGAGGGCTCAGTAGTTAAGTGCGTGTTACTCTTGTAGAGGATGCAGGTTCAGTTCTCAGAACCAGAACGGCAGCTTACAACCATCTGTAACTCTAGTTCCAGGGGAGTTAATGACATCTTCCGGCCTCTGAGAGTGCCAGAAGTGCCTATGCAGGCAAAACACTCATACACATAAAATACATCTAAAAAAAAGTTTTAAATTATCACTGCTTATCCTTTTGCTAAAATCAAGTATAAAAATTAATGAATGGCAGGATAGGAGAAATTGATTGTAGATCACTTGTCTAATATATGTGAAGTCCTGAGTTTAATCTCTAGCATCATAAAATAAAAACATTTTAAAGTCAAGGAACATACATAGAGATAATTTACAATTTTTATCTCAATTTCAAGAATAAAAGTTGAGCCGGGTGTGGTGGCCCACAACTATAATCTCAATCTTTATGAGACAAAGGCAGATGGCTATATGTAAGTTCAAGGCTAGCCTGGTCTACATAGAAAATCCCAAGCCAGGCGGAGCTACATAGTGAGACCCCCAGACCCTGAGACTCTGTCTCAAAAGAAAAGAGGGGGAGGAGTTGAATTGGTAAGATACTCATTGCTATACTATAAACAAAACAATAACCACAGTTAACCGGCTGCAGTGGAGTAAAGGTGTCACAGTTAGCCGGCTGCGGTGGAGTAAAGGTATCAATAGTGTTTTTAGTTGTTGGTTTTTGTTTGTTTTTCTGAGACAGGGTCTCACTATTTATCTCTGGCTGGCCTGGAACTCACTATGTAGACCAGGCTGGCCTCAAACTCACAGAGATCCCCCTGTCTCTGCCTCCTGAGTGTTGGGATGAACCACCATTATCTGGTGGTATCAACAAAGGGAAGCTCAAGAGCAAAGAGCAGACTCAAACAGAAAACCGAGGAAAGTTATTACAGTTGAAGAAGAAACCCCAGGGCAGGCAAGCCGAAGATCTCACAGCTGCCAGGAAAGGAAGGGAAGAAATGAAGAAGAGAAGAAACGAAAGCCAAGTGTCTAAGGTAGGCAGCATGGACGTCAGCCACCTGGCAGCAGGCAGCAACCACAGGGCAGGGAAGAGGGCTTTAGAAGGAGCAAGGAGGCCCACAGAGTTAGTTAATGTTTAAAAGCATATTTGGGCCCTGGCCAGCATCTGAAAGAAAAAGACAAGAAGAAAAAGAAACAGTTATGCCTTTCTAAGGAATGGCTGGCAGACAGAGCCAAGCATCATGGCAGTGCGTGAGAAGTGGGAAGAAGTTCTGGAAAGGAAAAGCACAGCCTCCTGAGGTGAGCGTGCCTTTCTGGGAGTGAGTCCCTCGCTAGGTCCCTGGCTTGCCCCACTGGATTAACCCTCAGTGGAGTAGACAAAGACCTGGAGGTGAGTCCATTCTTTATACTCCATCTTTACTCTCTTTGTAGCAAACAGAGGGAAATATAGAGACTCATCGCATGCAATTCTAAGAATGAAGGACAGCGAATGGTCAGCCCTAAACAAGACATTTGGACAAACCCCTTAAGGCTCAAGGAACATTTCAGAAGACAGGAAGAAGGGCTGCAGAGCCCTAACCCCTAGACAGGACACCACACGGCATCCATGAACTCACAGTAGCTACACCTCCTGGCGCTGAGCCCTATACACCAGCGCTCTCTTACAGTCAACTATGGAGAAGGAGCAGGCTCAGAAGGTCCTACCATTTACTGCTGAACCACTGGCAACTAAAGGAGGGAGTGTGGACAGCAGCTGCCAGTCGCTGGTGAGCTCCAAACCCAAGGTCAACGAGACAGTCCTAATCAAACTCTATGTCACAAAACAAAACAAAACAAAACAAAACAAAACAAAAAGACATGGATGTGGAAAAGAAATTGTAAGAAAGAAGAGCAGCTGGCAGGGGACGGAAGGAGATGAGGGAGAGTAGAGGGAAAAGCAACCAGAATGTACTGTGTACATGTACAGCCCTGTCAAAGACTAAGATTTGGTAATAAAAAAGTAAGGAGTATTCATCCTCGGGTAAAACATCCAAATCTCTCCTGAAAACGCTGTCAGTCTTGACCTATCAGACTTGCCTTCCCAGTATTTGACAGAAGTCACTTTCATGTAAATTATTAATAGAACTTCTCTAAACTTTCACATCTAGACTGCAGAGAACTAAACAGCCCCCAAAGCAGGGAGGACACAGAAGTCAGAACTGTGCATGACATGGTACTGGGGCTCTAGAGAGAGCCTCACAACTGTGAGAGTAACCCTAATGCTGCAGAGCTGAACCAAAATAAATGTTCCTGCAGCTTCCCACCTCCTAGACCATGTGTGCAGCTGCTGCCACCCTGAGCTCAGTGCGTGAGTTAGCCACGAAGGTCACACTAAAGAACATCGTGGATCCATACAAGACAGAACCGACTCTCATAACCTTCATCAGACATGGAATCCTTCCCTCCACCTCCCACCCCCAGGGAGGGCACTGGAGTGAAAGGTTAGTCTTTGACACAATAACTTGCCTTAAACTATGGCTCATCTGAATCATTCCCTACCTGTCCAAAAGATTACAAAATAATGCCAGTATTAACCCACTGTACACTACAATGTTCAAAGAAACACACGTGTAAATATGATACACAGAAAGTCCTGTGAGATGGTTCAGTAAGTTAAGGCTTTGCTGAAGCCCTGAGTTCAATCCTCAGGACTTACATCAGGAAAGACAACAACAGACTCCAGCAAGATGTCTCTGATCTCCACATAAACTGAGACTGGAGGGTTGAAAACTTAGGCATGACTAAATAACAAGTCCCAGCAGGGGACGGGAAGTCCTGTAGGTAGGCTTAGGTAGGCACTGCTAGCATGGAAATTTCCCCAGCAGCTTCCCACCTTGTTACACCACTGTGTGCAACTGCTGCCACCATGTGCTTCTGGAGGCAAGTTGGAAAAAGACTGATTCTGATTAGAAATGAAAGAAAACAGCTCTCGACTTTCTGCTCTCTAAGTAGGAGACCACTCAGTATGACAACTGAAAGTACAGGGAGAAAGCAAGTAAGACACGCTGGAAGTCGGTGAAAAAAGTAGGCAGGGGCTTGAAAGACAACAGCTCAGTGGTTAAGGGCATTGCTGCTCTTAGAGAGGATGAAAGTTGGGTTCTCTGCCCCACATTGGCCAGCTCACAACCCCCACCTCTGATTCCAGCTGAAAGGTATCCCCTGCCCTCTTCTAGTCGTCTCTATAGGTACTCACACATACATAACAGACACACACCAGATACATACACACATACAGATACATAGACACACTCACACAAACACACACACACAACAGATACATATACAACAGATTCACACACACACCTAACAAATATACACATAACAGATACACACATAATAGATACATACACATATACCCACAACAAATAACAACAGACACACACACACACACACACACACACACACACACACACACACACACCAGTTAGCAAACAGGGAAGAGTGCCAAGAGTCTACTACCACAGCTATTTGGGAAGCTAATAAAAGAGAACTGGTAGAGGCCAAGAGTTTGAGGCTAGCTTGGGAAACATGGTAAGACTCCTTTATTTCAAAACAAAACAGAACCTGCTAAGTTCTGGAAGGAAAACATGGTACAGTAGAGGTAGATAAGATATTCATATCCAAAGAGAAGGTCTCCACAAGACCCACCCACCAGAGCAGCACGGGCAGCTCTACCCAATGCTGACCGATGGCTGCAATCATTTCATACATATCTTTCTCATAGATTTTCATAGGAATACACATACACACATACTCATACACACACACACATACATGCATGTATATATAAAATGTGTGTTTATGTGTATATATGCGATTATTTTAATTTTACATATATGTATGAGTATGAACATATATGTATGTCCACTACGTCAGGCCTGATGAATGGAGCTGGGTCCCCAGAAGACATATAATGGCAGCAAAAAACTGGCTCCCAAAAGTTGTCCTCTGACCACCACACATCTGTGTACAGTGCACACCTACATAAACATATATATCCACAAAATGAATTCTTAAAAATTAACTTTATATGCCAAAACATTAAATTATATACTCTAGATGGATAGATAAACCATGGTATGCTGAACTTCTATCTCAGTAAAGCAGGTTAAAAAAGAAAAAGGAAAGAAACAGCATGTGCTGAATAAGCTAGGAGATGTCATCTCCTTACTGCCCCTGCCTGGTGAAAACACCACTGAACACTTGGCAGCCAGCAGATGACGGCCATTTGGCTCTAAGGGGAAAACAAAACAGATGAAAAGTGACCCACAAAAGTCTTCTCCCTACGAGCACAGTTCTGCTTCCTGGCCAAGGGTTCTAATTCAATACAAAGTCCGATTTAAAGAATATGGACAGTGCAAAAGATACAATTATACAGTGTCTCCTGTAAGAATCAAACAGCCCCTCTTCCACTCTCCACCCCTGTCCAGAGAGACAAGCTGCCCGAGGACTGTGCGCTGGGCATGGAGGAGGATGCTCTACTGTATCTTTCCACCCTCAGAGTCCCACAGAAGAGTCCTAGCAGCCACAATTTGCAGCTGAGAAAGATGAGACACAGAAGAGTGAGCAAATGGTTTAACTCTTAAACACAGACAGAAAACAGTCCTGTGGCCCTGTGACACACATGCCTCTAGGAGCACAGCTCACACTTGCACTAACAAGTGGCAAGCTGTAAGGAGGAGAGATTGCACGGTGTGACCAGGGACAGAAGGTAAAACAGCGCTCTCTGGGGGCTGAGCAGAGAGATAGGAGACTATGTCCTCTCCCACACATTACCACTAAGCACTCCTGACCTTGAATACACACTGCTGGGGATGAATGGCACTGATAGCAGTGAGCTGAGGCTCTAATCCTTCAGTCTCAAAATTGCTTCAATGAAGTGGTGAGCACCTTTAATCCCTGCACGCAGGAGGCAGAAGAAGGATCTCTATGAGCTCGAGGCCAGACTGGGCTACAGAGTGGCTTCTACAACAGCCAAGACTACCTAGACCCTGACTCAAAAACAAAAACAAGCCAATCAACTTTGATCAATTTTGAGCCATTGTAAAAAAACAAAACAAAACAAACAAACAAACAAAACCCAGAAAAAAAAAAAAAAAACGGGCCATCAAGATAGCCAGCCTGACAACCTAAGTTTGATCCCCAGAACCCACATAAAGATAAAAGAAGAGGGCTGGAGAGTGGCTTAGTGGTTAAGAGCACCAACTGCTCTTCCAAAGGTCCCGAGTTCAATCCCACCAACCACATGATGGCTCACAACCCTCTGTAAGGAAATCTGACACCCTCTTCTGAAGTGTCTGAAGACAGCTACAGTGTACTTACATATAATAAAAAAAATCTTTGAAAAAAAAAGATAAAAGGAGAGAACTAACTCCCCAAAGTTGTCTTCTAACATCCACACATGAACCAAGGTATACATGAGCTACGGTGTGTATGCATCTGCACTCAATATATTCCCCAATTATTAATAAGTAAAAAAAGAAAAAAATTAAAGAAAGACACTGTGTATTGCCTGAAGTGGGTTGGGCCTAATGCTGCTTGTGTTATAATGTTAATTTTGATCCCCAAAACGGCTATAATAGTGTCTACACTGAAGACACTGAGGGACTCTGCCCCCAGTTGACTCTGATTGGTAAATAAAGATACCAGCAGCCAATGGCAGGAAATACAGAGGTGGGACTTTTAGGATTCCTAGGCTTGGGAGAGGAAGAAGCAAAGTCGCCAAGAGAGGGGCATAGAATGGACCAGCCATGTAAGAATTCAGGTAAGTGGCCCTAGCCACTTCCCTGATTGAGTCTGGGGTGGCAGACATGAAATATAGATTTTAAAAGATGTTAACTCTGAATACCAGAGAGTAGTGTTTGCTAGCCAAGGGAATGATTAGAAGAACCCAGACATTAAGCTAGTCAAGGCATATCAAAATTACCTGGTGCGTGTGTGTGTGTGTGTGTGTGTGTGTGTGTGTGTGTGTGTCATGCGAAATTCAGGTAGCTCTTGGGCAGGTGCACACATGCAACCCATCGAGAGCACAGGGCAGGTTGACTACAGTTAAAATTGCTAGAACATGGTCACTTTCCTTAGATGAAAGAAATAAAACATGAGTGAGCTTTACTTGGGGGACTGGGCTGTGAGGAATCGTCTCCCCTCCCTACTTGCTGCTCTTAACTATGCTGTCACAACCTTCCATAGCTGTAGCATTCTTGTCATCAGAATAATAGGATATTAACGTTTTTAACTGCCCAGTTCGAAGTGATCTTGCTTCCCTGACCAGGCTGGCACAATCTTCCTGCTTAAAAGCAGAACACACAAAAGGAGACACTTCACATTTGCAGTCTCCACACTCAGATCTATATCCAAAGGGTAAACTTTGGATAGCTAGCATTAAAACTAAAAATGTAAAACCTACATCTTACCACAACCACAACTGTTTTTTTAGGGAGCAGGGCAGGGAGGCAGTGATAAGTAGAGGAGGAACCCCTACTTATGAATGCCTTGCAGACAGACAGCTAGCTGTTTATAAGATACAAGGCAAAGGCCCGACTCTCCTTCTGTGGCTCAGTAAGAGTGAAAGCAGAGCGTATTTTTATCTCATTCCAGCCTGAAAGGGTTTGGCCAAAGTATCTTTTCTAAGTCTGGTTTTTTATGCATTGATTCAAATAGATCAAGGTTATAAAATAGATCAAGGTTATAAAATAGACCATGTCCTGACCAGAGAGTCCCCCATGGAAACAAACAGGACATTGCCACCAGACTCCACTGCCATGCCTCAGACTTGACTCTCTCTCTCTCACTCTCTCTCTCTCTCTCTCTCTCTCTCTCTCTCACACACACACACACACACACACACACACATGCACATATATATGGACTTCACTGTCTGGAGGTATAGCTAAGTCGTAAGGTTTAGCACACATGGGATACATACAGGGTGCCATCCCCATTGTCAGTGGGTACACACAAATTCACACACACACACACACGATTTTTAAATGTAAATATGAATTTATATTTTGTTCAAGGTTTACCCCTTTCTTCTTTGTTAAAAATTCTATATATAATTATTATGCTATGGATGCTATGTGTATGTGGGTACACATGTTACAGCATGCGTGTGACACAACAACTCTGTAGAGTGAATTCTCTCACTCCACCTTTAATGGGTTCTAAGAACCAAACTCAGGTTGCCAGGCTTGTTTGTGTGCCAAGTGCCTTTACCTACTGAGCCATCCTGCCAACCTGCTTGAAACTTTACTTTTAAAACAGAAATCTGATGACAACAAAACACACAACTGTGTGATGTGTGAGGGCAGCATGGTGTTCAGCAGACTTCACGGCAGTATGGGAAATCTACATTTAGATAAATGACTATAAAAATTAATTGTCCTGAAAGAGAGAGACAAGACAATTAGAAATACAAGATCTTCCTCAAAGCTACACAGAAAGTCTGAGGACAGAGGCTGCATGAGACCCTGTTCCAAAAGAAAAATAAAAAGAAATAAGATAATAATAAAGTAAGTTGACCTTCAGAAAAAGTACCTTTTATTCTCCTAAGGTAATTGCAGCCTCTGAGACTTACTACCCCTCCAGCTGCTAACCTAGGCCAGTCCTGGAAGCTTCTAGCCTCTGAACAATCTTATCTAGACCTAGAATTTGTTCAGCCTCTGAGACTTACTGCTGAGTAAGCGCACCTTTTCTAGTGCTTTCTGAATTCCAGCTGGCTTGTTCAACTCAGCTGTTTTGATTCAGACTCTTCACACTGACTGATTCAATCTGGCTTCTCTCCTGGCCTCTCCTGAACTGCTCTGCTTGGCCTCAAACTAATTCTGGCAATCTGTTTTTTACTCTTCAGGCTCCTCCTTATTCTTTGGCTTCATCTGTCTAGTTTGTGCTCTCTCTACAACCTGTCTCTCTCTCTAAAACTGTCCTGGTAAAACTGCCTCCTTTCTCTGTACTGCCCCTTAAGTAGCTTCCCTTACCTCTCTTCTCTTGAAAGTTGTGCATATCCTATTCTGTCAGATCTCTCTCTGATTCATCATGTTGTCTGCTACTCAATTAGATACCACTTTCAAAGGTGGGTGTTTCTACAAACTAACTTTACCTTCATTGTCTGGGATTAAAGACGTGTACTAAGGGTGTATCTATATTCCAGGAAGAGGGTTTAAGGTGTGTGCTAAGGGCTGAGCCACACCACAACTAGAAACAGTTTTCAGTAAATAATCCAATCTCAGGATTCACAGTGTGACCAAATGTCCTGCAACAAGAAAAGTATATTTTTCTAAAATCATTAATTGATATAATGTTGCTAGGCAATGTTTGATGTTTATAAACATGGTAACTTGAAAAATGACAAAACTAAAGTTTTAATATGGTAAGTCAGACTTTCAAACAAGAGCAATGTGACTGCTAAGAAGGAAGATGATGTGGTCTAACCACCTCGCCCAACCCCAGAATAGCTGTAGCCATTTTGTTCCATGCCTGACAGCTGTTTCATATTGTTGCTGTAACATGCCTGCCAGTCACTGCCACAGAAAACTAACTTGACTCAGAGCAGGGTCATGCTGATCACAAATCCCATTAATGTTATGTTCTATACATCCTGAAGCTTGTTCATCTTAAGGAATTCCACAAGCTTTACATAGGACCCTTGAGTTACCACAGGTCAATATGAACTGTTATGGCTGAGTCGGAGGTGACCAACAGGCAGAAGCTCCTGCACCTGCATATGAGCTCACTGTGGGTTTTGTGGGTGACACTGAAGAGTGTTACTAATAAGCCAAAAAGTTATGATTATAATATTCATGCTCTGTTATCTCAATGTTCAAAAATTCCCCCATTCTTTTACCTTACTCAGGACCAATCAGCTTTTAAAAGTCAGCTAATAATACTCTGTCTAGTAAGCTAAAATGTAATACTGCTCCCCCTTGCCTTTTAAATGTTTGAACCTGGTTTTTTCCTATAAAAAGCCTATTTGCTGGACAGATGGGTACTACAACTAGGTTATTCTTTTTGTGGTCCTGGACTGATCAGTATCAGGGTGTGCAAACAATAAACCATCCCTGTCTGACTGAGATCAATACTCGTGGTCTTTGTGCAGCGACTCTGTTGTAAAGACCACAACAGAAGAGATGTCAAAAGTAGCAGTGGCCCCCACTGCAGGTGCATCAGGAGATATGACTGCACTGGTCCAAGATATTACAACACATATTAGGAAAACCACAAAATTTTCTCTTCAAAGCATTTACAAATAAGAAAAAATAGGCCCAAAGTCAATTTCTCAGTGAAAATTGTAGAAGGGTTCTTGATCTTATCTCTTATTTAACTATTTTAGATATGTATTTAGTTAGACTTTAGCCCCTCAAAAAGAAAAATCCTAGATGGACAGATGTTCTCTTGCTAAATGAAGCCTTATGTTTTTGTTAACGACAGTTTCACACTGTAGCTTAGGTGGACCTAGAGCTTACTGTATGGTCCAGAGCTAGCCTCAGACTCTGTCTTCCAAGTGCCAGGATTAGAGGCCTGAAATCCTGGAATGAGACTGCTGTACAGCATCTGGCCTATACTCATGCAGAAAAGCTCTTGATCAGGCTGTTCTGCTCTGTTGGGGACATGTGAGACTCAGAAGCTAAATGCAGTCACCCTCTAACCCAGTCGGTATCCACAACACCTAACTTTGTAAGTTGAATGTAGTAGAGAGAGAACTTCTGCTTCAAATACTGGCAGGAACTAAACATTTCAATTCGAAAAATACTGTAGAACAGAGAATGAAATATCATGTCTGTACTGGCTAGTTTTGTGTCAACTTGACACAGGTGGGGTTATCACAGAGAAAGGAGCTTCAGTTGGGGAAGTACCTCCATGAGATCAAGCTGTAGGGTATTTTCTCAATTAGTGATCAAGGGGGAAAGACCCCTTCTGGGTGGGACCATCTTTGGGCTGGCAGTCTTGGGTTCTATAAGAGAGCAGTCTGAGCAAGCCAGTAAAGAACATCCCTCCATGGCTGACTAAGACAAATTGGTACCAGCAGAGTGGGGTATTCCTGTGACAACCTGACCATGTTTTCGGGAGGACTGTGGAAGGACTTTGGATCTTTGGGCTAGAAGATCCATTCGGTGTTAAGAGCTTTGTCAGATGTTGTGTAGGAGCTTGGAAGATAATGTTGAGAACAGTGCAGAAGATGGAGGCCTGGCTTGTGAAATTTCAGAGGGAAAATTAAAGACTCTTTTCAGGGCCATTGCTATTTTGGAGTTTGGTTATTCTGTGGTTCTGGTTAGCTGGGGCTGAAGAATCAGCTGTGATTAACAAGATACCAGAACTACTAAAGCAAAAACTTTGCATTACTGGGACTATTGATGCTGGTTAGCTGGAGCTAAGAAGTTAGCGGTGATTAAGAAGAGACTAGCATCATTGAGGTGACATCTTCTGTGAAATGTTTTCTGAAAGCACAAGGAGGCTGTGTTCCAGAGATAGCCATGGTTGTACCTTGTACTGTGACTGGACTTGGTAATGTGTAAGAGTTACCTAGGTGGTACTGGTTTTGGAGGCATGAAGGGGTCATGCAGAGCAGCTGAGGCCATGGAAGCACTGTGAGAGGCCATGGAAGGCCATTGGTGAAGGTGCAGCCTCAGTTGCAATTGATGGCCCAGGACTGAAGGGGTCATGCAAAGGAGTTGAGGCTTGGCACCATGAAGAGAGCCTATGAGAGGCTAGTGTCGAAGCCTAGTTACAGTGGAAGACAACAGAGTTTTGGAGATGCCAGTACCATGAGATGACCACCAAGAACAGCAGCAGCAATGGAGTACAGGCATCTGGAGCCTAGAGGACAATGTGTGTGCTACAAAGGGCATGGCTGGAGAAGTGACCCAAGCCCTTGGAGGAGCCCAGAAGATCGTGAGTGGATCCCAGACATTGGATGGTTGAAGATTGAATTTTGCTTTTGATTGTGACTGTGCCCTGATATTTTTCCCTCTTGAAGGAAGTTTTTTAGTGAAGCCCACAGTTAAGAGACTTTGAATTTAAAAGTACTTTGTATTTCAAAAGATACTGGATATTTTAAAGGGACTGAGATTTTAATATGTAAAGACTATGGGACTTTTAAAGTTATTTAGATCTTGGGGATGAATAAGAACTAAGGGTTGAGGCTTACTAGTGATGTGTTTGTGTGTCAAGTTGACAAGGGGTCAATTGTACTGGCTAGCTTTGTGTCAACTTATCACAGCTGGGGTTATCACAGAGAAAGGAGGTTCAGTTGGGGAAGTACCTCCATGAGATCTAGCTGTGGGGTATTTTCTCAATTAGTGATCAAGGGGGAAAGATCCCTTGTGGGAGGGACTACCTCTAGGCTGGCAGTCTTGGGTTCTATAAGAGAGCAGGCTGAGCAAGCCAGGGGAAGCACGCCAGTAAAGAACATCCCTCCATGGCTTCTGCATCAGCTCCTGCTTCCTGACCTGCTTGAGCTCCAGTCCTGACTTCCTTGGTGATGAACAGCTGTATGGAAGTGTAAGCCGAATAAACCCTTTCCTCCCCAACTGCTTCTTGGTCATGATGTTTGTACAGGAATAGAAACCCTGACTAAGACAATGTCCATAAAAACGTAAGGGATGCTCGAAACTTTGATCATATGTATTGGCACCAGTGGCTTCCATGGTCTATGGCACAGATTTAAGAAGAATTACAAAGAAAACCACTGCTCTAGAATAAGAGGTAAACGCTAAGAAAGTGATTTTTCACTCCTTTTCCCACTCTTAATGAACTGGCCAGACATCAAAGACCCTCCGTGTGTTAGCACAGCTCATTTTCCAGGCCAAAAACCTTCAACTTAATTTCCAATAAACATCACACAATAGCTCTCTTTTGAAAAGGTCATCAATATCATACATATTTCCTCTGAATTTCCAGATAAAATACCAACAATAATAGAAAAAAAGAGGTACTGGAGAGACCACTCAGCAGTTAAGAGAACTGGCTGCTTTTCCAGAGGACTCAGGCTCAGTTCCCAGCACCTACATGGCAGCTCACAACTGTTTGTAATTCTAGTTACAAACTCCAGTTACAGGGGATCTAACTCCTCCTTCTGGTCTCTGAAGGTACCAGGAGCACATGGTGTGCAGATATAATGTAGGCAAAACACTCACAGATAAGATTAATAATGATAGGAGAAAGATAGTGAGAAAAAAAATAAAGGAAGCCACATTATAATTCACAATAAAACTCACTAATTCAAGGAATACCACTATCCCGAGCCTGTAAGAATCTTGGTTTAGAAATAGCAGTTGTCACTACAGCATACCAAGTAAAGAACTGTAGACCTATAGTTAATATAGATACCCTAAGGAAACAATATCCTCCCCTGTAAAGCCATGATACAATGGAGCTGCTGCACATGATGTACAGAAATGATTAAACTCCCAACTCTGAAACAGCTGTTTCATACCATGATAGATGTGCCTGTCCCTTTCTGTTTGGCTCACACAGAATCTACTATCAACTCTGTCAGGGAGGCTGAGGCCAAGAAGAAGGCTGAGGACTGAGGCACAGAGCAAAACTCAGATGCTAAGCATCACATCTATAACTTTAGTTTAGACCTTGCCAAGCAAGCACAAACTGCACTATGAAATAACAATCTTTGAGATTCTTTAAAAATGCTCTGAATTTAAGACTTCTTCAGAAATCACAGGTACAAGTGTTTTCCTCATTAGATGAGATAAACAGGAGAACACTAGCATGCATTAGACTACAAAAGGAAAACGAGGCCAACAGAGAGCCAATGAGCACGCAGTTACAAGCATGGCTTCCTAGATCAGCATACCATCTATCTAACATCGCCTTAGAAAGAACACGTAATCAGTTAATAAGGCAAATACAAATAAATAATAATGTCACGTGTAATGTTTGATAGGAAGTGGATTTAACTAAAACACAAGCATCCCTTGAAGGAAATTTAAATGCCAAAACTACTATCTTTTATTTTTGGAAAAGACCGATGCCATCAGAAATACTTTCTTTCCAAAAAGTCAACTTCTACTTTCAAAAAACATCTGAGCTACTAAAGATGAGAAATATTTAATTAAAATGTACCCTGGAACCCTGTCCCCCAAGGAGATGATAATCCACCTTCCCTCGTAGGCCTCTCACAGTGCTTCCATGGCCTCAGCTGCTCTGCATGACCCCTTCATGCCTCCAAAACCAGTACCACCTAGGTAACTCTTACACATTACCAAGTCCAGTCACAGTACAAGGTACAACCATGGCTATCTCTGGAACACAGCCTCCTTGTGCTTTCAGAAAACATTTCACAGAAGGTCTTGTCCACAGTGTGAGAACCAGGCTGCAACCCTCTGATTACTTACTTGTTAAAAAAGGGTTCAATGAGCTTTGATCTGGCAGATACACACATTTTTGGAGGACTGAGTAAAGAACCTAGAGAAGAGAAGCAGAATATTATAAACAGTACATGGTCAACGTGCAGAAGCTCAGACAGAGTGGGTTACATTCAGAGAGGGGTAATGGCACTCCTGAAGGTCCACACATCTTACAACAGGCAGCAGGCAGCTGTCCCTTCCCGAGTGTCCCTGCCTCAATTCTCCACACCCTCCTGTTTCTATAAGGATGGCCAGACCCTAGGACCACAGTGGTGATGCAGATTGCCATCCCTTCCCCACTCCCACATGGAAGCCGCATCCCAAACAATGATAACTTTAAATGAGCTATCTGGGGGTCAAATAGGGTAACTGGTTCCTTCACAAGAAACACAGGTGCAGCTGGGCGGTGGTGGCGCAGGACTTTAATCCCAGCACTTGGAAGGCAGAGAGACAGGTGGATTTCTGAGTTTGAGGCTAGCCTGGTCTACAAAGTGAGTTCCAGGACAGCCAGGGGTACACAGAGAAACCCTGTCTCGAAAAAAAAAAACCAAAAAAGAAGAAGAAAACAAAACAAAACAAAATACAGGTGCTTCCTTCCTCTAGCACTCTACAGTGTGAGGATATGTAAATGACAGCTGTTAGAAAGCTGGTGTCCAGGGGTGGGCCCCTCAATCCTGGGATTCCAAGTCTCCTGCACCAGGAGAAACACCAATGAATCTGTTATCTAAGCCTGGTCTTCGGTAATTAATTCATCTCTCTATTGGACAGAAACATGTATCTCAGGTACCTAAGTAATTTGCCATGGAGATGAAGCAGAGTCCTGTGATGTAGGCGTCGTACCCCGCCTCATGAAGCTGCTCAGAAGCGGTGTCGTAGCTTGGAAAGCCTTCCGCACTTTCTGAAGAGGAAACAAAGGAACGATCAATTTCTCCAAGAGCACTGCAAAATATGAAGCATGATGTCTGGCCAAATCCACACTGCAATCTTGTGTATTGTATATGTGGCCTGAAGACACAAAGAAATCTGTCTTATTTCTCAGTTCTATTCTTATAATATGAGATAACAAAATCCCTAAAAATGGGAATTTCAGTTCAGACCAAAAAAAAAAAAAAAAAAGGCCTCAGTTTCCTTACCAAGATTCAGCTGTAGGCCTCTGCAGCCACACTGACTAGAGCCATTTGCAATCTTATGTTTCCCATCCTGTGACAATTCCTTCTTGCTACTCTTTTTTTTTTTTTTAAGATTTATTTTATTTATGTAAGTGTACACTGTAACTGTCTTCAGACACTCCAGAAGAGGGCGCCAGATCTCATTATGGATGGTTGTGAGCCACCATGTGGATGCTGGGATTTGAACTTATCACCTTCGGAAGAGCAGTCGGGTGCTCTTACCCGCTGAGCCATCTCACCAGCCCCCTTCTTGCTACTCTTAGCATACATGTAGGACAAAGCAGAGACTAAGCAGGACCCCAAGCTGGGCACGGTGGCCACACCTGCAATTGATATACATGGGAAGCTGAGGCAAAAGAACCACAGCAAGTTTGAGACCAGCTTAGGCTAAAGAGTGAGTTCTAGTCCAACCTCGGCTACAAAGTAAGACTCTGTAAACAAAGTAAATAGCAAACCAGCAGTGCTGAGAGGTCATGCGATGACTGGCACCCTCCTCCATCACTCACACAAACCTGACCCTGGACAAAGCACCGCACCCCTAAGCCCCCCAGTTTTCTAAAAATGAGATGATAATCCACCTTCCCTCATAAGGCTTTCAGGGGAGGGCAGCAAATGGCAGGATCCTAGAACATGCCATATGCTCATAACCATCATCCACCAGTGCCCCAAACAGTCCCATAAAACAAGCAAGTCCAAGCAGATGCAGCAGGGGCCCCGGCTGGTCCAAATCTAGCAATGTATTCAGACAAAAGCACACTCAACCTGTACTGGCATCCAAACACAGTTGAACTGTGTCGACCTTAATAGTGTCTTTTTCCTCAAAGTCAACCCCTTTACGGAGGTACTCTAGATCGACACTCCGTAAAAGAGTTAATCACTAGTTCCCGGGGAACACCCACCCTGGTAGAGACCCGACCGTCAGAACCCAAGATATTCTCTCGTCCGACTCGTTCGGTAGGGAAGCAAGCCAAAAAAGAACATCCCTCCATGGCTTCTGCATCAGCTCCTGCTTTCTGATCTGCTTGAGTTCCAGTCCTGACTTCCTTTGGTGGTGAACAGCAGTATGGAAGTGTAAGCCGAATAAACCCTTTCCTCCCCAACCTGCTTCTTGGTCATGATGTTTGTGCAGGAATAGAAACCCTGACTAAGACACAACCCCAAAATAGGTCAGAGCTTGCTGTAATGCTGCCCTTAGTCCATGGGGCCACTGTACTACAAAACCATTTATAAGTTTATTCTTAGTCACACATACAAGTGCTGAATGAATGTGAGAATAATTTGCTTTTAAGTAAATTCTGTGCCAAAGAAATATGAAAATAATAGGACAGGATACAGCTCTTACTCATAAGTAATTATTTCCTAAAATCAAGCGAGAAATGAGTGTTAAAAAGGCCACTGCCTCATGAGAAGCAAGAGCGGAAACTAGTGATGGAATGGCTGGAACCATTTATGCTTTTTATGTAAGAATTCTTTAATTTCCTTACATACCAAATATTGGGCTTGACACTTACTAAGAAAGAAAGCCTTTTAACAACCACTGCTGAAGATCATTATTCCCCAGATCAATTATCCCATTACACAGTTGCACACAGGGCAGTGGTTTCCCTCCCTCTACCCAGGCCACATCGTAACTGGATTCTTGGATTATTACCCAGACGGGAAGCAATGCTCCCCTACTACCCTGCATCACCAACTTCTGGACCATTAGAGCTGTGACCAGTGTCTTTGGCCACAGCCCATAGAATACTAACTGCAGGTCAGCAACATAATGTAGGTAACAAAACCAAGGACACAGTGCCTCAAAACACAGGTGTGGGGCACACATNATTTTTTTTTTTTTTTTTTTTTTTTTTTTTTTTTTTTTTTTTTTTTTTTTTTTTTTTTTTTGGTTTTTCGAAACAGGGTTTCTCTGTATAGCTCTGACTGTCCTGGAACTCACTTTGTAGACCAGGCTGGCCTTGAACTCAGAAATCCCCCTGCCTCTGCCTTCCAAGTGCTGGGATTAAAGGCATGCGCCACCACTCCCGGCTCAAAATGTATTTTCATTGCATCTCCAATGACCAGTCACTGACACACAGTCTATGTTCAAACAATGCACCTGATAAAAGGATACATCAAGTTTTGAGAGAATTCCAAGCATTAAAAACCTTAAAACTTTAATTGCCAAATGTCATAGTGAATGGCTACCATGGAACTCTCTCAACATGATGTGGATATAGCTGGACATGGAACTAGAATACCATCATTATTCAGAAAGCAGCCAGCTAGCAAGGGCCTAAACGTTAACCCAGCCAAAGTCCACAAATAACACATTACCATTTCCAAGACATTTCATATAACATATTAGTAATTTCTAAAGTTTGATGGTTTTCATGTTCAATATTCTTACCAACTTTAGGTGGGTCAAAAGGTGCCTCTTTCAACCGCTTTTCCAACTCTGCAAGGGATGTGTTGTTAATGATATCCTGCAAAGCAATAAGTGGAGAATAAGACATTTCATCTCAGAGCAAGAGATTAAGGAAAGTCAATTTAGGGTATACAGGTGGAAAATGCATACCATACTGCCTTCTTGTGTCTCTTAAAAGAATAGAAGCCATTAGAACACATTTGTGAAAGGAGCAAGTTCAAGGCTCACTACTGAAAGGTATGAATGAAAAGACTTTCGACTTGCCGGGCATGGTGGCGCATGCCTTTAATCCCAGCACTTGGGAGGCAGAGGCAGGTGGATTTCTGAGTTCGAGGCCAGCCTGGTCTACAGAGTGAGTTCCAGGGCTACACAGAGAAACCTTGTCTCAAAAAACCAAAAAAAAAAAAAAAAAAAAAGAAAAGAAAAAAGAAAAGACTTACAGTGTAAAACCTATAAACTCAGGCAGTCCTGGTGCTCACCTGTAATCCCAGCTACCTGGGAGGCTGAGGCAGCAGGATGAAGAGTTTAAAGCCAACCTCATTACAAAAGCAAAACTGTGGGGGAAAATACTGACAGAGGGAGAAAAACTTCCATGTTTGCTGAGGGGTTGGGGATGACAGTACTTTGACAGGCACTGCAGAAAAGCTACAAGCAGTTCTTAACTCCCAGGATTGCTGGTAGAGACACAGAACTAGAAAGCACTGTCTTAACATATCATTCAGGAGGCTTCAGAAAGTCCTTGACAAGAATGTAAATACAGCAGGGGGAGGCAGAGGCAGGCGGATTTCTGAGTTCGAGGCCAGCCTGGTCTACAAAGTGAGTTACAGGACAGCCAGGGCTATACAGAAAAACCCTGTCTAAAAAACAAAAACAAAAACAAAAAGAATATAAATACATTAACTTAAATTATCCTTATTAGAATATACATCCAAATATGCAAAATAAGTCAGACAGAAAAAGGACAAACTGTTTGCAGGTATAACCTATTCAATAATATACATGACAAGCTGGACGGTGGTTGAGCACATCTTTAATTCCAGCACTTGGGAGGCAGAAGCAGGTGGATCTCTGAATTCAAGGCCAGTCTGGTCTACAATGAAAGTTCCAGGACAGCCAGGGCAGTTATACAGAGAAACCCTTTGTGTGTGTGTGTGTGTGTGTGTGTGTGTGTGTGTGTGTGTGCGCACACACACACACACGCATGTGGGGTGGTGGTGGTATACATTCAAAAATGGGAAAAATAAAGATAACCACATTTTTATATTATTTCTGTTCTTTTCCAAATTCTCTTTTCTTCCTTTCTAATTTTTTTTTTTTTTGGTTTTTTGAGACAGGGTTTCTCTGTATAGCCCTGGCTGTCCTGGCACTCACTTTGTAGACCAGGCTGGCCTCAAACTCAGAAATCCGCCTGCCTCTGCCTCCCGAGTGCTGCGATTAAAGGCGTGCGCCACCACGCCTGGCTGTTTCTAATTTTTTAATGTGTCTGAAATAGCATTTAACTAGATCAGAATTCCAAAGCTATTTGTGGTAATACAAAAAATGTCAAAGAAAGCTGGACGTGATGGCACACACTTACATCCACCACACGGAAGGCAAAGGCAGAGGGGGGATCACAAGTTCAAGGTCACTACTATCAGCTACAGAGTGAGTTCAAGGCCTGCCTGGCATACCAAGAGTCTGTCTCAAACAAACAGAAATCTCAAATTATATCCTATGAGTGATAGTTCAGATTTAAATAATACCTTAAAAGGCTGTGTGCTGGCCATCAACTTAGTATCCAAGAGTCTGGAAACAAAATACATTTTAATAAGGTAAATAAAATATATATCAATATTGAAAATGTACTTTGTTAAAATATAAAAATACTTAAAATGTTCCATAAATAAAACATATTCTTCACATATTAAATACTTTTATAAGACACACAGAAGTGGACAGATGAGACAAACACACAGCTCCATGTGACCCAAGTGGCAATGTGGCCGATGAGCTGAGGACAGAGCCCTGTTTCTGGCTTCCTTCATCACCAAAGTGTTGCATGCAGTCCATACTGAGCCAAAGGGACAGGTTCCGTACCTGTACCTTGAAAGTGAAGCAGGCACTGCACATTTTACTGTTCTATGATTCCCCCCTTCCAGACTGCCACTGCCCACTGCCACCATCTGGTTTGCAGTCTGAACTCTTATGGAAGCCAAAATCTGCATTGGGAAGTTTTCTGCTACTATTTCTTACAGTGGCAGCTAAGCTCCACTGTCAACATGACTGGATTTGAAATCAACTGTGAGCACACCTCTGTGTCAGACTTTGAGGAAGGAAGACCCACCTAGAAAGCTGGTAGCATTACCGCCACTGAGTGGGTAAAATAGCAGAGAAAAGCAGGTAAGTCCTTTCTCTGCTTCCTGGTCAGTTCTTGTGAGGAATGCTCAACTCCAAAAACCCCACCTTCCCTTTCCCATCAAGACAGACTGTACCCTCAAACTGATGCCAGCTGATTTTGTCAGGTAGTACATCACAGCAATGAGAAAAAGGAGAACACTTAACTACTCTACTATAGAGACCAGAAATCCCAGGGAAGAGAGTGACCATAGACAAATTCTCTCTAGCTAAATCTAGTTCCACAGAAATAGAAACACTGTGGCTATAGTAGCAATAGATACCCTAACTTGCCCTCCTTCAAAAGACATATTGTCTTACTGTTTAAGCTCCATGAATTTTACTTGTGGTTCTGTAGAATCCAAAATAAGTTCAAGACCACCTAGCCCCTTTCCCTCTGAAGGGACTTTCAGGAAGATAGTGGTCAAAATGACTAAGTCTACAGCTGCCAAAACAAAACAAACTGTTCTCAAAAAAATAACCATAACAAGATTAGCAGTTCCCAGAGAGATTCCCCTACCCCACACCATACTGAATTCTGAGAAAAACCACAAATCACCCTGACCTTGCTAGAATTCCCTGTGACGTTAATAGCTGTCATCTTAATAGCTGACCCATAGGTTCAAAATGTACTGCTGCTTTGCTGACCAAATCATAATAACCCACCATCAGGGCAGGCAAAGTGAGTCACTAAGCCAAAGGTAGTCACCCTATACAACCAACCAATGCCTGAAAAAGATACTTGCTATACCAATTAGAATAAGCCAGCCAGTCTTGTTACCTAAATCTGCCCCTTACAAGGTATAAAAAGTGTGTTCTTTCTTTGTTCTGGGTCTCTCCTCTGGCCTGCGTGCTGAGAGGGAGGTCCCCAACGCACTGGATCAATAAAAAATCCTCTTGTGATTTGCAGCAATGGCTATCTCTGTGGTCTTTGTGAGTGAGGGTCGTTTGGCGGACTCCAACAGTTCCTGATACATGTATGCATGGCACAGTCAAACTAGCGCGCAATGCAATGCTGACTGTGGAAAACACTAATAGTACTGGCATTAATCAAAGATAGAAGATGCATGGGGCCAGGAAGCCCTGGGATCAAAAGGAGCAGGCCTGGAGCAAGAATGGGCACAATCGACAGGAGTAGGATTGCTCCCCTCAGGCCCTAGGCCTGCAGGTCCTGATGAATGTTGTCTTGTACCCTGACCCTTGCCTCCTCAGAGGAGGTCATGGAGGCAATGATCAGGTTAAATTTCCTCTCCCCTCATAAGGTCAAGTACAGAAGCACCTAGAATTCCTCATGCAAATGAGGCAACTCCAGCACCCCGGCCCCAGACAATAATGTATACTCACCCCCACACCCCACAAAGGTTTAAATAGCCTGTTTCCCCTAATAAACCAAGCCAGTTCTCTGAAGCTACTCCCAGGTGTGTGTGCTCTGTACTCTGCACTCAGCACTAACCAAGATCCTGTCTGTACACACCTGTCTTCCCTCCAGTATAGCTGAGTGCTCAGTGGGCCTGGCTACCCAGAGGGGGAGGAGCAGACATTGGATGGCTGGAGTGATGATGGGGAACGCCTCTATCCTCTAGTTCTTAACTGAGGAAACAGCACTGTCAATTGAGACACTCTTCACCAGTCCTTCAGACAGCAGGAAGCAGGAGAGAAAAAGGAAGCTGTCAACCATGTTCCACTTTCACTCTAAGTTAGAATCTGATCTATAACGGCATGATCAAACCACCTGTAATTTAAACAGTCAACTATGGCAAAGCTGGGGCTGTCCCATCCATTAAATCGCTTCCCAGCTTGTCCACCTGACAAACTGGGCTGCATACGCCTTGCTGAGTGTCTTAAATGTCAGGGCTCTTGAAGAAGGCTTACCTGGGGAAGACACATATTGCCATCTCCTTAAACTCATTCAGGTCCTGAAAAGCAAGAAGATGACCTGTTACTGTTCTCCTAGCAGACCACAGTACTGCCAAAAACAGATGACAGAATCTCCAGTTCTCAGCTACATCCTCACATATTAACTGTCACGCCCCACACGGGCCTCAAGCTAAGTGGTAGGATCCACATGTAACTAAGAATTATTTCTTAGGAGCTAAAGAGATAACTCTGAAGTAAACAATGTTGTTGCTCTTGCAGATGACCCAGGTTAGATTCCCAGCACCCACATGGTGGCTCAAAACCACCCATATCTAGTTCCAGGCACGGGATGCCCTACTCTGACCTCCTGATCAATGAGAGCCACATGGGAGGAGAGAAGCAACTCCCACAGTTGTGCTCTACCTCCACAGGCTCACCTTGGCAACACACAAAACCCAAAGACAACACACAAAATTAAAAGTTTTAATGTAATGAAAATTAAATAATGAATTTAGGAATATCTCCCAGTTCTCACTCCCTGAGAACCATGTGGCCTGGATAAGTCATATCATAATCAAAAGATTCTACAGCTGAACTAATGAGAAACTGGTTCCATCGCATGTAAAGTACTGCTGACCTAAGTGACTGCGCCCCAGGGAGTTCAGTAATAGCTGACAGGCTGTGCTCCACTTCACTGACTTATGCTAATAGTGACACAAGTGGCATCAGACAGTTAGTGACTGACTAGGGAATGAACACACTGTAGAGCAGCTTAAACCTCTGAGCCTATCTCTGGTTGTTAGTTAAAATGGCCATTAAAACACAGACCTTAGACATGCACATGATTCCTGCCTAAGTACTCAGTAAATTGCTAATGTGGCACTAACAACTGTTGGAAGGTATCTGATTACACTGTGAACTAAGATTGTGTTGTTTACTGGAAAAACTTGTTTCTAGTAGTGGTGTGGCTCAGCCCTTAGCACACACCTTAAACCCTCTTCCTGGAATATAAACACACCCTTAGTACACACCTTTAATCCCAAACAATGAAGGTAAAGTTTGTTTGTAGAAACACCCACCTTTGAAAGTGGTATCTAATTGAGTAGCAGACAACATGATGAATCAGAGAAAGATCTGACAGAATAGGATATGCCCAACTTTCAAGAGAAGAGAGAGAGGTAAGAGAAGCTACTTAAGGGGCAGTACAGAGAAAGGAGGTGAAAAAGTGAAACATGGAAACTGGGCCTTTGGGCCCAGGCTTGAGTGACCTTTGTGACTCAGTGCTCCAAGGCATGCTAACTGATATCGACATTCCTGTACCCACCCGCTTCCTGAGCTCAGGGAGTGTTGTTCAAAGAAGGTCACCCTGACCCACCCTGACCACTGCTGGAACCCACTATGTGAATGTGCTATTGCTAGGGGCTCATAAAAACTGTCTTGAGAAATAACCCGCACAATTACCAGGTATTCCTTGTGACTTTGTACTTCCTCGTGACTCTTAACTGGTATTTCTGGCATTTTCCAACAATGCCCTCCCCACCCCTTTGAGTTGTGGATTCTTCTTTTAAATACCCCCTTATCCAGCGACTCGGGGCCCCTGCGGTCCTGTGTACACTGTGGGTCCCAGAGCGCTCTTGGGATAAAAGTCCTCTTGCAGTTTACATCAAGACTGTTTCTCGTGAGTGATTTGGGGTGTCGCCTCTCCTGAGTCAGAATGTGGGAGAGTCCTCCAGTTCTGGGTCTTTCAGAGGCAGTTTTACCAGGACAGTTTTATAGAGAGACAGGTTGTAGAGAGAGTACAAACTAGACACACAGGTAAAGACAGATCAAGCCAAAGAATAAGGAAGAGCCTGAAGAGTAAAAACAGATTGCCAGAATTAGTTTGAGGCCAAGCAGAGCAGTTCAGGAGAGGCCAGGAGAGAAGCCAGATTGAATCAGTCAGTGTGGAGAAGAGTCTGAATCAAAACAGCTGAGTTGAACAAGCCAGCCGGAATTCAGAAAGCACTAGAAAAGGTGAGCTTAGTCAGCAGTAAGTCTCAGAGGCTGAAAAAATTCTAGGTCTAGATAAGATTGTTCAGAGGCTAGAAGTTTCCAGGACTGGCCTAGGTTAGCAGCCAGAGGCAGTAAGCCTCTGAGAGGACACCAAGTACATAAATGAGACTATTCGTCTTATAGGTTGATTGGGTCAGGAATTCTAGAGCAGGGATGAGAGCTTGCCCACCTACATACATAACTGCCATTCAAGCCTGGGGTGATCCTCCTGACCCTTAGCTCATGCTTCACAGCAAGCTGCCATTTACAGTTAGCTTCTCAAGCCTGTAAACACGGACTGTACTTAGCCTGAAATACACACCAGCTTCTCAAAGGCTGTCACTGAATCAATGGATAACACATGAGCAAGGGTCTAAGGCTAAGTCAAACAAAAAATGCCCTACAGTTCGTGGTTAACCTTTCAACACCACTAAGACGTTTTACAAACAAGAGAAAAGTAGAATTATGGACACCTCCAGGATTAACAAAGAATGCTGGACTAATGCCTACAAGGACATGCTCAAGTATCAGGAGGTCCCATAAGAAACTCTCTGCTAAATAACAAGACATGGTTTCTTTCTTTTTATTTTCATCTTGGTATATTTGTTCAAATAATATGTATATACGTATTGCACATAAGCCTGCCACAGCACATGTGTGAAAATCTAAAGACAATTTCTAATGCCAGGCTACTCCTTCCAACACGTGTGAGCCAGAGTCTCTTATTGTTCACCTATGCCAGGCTGCCTCACCCATAAGCTTCCAAGAAATCTCCCATCTCCACCTTCCAACCTGGAGTAGGAATTCTGCACTATAGATAAACTATACAGCTATAAAGCTGACTAGCTTTACATTCACATTTTTTTCCATTTCCGGTCAACCCTGTTCCCTCTGGTCGGCCCTGCTCGCTCCGGCCACCCCAGTTCGGCCCTGCTCGCTCTGGCCGGCCCCGCTCGCTCACTCAGGTCGGGCCCACTCACTCCAGTTGGTCCCACTTTGCTCAGTCCCTGTTCTCTCCAGTCCAAGGATTTATTTATTATTATTCATAAGTACACTATAGCTGATTTCAGATGCACCAGAAGAGGGCGTCAGATCTCATTACAGGTGGTTGTAAGCCACCATGTGGTTGCTGGGATTTGAACTCATCACCTTCAGAAGAGCAGTCAGGTGCTCTTACCCGCTGAGTCATCTCACCAGCCCTACATTCACATTTTTAAAATATGGTGCCAGTTGTTGGAGAGATGGTTCAGTTAAGAGCACTGGCTGCTATTCCAGAAGACTGGGGTTCAATTCCCAGAACCCATGTGGCAGCTCTGAACTGTTTCTAACTCTAGTCCCAGGGGACCCAAAGCACTCTTCTGGCTTTCGTTGGTACCAGGCACTCATGTAGTGCACAGACACATAGGCAGGCTTTAGTGGTTTGAATATGAATAACTCCCATAGGCTCATATGTTTGAAAGCTTGGTCCAAAGTTAGCAGAACTGTTTGGGAAGGATTAGATGAAGCCTTATTGGAGAAGGTGTATTACCGGAGTTTGGGGTTACAAAAACCCACCCATTCCAGCAATGACCTGTAGATCAGGATGAAAAGCTCTCAGTTACTGCTCCAAGGCCATGCCTGTTTCCTTCTTACCATGCTGATCAGACCCCACACTCTAGAACTGTAAGCATGCCCCAAATTAAATACTTTATTTTCTAAGAGATGCTTTGGTCATAGTTTCTCTTCACAGCAATAAAACAGGCAAGACTGTGCTGGCTAGTCTTATGTCAACTTGTCATACAAACTCGAGTTATCTGAAAGGAGGGAACCTCAACTGAGAAAATGCCTCCAAAAGATCCAGTTGTAATTCATTTTCATAATTAGTGATTGATGGAGGAGGGTCCACCCCATTGTAGTTGGTTCCATGACTGGGCTGGTGGTCCCGGGTTCATTATCAGAAAGCAGTCTGAGCAAGCCATGTTTAGCAAGCCAATAAGCAGTATCTATCCACCATCCATGGCCTCTACATCAACTCCTGCCTCCAGGTTCCTGCCCTACTTGAATTCCTATCCTGACTTCCTTCCATGATGAACATCGATATGGAAGTGTAAGCCAAAAGTAAACCCTTTTATCCACAACTTGCTTTTTGGTCATAGTGTTTAATCAGAAACCCTAACCAAGACAACACCCATACACAAATATAAAATAAATGTTTTTTAACTTAAATATGGTGGCAGGAAATGTAACTATTCTACCATCTTCAATAGATTGTCTCCTATTCTTGTCATTTTTTCCATAGCTATATAAAAGAAACATTTTTTTTCCTCTCTGATAATGCAGGGGATAAAAAGGCATGTGTGCATTCGTGCGTGCATGCTAAATCACCTCAGGTACCTTAGTGAGAGAAAACTGTAATCACCTGCTTTCTGGTTGTACTGGCTGGTTTTATGTGTCAACTTGACACAAGCTGGAGTTATCACAGAGAAAGGAGCCTCTCTTGAGGAAATGCCTCCATGAGATCCAGCTGTAAGGCATTTTCTCAATTAGTGATCAAGGGTGGGAGGGCCCATTGTGGGCTGGGTTCTATAAGAAAGAAAGCTGAGCAAGCCAGAGAAAGCAAGTCAGTAAGTAACATCCCTCCATGTACCTCCAGGTTCCTGCCCTGTGTAAGTTCCTGTCCTGACTTCTTTAGTGATGAACAGCAACATGGAAGTGTAAGCTTAATAAACCTTTTCCTCCCCAACTTGCTACTTGGTCATGATGTTTGTGCAGGAATAGAAACACTGACTAAGACACTGGTAGAATTTGAATTGGACTAGCCTCCTTCAAGTTCACATGTTCTAAGCAATCACACACAAGCTGAAGTCAATCCTCCTCAGATCTATCACCTAGCAGAAGGGATTGTGCCATATAATATAGAACAAAACTTAGGCACTGGGAACCCCCAAAGCCCTGGAGGATCAGCCACTGAAGGTTCTATCAAGGCAGCAAGCAGAGAAGAACTTTGTGGTAGGAAAGGTTTAAGTGGAGATCTAGACTGAGAACATGGAGCAAGGCTAAAGGAAAGCAGGCAGAAGCAAGCAAGCACCCGAACCCAGGCCTGCCAAAGCCCACATCAGCCAACCAGGGAACATGGAGCCTAGCAGAGACTGGAGTACATAGGCAATCAGATACAACCTGAGAGGCCCAACTCCAAAGACTCAGCTAGGTGCAGAAACAGTGTAGGATTACCTGAGAATCTTAAGCAGGGTCAGTGATGTGAAGAGAGCTACACATCAGAGGATTACAAAAGCAGTAGTCAAATCAATACTTAATGCCTTCCATGTGCCTGTCTCTGTTTGCTATTAAGAATATCAGAGTGACTGCTCTTCCAGAGGTGCTGAGTTCAATTCCCAGCAACCACATGGTGGCTCACAACCATCTGCAATGGGGTCTGATGCCCTCTTCTGGTGTGTCTGAAAAGAGCATTGGTGTACTCATATACTTAAAATAAATAAATCATTAAAAAAAAAGACTACCAGAAGCACAATATTAAATATGCTCCCTCAGTCCTTATAATAACTGCATCATCAGTAACCCTAACCCTTGCTCCCTTCTTCTCCATGGCTAGTAAGAAACCAATGACTGAAAACAACCATGAACTCTGTAGACAGAAAATGCCAATGTCTGGTCATCACTTCCACTGGAATCCTTGCATCCTAGAGAGTGATGGATGGCTTGTCATGGAAGTGGTGGTACATTAAGACCAAGCCCCAGGACAAGCAGCAACAGACCCACTGTGCGAGTGGCAGAGCATATTGCTCTCCTCCAAAAGACTATCAGGAGCTAACGGGGCAACATGACCTAGCAAACACCATGAGAGCCAAAACTTGCAAGCAACACGAGTCCAGGCTCACAGCAATGGAAAGCAGGACTGAGCCAGGAGCTGGAGAGCATGTTCTAATCTGAGAAGTCTGGGCTACATATAAGATTATAATAATAATAATAATAATAATAATAATAATAATAATAATAATAATAAAGTGGGGGCTAGAGAGATGGCTCCTGGTTAAGAGCACTTGGTGATCTTCCAGAGGACACAGGTTGAATTCTCAGCACCCATATGGTGGCTTGCAAATATCTGCAACTCCAGTGGCAGGGAGTTCAACACTCTTCTCTGGCCTCTGCAGCATCGGGAAGCAAATAGAGCACACTCATACATGTAGGCAAAACACTCATACACTTTAAGCCTGAGGGTATCAGATCCCCTGGAGCTGGAGTTAAAAGCAGTTATGAGCCACTGATGGGCAAGACCTCTGAAAAAGCAGTAAGTGAGACACCACACTCACCCTAAAATAAGTTTTGGGCTTTTTTTTTTAAGTACATAAAAATAAAGCATAGTTTGATGACTATTCTTGGTTAACTTGACTACATCTGGAATTATCTAAAACTCAAATGGCTGGGCACACCTGTGAGGGGCTTTTTTTAAATTAAATCGTCTAAGTGGGATGACTCACTTCTACTCTGAATTTTTGAGGTGAAAAGACAAACCTTTTTTTTTTTTTTTTTTTGGTTTTTCGAGACAGGGTTTCTCTGTATAGCCCTGGCTGTCCTGGAACTCACTTTGTAGACCAGGCTGGCCTCGAACTCAGAAATCCACCTGCCTCTGCGTCCCGAGTGCTGGGATTAAAGGCGTGCGCCACCACGCCCTGCCACAAACCTTTCTTTAATCCTGATTTTTTTGAAATGGACACCTTAAGTCTGGGCCACACCTTCTGTTGGCAGCTCACATAAAAGACATGGAAGCAGGAAACTTTGTTCTCTTTGTACTCTTGCTATTACTGGCTCAAGTCCATTCCTTCACTGGCATTAGAGCCTACTTCTTAAGGATTCTGGCATGTACTGAAGACTAGCTGAGACATGCAGCCTCTTGGACTGAACAGCTACTGGATTCTTGGACTTTCTATCAGTTCTGTCCCTCTAGAACCCTGACTAATACCCATGGATTGGCAAACTAGAGCCACAAAACTCAAATCTGGATCACCTGTCAGGGGCTATGCAAGAGGAACAACAAAACTGCTTTAGAACTCATGGACTATCGGGGTGTGGTGGCACTCGCCTTTAATCCCAGCACTCAGGAAGCAGAGGCAGGCGGATTTCTGAGTTCGAGGCCAGCCTGGTCTACAGAGTGAGTTCCAGGACACCCAGGGCTACACAGAGAATCCCTGTCTCAAAAAACAGACAAACAAACAGAACTCATTTGTACTGTGGCCTGCTCGAGCAGTTACCACAGGCATGATGGAAGTGCCTGGAAGAGGAGGAGCCCAGGGGACTGTGTGTCCTGAGGACTTCATGCTGCTTGCTGTGAAGCATCGCTCTGCTCACTGCCCTCACCTGCCCTCACGGTCATCACATCCCCCACAATCTATGAACTGTAGGAAACCTTTAAAGGGGTTTCCAGCCCCTCACTGGGCAATGTCATTGGCATTTTCAAGCACTGCTGCTGCAGCCGATTAATGATTCAACCACTACCCTCAGAAAGAACTAGGAGATGCAGATTGTTAGTAAGTTAGGTTAACATGCTTTTGTTAGTGACTTTGACAAAGAAAATCTAAGGGAACAACTTAACGTTCAGAAAGGCACACTTTTGATAACTGAGCAAAGGATTTTTTGAGGTGAAGGAACAAGAATAATGGCAACCCTACCAGCACTGGCTGACATTCCTCTGTGATCAAGGTGATGATTAATTTCTTGTACCTATTTTTGCCCTCATCTTCTTGATATAATTTAATAAACTGTTAATGAGTAGATGTGCACCTTGATGATTTAAAGTAAAAATGATTGATTGTTCTTTTTATATATAAAAGTTTAGATTTGGGCTGGAGAGATGGCTCCGCAGTTAAGAGCACTGACTGCTCTCCAAAGGTCCTGAATTCAACTCCCAGCAACCACAGGGTGGCTCACAACCATCTGTAATGAGATCTGACGCCTTCTTCTGGTATGTCTGAAGACAGTTACAGTGTACTTAGATATAATAATAAACAAATCTTTGGGCTGGAGCAAGCAGGGCCAGAGCAGAGGTACTGATTCCCAGCAACCACATGATGGCTCACAACCATCACAGCTACAGTGTACTCATATACATATAATAAATAAATAAATCTTTTTTTTTAAGTTTAGATTTATGATTCTTTTAAGGGCTTTTTTTTTTTTTTTTTGGTTTTTCGAGACAGGGTTTCTCTGTATAGCCCTGGCTGTCCTGGAACTCACTTTGTAGACCAGGCTGGCCTCGAACTCAGAAATCCGCCTGCCTCTGCCTCCCGAGTGCTGGGATTAAAGGCGTGCGCGCCACCATGCCCGGCCCCTGATTCTTTTAAGTTTTAAGAAGTCTTTTAAGGGGCTGGTGAGATGGCTCAGCGGGTAAGAGCACCCGACTGCTCTTCCGAAGGTGATAAGTTCAAATCCCAGCAACCACATGGTGGCTCACAACCATCCGATCTGGCTCCCTCTTCTGGAGTGTCTGAAGACAGCTACAGTGTACTTACGTATAATAAATAAAATAAATCTTTAAAAAAAAAAAAAAAGAAGTCTTTTAAAGATAAGTAACAAAAATCAATGATCCTTTGATTATATCCACAAATTACAGCCTGCCAGTAATAAAACCACATTTTAATTTTTATATTGCTTGAAAGATTTTGCTAGGATAGATAAACTGTGGGAGAAGGAATAAAGTTCTTAGAACCACCAAGTTCTTTATCCACCAATGTGTGTGTGCACCTGTGCGTGTACATGCTTTCCCCTCTAAAAGAGAGAACCTGTTTGACCTAAAAAGAAGATTCCTGTATCTGTGTTCTGCCAGCTCCATGCTGGATGTTGACAGCTACTACCTCATTTTATCCTTTAAATCAGTTATTGTCCAACGTAGCAGCCTCTGGGTTATAATGGCAGACTAGAGAGTTGTCACAGCACTATACAGCATAGAAAAGAAAAAAATATTTTGCTATGTGGTCTTTTATAAAAATTTTGCCAGGCTGGTGAGATGGCTCAGTGGAGGTGATGAGTTCAAATCCCAGCAACCACATGGTGGCGACACCCTCCTCTGGTGCGTCTGAAGTCAGCTACAGCGTACTTATGAAGAATAATAATAAACGAATTCTTGGACCGGAGAGAGCAAGTGGAACCAACCGGAGCGAGCGAGTGGGGCCAGCCGGAGCGAGCAGGGCTGATGGGAGGGAGTAGGGTTGACCGGAACGAGGGAAAAAAAAAATTTTTGCCAATGTATAGTAGAAGAAACAAACTGAATGTTAAATGGGGAGAAGGAGTCAAATCCAGGCTGGACTCCTGAAGAGAAGGACAGCTAGAGAGAGGTCAGTGAGATCTCAGGGATGAGGCACAGCCTGGAGTCATCAAGATCAGCTACGCACTGGACAGGCAGGGCTCAAGTTCACATGAAACACAGGATTGCAGCTGGGAAGCCAGAGTAGCAGAAACAGAAAACAAAACTGGTTTAAAGACAGTGAAAGAAGAAAAAATGGGGAGCCACACTTTTAAATCTCTTTTGAGATATATAAATCTTAAAAATCCCTTAGCCTGAAGGCTAGAGTCTAGCATGAACTGTACACCTGGGCCTGAGAGAGGCCAGAGCTGGGGTGGATGTTTAGTACCTATGGTATTTGGGGCTCAAGTCATGGAAGGGAGTCAGGTCTTTGAAAGACAAAAACATGAAGGAGGGTGGAGGCAGAGTGATGGGGGCAAGAGACACGGCCACAGCGGTTACGGGGTGAGGGAGAAAAGCAAGGAGAGGGGGAAACCATGTGATAATGACCCAGATACCCTGGCTCCAAGTACAGAAATACCACCAAGGTCCCCAGGGAGCCTCAAGGTGCTCAGCAGAAGCAATCAAGTGGCTCCCTGTTCCTTCCGGCTCTCCCAAGTCTAATTTTGGAGATACCTGTGGCCTATCCTATGTGTAGCAGTAAATGAGCAAAACGACCAGCATTGACTGAGGAAATAAACATTTCGCCTTGCTCTGGCAATGCCTGACAGCCACCAACCCCTTAAAATAGCTCATGTATTCATCCTATCAAAACAGCAAAGCTGGATTAGCAGCTCAGAGTACTTTCAAACTATCTTCCTAGGTCCCTAGAAAAATATTTTAAAGATGATGTCTGAGTTCAGTGATGAGCACCGTGTGCTGCTCTTTCAGAAGACCCAGCGTCCACCTCACAGCTCAGAACCTTCTGTCACTCCAGTCCTAGAGTACATTTCTTCTGAAGCTCCTAGGATGCCAGGCATGCACACATACATGCAAGCAAAACACTCATCAGACACATAAAATAATAAAAAATAATAATGAAAAGCATATAAGACCTTCCTAGGAACATGCCACATACAAGGAAATGAATCACAACCCAGGCAGAGAGTGCTCATGGGAAAAGCAGGTTTTGACACTGCAGTCACTTACCGCAGGCAGGGGGCAGTAGAACTGATGAATCGTGTGCATGACATCCAAGAGCATATTGTGTCCAACAACCAGCTTCCCCTGAGGAAAGACGGATGAGGAAAAGCATGTCAGAGTTGTACCAGGCTTTACAAATAAGGTAGATGCTGAAGATGAGGCAGTCACAACACAGCCAGGCTAGCCGGCTGCTCCCTAGGTAACCCACTCAGGCCTCTCGCTCTCCCTACCTCAGCTTCTCAAGTGCTGAGATTATGGGTGCACAGCCACTATGCTCATTCTTAGCGATTTTTTTTTCCATTTTTCCAATTTTTATTAATCTTGTTATTTTCAAATTTTTTATATAGTTCCTTGTTGTTGGTTTTGGTTTTTTAGACAAGTCTTGCTATACTGTCCAGGTTGCCTCTGAACTTCTGAGCTACAGCACTCCACTCGCATCAGCTTCCCTGAGAAGACTATAGAGGACACTGTGCCTGGCTGGGAGTAGTTTGACTGAAGCACTTTTAAACAATAAAATCTGAAATCCTAAGAGCTTTGACTTCCAATATATACCTTTAAGACTCTTAAAACATCTTTTAAAACCTACATATTTTTAAAGATTATTTATAACATTGTTATAAAATGTAAAACAAAACCCTACTTCCTGATGTTGTTAAAGTCAACACATTTTCATTTCCTGCATCTCCGTCCAGTGGCTCACACTGTACCACTGCTCTTCTTTTAAAAATGCATTATTAGTCTGTGCGCTTGAGCACTCATGCGCGCAGGCACACACTTGAGCGGGTGGTGAAGGGGACAGATACACAAGCCACAGAATGCCCCAGGAGGAGACGGGATTACAGCTTTGTGGACTATGTCCCCTCACCTTTACACGGATTTGGGAAATCCATTACCCACTGAGCCATCTTGATGACACTCACTGCTTTTTGATCATACATGTACAATAAAATACTTAATTTTAGTAGCTACTAAAAATAAAATTCTTTATTAAATTTATAAAATTTTTAAAAAAGATTACTAATATACAATATCACCTTAGATTTCCCAGCCCTGTGATTCCTCTGGGAGCAGAGAGATGTTGCTGTTTCGGTTTGGGGGGTTGGGAGAGTAGAAAGATAAGACCTAATGTAGCCCAGGCTAGCCTTGAACACCTGTGTAGCTGAGGATAACCTTAACTACTGATCTTGTGCTTCTGTTCCCCAAGTGCTGAGATTAGGCCTAGGCCACCATGTCCAGCTCTGCTTTCAAACCCTGCTGGTTTGTTTTTGTCACCACAGTGGGTTGAGATGGGTTTTATGTTTTGTTTGACATAAGGCTGAGCTGGAACTCACTGTGTAGCCCTGGATAGATGACTCCTTTTTTTTTTGTTTTGTTTTTTTGTTTTTGTTTTGTTTTTCAAGACAGGGTTTCTCTGTATAGCCCTGGCTGTCCTGAAACTCACTCTGTAGACCAGGCTGGCCTCGAACTCAGAAATCCTCCTGCCTCTGCCTCCCAAGTGCTGGGATTAAAGGCGTGTGCCACCACGCCCGGCGATGACTCCATTTTTAACATAACCATTGTCTTAGGGTTTCTACTGCTTTGATGAAATGCTACAAACACATAGCCATTAGAGGAGAAAAGGGTTTATTTGGTTTACACTTCCACATTGCTGTTCATCACCAAAGGAAGTCTGGACAGGAACGCAGACAGAACAGGAACCTGGAGGCAGGAGCTGATGCAGAGGCCATGGAGGATGATGCTTACTGACTTGCTCCCCCTGGCTTGCTCAGCTTGCTTTCTTATACAACCTAGGACCACCAGCCCAGGGATGGCACCACACTCACAAAGGGCTGGACCCTCCTTTACTGATCACTAATTGAAGAAATACCCTACAGTTGTATCTCATGGAGGCATTTTCTCCACTGAGACTCCCTCCTGACGACTCTAGCTTGTGTCAAACTGACACAAAACCAGTCAGTGTAAGCATCAAACACTACAGTAAAGTTTTTTTAACAGAGTTTCAATGGTTCTCTATGCAACACACCAAACTCAGACGTCAACTTGATTCTTTGACATAATTAATCTTACACAAAATATCCCAAATCTAACAAGATGGGTTTTTGTTTTGTTTTGCTTTGCTTTGGCTCAGAATCGATGTAAGTCTTGAGTCCCAGTGCAATGTTAAAATGCCAAGCACCGCGGCAGCAGACTCCACCCAGAATGCAGGAGAAGCTAGGAAGAAAAGACTTGAAGAAAAGCATCTTGACCTTCCTGCCTCTGCCTCTGTCTCTCAAGTACTGAGACAAGAAAAGTACAACAGCACAGCCAACTCACCAAAGAGATTTACTACCTACAAAGGAAAAACAGTAACTTCACAGAGCAACAACTCAGTAGACAATTCATTACTGACGTCAACATGATAAATATCACTTCTGTGGCATTCCTGCCAAAACAGAACATTCTGATTCTAAACATGAAACAACAAAGACCAGCTGAGGGACATTCAACAAAAACAATGAAAATCCATCAACACTATCAAGTTATATAGACAAAGAAAGATTATCAAAGTCTACAAGAGCAAGGAGTGGTAATGAGCAAATACAGGCAGTCCTGCATGGAACTGTGAAGACTTAGCTGAGAAGCCTGGGAGATTCAAATTAAGGTTCTAATTTACTTTCTCACATTATACTGATATTCGCTTCCTGGTTCTCATAATCACAGAACAGCAATGCAGGATGTTAGCATCAGGGACAGCTGTCTAAGGCATGCACAGAGATTCTTTATTATTCCTGTGACATTTATGTGAGTGTGAAATCAGAAGCCTGAGGCTTCATCCCTGAAACAAAAACAATGGAAGATGAGAAATGATTCTCAGAGACTGTCCTCTAGTCTCCATGTGTGTCTCTGTACACACACAGGGACAGAGACAGACAGAGATAGAAAGGGGCTGGAGATATAGCTGAGTTGGCAGAGGTTTTTCCTAGTAACTGTATGATCCCAAGGTCAAATCTCAGTAGCACCAAAATACTTATAGATATATATTTAAAAGATATAATATAGGTGTATTGACTGGATAATTATTTAGTGTAATATAAATATCCCAGAGGAGTTGGAGGGCAGCTCCAGAGTTATCTCAGTGGTTAAGAGTGCATACTAATCTTGAGTTCAGTTCCCAGTATCCACACTGGGCAGCTTACAACAGCTCCAGAGGTATCTCACAGTCTTCTGCACTCTCAGCAGCTGCACTCCCAAGTCCACACATACACATTCAGGCATGAATACATTTTTATTTAATAAAAAAATTTTAAAGAGTACTAGATTCTACCTTCAATCCTGCAAATAAATAAATAAATAAAAGTGTCTACTGGCTTCATAGAGCTTATTGATATTAATAAAAAAAAAATTTAAGATGGGCAGTGGTGGCACATATCTATAATCCCAGCACTTGGGAGGCAGAGGCAGAGAGATCCTTGAGTTTGAGGTCAGCCTGGTCTACAGAGTGAGTTCCAGGAGGGCCAGGGCTACACAGAGAAACCCTATCTCAAAAACAAACAAACTAACTAACTAAATTAGAAATAACTTGATTTCTAAGATACCTAACTTTTTTCTCACTGTTTCCTCTAAATCCTAGGAAACATGGTTTTATTTAGATCTTTTTATTAAACTGAGTGTTTTTAAGAAATGCTTGTCATTTTCCCAGTTCTCAGATCTGCCCAGGCTCCATAGGTATTCAAAAGTATTATTAATGTCTTCTGTATTTTTTCTGAGTATGCATAGCTAAGCAAATAGAAATGCACATCTCCTTGTGTTTAAGGAGAACAAATAAATGCCTCGACTTTGGAAAGTAAGCTGAATTCTTATGCTAGTTAACGTGGATCACAGCTGAAGGCCCTTGCTTGTCAAGCACGCTGGCTAAGCGTTCACACAGTACCAACGGTGGCCAGAACCTGCTTTTCTGGGTACCTGTGTGTGACCTCAGCAGCTCCCAGGATGACACATTTCATGTTCAATACAGTTTAACTGAACTTGAGTAACAGAGCTCATGTAGCTAATGGTCTCTTATATGACTCTATCATTTGTGCCGTCTTCAAATGAGGACATAGTGAGTTTCCTCTCCACTGTCCATGTTAACAGACTGGGACTTGAACTCTGAGAGGATCTCAATGGGCAGCATCTAAGGGACAAGACAACTCCTTACCAGACCCAACTGCCCACACAGAAGAAAGTCTTAGACCCAGGTGACCTACTATCCAGGCAAGAGCACCACCTGGTTTAACCATGCCAAAGGTAGAGGCCTTTCAGAAGGCCAAAGAAAGATGTCTACTACAGAATCCTCTAGCACATTTACACAAATAGCCAGCATAGTTTTAAAGCTTTATTATTACTAAGATTATGATAGATGACTTTGGGGATTTAATTACAGTCCTATAGAAGAAGTCAACTTGTAATTATGTATCCTCTGTATGCCTCTGCTTGGTCCTTGACTTCTAGTTCTTATATTGAGACTAATGAAAGTCAGTTCTGTGCAGCTATACAAGGACATCATAGGGCAGGGTAATCCTGTATTTTTGTGCCTTTGTATGTATAGGATATATATGTAGATTATGTATATGCATATAATACACTAACTTAAAAACATTTATTCCTCACAGTATGTTTGTGTGTGCATTTCTGTGTGTTTGTTGGGGGGGCTCATGTGTCAAAGGACATACATGGGGTTGTATGTGTATTTTTGTACTTTGGCAACAGAGGCTTTCTGAAAACTGATTTGGATATAATTCAGCAATGATGACATCTGACCTGGTACATTGTAGAGCAGCAGTCCACGTTACTAACCTCTTCCTCCAGATGAGGTAAACATTCCAAGGGTAACCAAGTGAGCAATTTGCAGTAGCAGTTAATCGACACTTCATTTCAAACACTGTGCTTAGCCATAAAACTAGAAAAAAACAAATGTAGCCGACTCACCGAATTAGCAATGGCATGGATGACTCTTGAAAACCCCACAGCATCATTCAGTTCCTCCTAAAGTAAAAGAAGTAGTTAAAATAAAAGGGCTGCAGAGGGTTCAGAGAATAAAGGCGCTTGCACAAAGGCCTCACAATCTGTGCCCCTCAGAACCCCATAAAGTCTCAAGAGAACCACTCCTTGAAGCTTTCCACTGACATCCATATGTGTGTCCTTGGACAAGTGAGCACCCCATCTGTCTCTGTCTCTCTCTGTCTCTCTTTCTCTCTGTGTCTCTCTGTCTGTCTCTGTCTCTGTCTCTCTCTCTCTCACACACACACACACACACACACACACACTCACACGCAAGTGAGAAATACAGGTTTTTAAAAGTTGGTGTGTGTGTGTTTCCCATACTTACAAAGGCACACTGTATTCCTTATTTGTTGTGTGTGTTTCCCATACATACAAAAGCACACTGTACTCCTTATTTGTTGTGTGTGTGTGTTTTCCATACATACAAAAGCACACTGTACTCCTTATTTGTTGTGTGTGTGTGTTTCCCATACATACAAAGGCACACTGTACTCCTTATTTGTTGTGTGTGTGTGTTTCCCATACATACAAAGGAACACTGTAAGCTGGGCGTGGTGGTGCACGCCTTTAATCCCAGCACTTGGGAGGCAGAGGCAGGCGGATTTCTGAGTTCGAGGCCAGCCTGGTCTACAAAGTGAGTTCCAGGATAGCCAGGGCTACACAGAGAAACCCTGTCTCTAAAAACAAAAACAAAAACAAAAACAAAAACAAAAACAAAAACAAAAAACAAAGGCACACTGTACTCCTTATTTGAATGAACCTTCCCCAAAATGAAATTTTCTTTTTTTAAAAAAGATGTTGTTTGTTTGTTTGTTTGTTTGTTTGTTTTTGAGACAGGGTTTCTCTGTATAGCTCTGGCTGTCCTGGAACTCACTCTGTAGAGCAGGCTGGCCTTGAACTCAGAAATCCACCTGCCTCCCAAATGCTGGGATTAAAGGCATGCGCCAACACTACCCAGCTTAAAAGATTTACTTATTTATTTTATGTATGAGTACAATTATAGCTGTCTTCAGACACACCAGAAGAGGGCATCAGATCCCATTACAGATGGTTTTGAGCCACCATGTGGTTGCTGGGAATTGAACTCAGGACCTCTGGAAAAGCAGTCAGTGCTCTTAGCCAGTGAGCCACCTCTTTAGCCCCCAAAATGAAATTTTCAATCAAGTGGGATAGCTTTACTATCACAGGATTTGTTATACTAATCTCTAATTGCATGTAAACTGAGTATCTAGGGACCTACAGAGATACCTCCAGAGTTGAGAGTGCTACTCCTTTTGCAGTGGCCCAGGGTTCCATTCTAGCACCCACACCACCTGTGGTTCTAGGGGATATCACAGCCTCTTCTGATTTCCAAGGGTATATATACTCAAGTGTACACACACACACACACACACACACACACACACACAAGAATGAATAAATGAAACGAAACAATGTTTTGACCTGGAGCAATAGCTCATAGGTTAAGAGCACTTGCTACTCTTACAGAGGACCTGAGTTCAGTACCCAGCGACCACACTATGTGGCTCACAAATGCCTTTCAACTTCAAGGGCTCCATGCCCTCCTCTAGGTTCTGAGGATACCTGTGCAGATGTGGCATTCACTCTAGAGATATATACAAGACACACAAATACACACAAACACACACACACACATGCACACATGCATACATAAAAGTAAATCTTTAAAAATAATATAAATCTTTAAAATAATAAAGATAAAATAATCTACACACAGAAGTTTTAGATGGTAGAATAAGCAATTGTTAAGCTACTCATTAATTACTTCCTTAACAGCTTTCACGGTTTACCCATCACTTCATATTTTGGGGTAGGGGTTATTTATTTGTTTTTAGAATCAGGATCTTGTATAGCTCATGCTGGCCTTGAACTCCTGACCTTCCCACCTCCATCTTCCAAGTCCAAATGCTGGGATTAGACCATGCAACACCATACCTACTTACAGGATGTGTTATAATTTCCAAGTCAATCAAGTTGATTTACTACTACTATTAATAATAATAATAATAATAATAATAATAATAACAACAACTTCAGGTAGACAACATAATGCATTGCTGTAATCCAAGCAATTAAGAGACTAAGGAGAGAGAATCAGGAAATGCAGCCTAACACCCAACTGGTCTTTAAAAAACAAAAAACTAACTTTGACTAGCGGCCATCTGCTGGCTAAATGAATCCAACAACTGTGATCCAGAAATACATAGAAAGAAGTTAGTTCTGTCTATATTATCATTCCTCATGCAAAGGAATAAAGCTGTAGGCACTTACCTGCTCCTTTGTGTACTTCTCCTGCTCTCTCCTTTTGCGCTCTTCTTCATCCACTTTGCTGATAACTATATGTCTTTCCTTCTAAAAGACAAATAATGACCAGTGCTTAGCCTGCAAAGTGCAATGATTACTCTGAATGGCAATTCTGACACATTAGGCTACACAGTGGGTTAAAGGACAGCCTCAGTGATACAATGAAACCATCTCAATGAACCAGAAAGAAAACAACCAAAAAGTTCTAAGACAAAGCATAAGCAAGCACAACAAAAACCATTGCAAGATGATGCCAAAGCTGAGAGGGCACACACCCCTATATATCTGCATGTCCACAACACTTCCAGTATTTTAACATTTCAAACCAACAAACATCAGTTGAAATCAGCTACAAACCATCCAAATTAGACTTCATATAATGAGCATTGAGGTCACGCAACTTTTAAAATGCTTAGTAATTACTTTTAAATAAATAAAGCACCTGTTTCATATTTTATGAACACAAGAAAAACCTTGAATAATTATAGTCTTCTTTCACATTAATTATAGTTTATATTTATTAAGCATACTTCAAGGGCCAGAGAAATGGCTCATTAGATAAAGACACCTAATGACACACCTGACAACCTGAGTTGTATCCCTGGGAAGAGAGAACCGACTCTCACAAGTTATTCTCTGATCTCCCCATGGCCCTACTGCCAACATACAAACACACACACACACACACACACACACACACACACACACACACACACACAAATAAATAAACAAACACATTTATATGTATGTATGAATATATAAATATGTATACAAATATATACCTTTTTATATATTTATGTACTTATGTATATATTCACACATATATAGAAATATATAATAAAATATATTTATATAATATATAGATATATAATATGTTTATATATGTATTGGTTTAATAAAGATTCCAACAACCTATAGCTGGGCAGAGAGGTAGGTGGGGCTTCGGTTCCCAGGCTTGGGGTGTGGGAGAGACAAGAAGGAAAGAGGAAAAGACACCATGTGGTAGGTAAGTCATGGAAACAGGGCCACAAGGGCTGGACAATTGGAATAAGAGCTGCCCAGATGGAACAAGGCAAGTTAAAAATTGGGGTTATTTGATAGGGAAGTAGAAACTAATAGTTTAGATGGTTGATATCTGCCAAGTTCTAGTGTTTTTAAAGGCTTATTATAAATATAAAAGGTTTGTGTATTTTATCTGCAAACAGATTGATCAAAGTGAGACAGAAACCCCCAACTGAGATTAAATATTTATTATAACAGTTAAGGCCGCTCTTCCAGTGGACCCAAGTTTGATTCCCAGCACCACATGGTAGTTAACAACTGTCTATAACTCTAGTTCCAGGGAATCCAATACCCTTTTCTGACTTCTGTGGGCACTGTACACACATGGCACACAGACATATGTGCTGGCAAAACACTCATGCACATAAAGTGAAAATAAATCTTTAATTAAAAAAAAGATTACGGGCTGGTGAGATGGCTCAGTGGGTAAGAGCACCCGACTGCTCTTCCGAAGGTGATGAGTTCAAATCCCAGCAACCACATGGTGGCTTACAACCACCCATAATGAGATCTGACGCCCTCCTCTGGTACATCTGAAGTCAGCTACAGCGTACTTATGAATAATAATAATAAACGAATCCTTGGACTGGAGAGACCGACCGGAGTGNGGGGGGGGGGGGGGGGGGGGGGGGCCAGCCGCCGGAGCAAGCTGGGCCGAAGCAGAGCGAGTGGGCCGAAGCAAGCTGGGCCAGCCAGAGCGAGCAGGGCGCACAGGGGCAGCCGGAGCGAGCAGGGCTGGCCAGAGCGAGCAGGGTTGACCGGAACGAGGGGAAAAAAAAAGATTACAATAAATGTATATATTACAAATGGAAAAAAGTTCACTTCTACTTATCCACTAATTAATCGTATTTGGCTGGCATTTGTTTGTTTTGTTTGAAACATAGTATCTCTACATAACTGTACTGGAAATCACTATATAGACCAGGCTAGCCTGGAACTCACAGAGATCTGCTTCTGAATGCTGGGATTAAAGGCAAGTACCACTACTCCTAGCCTGAATCATCAAAAAGCTGTAAGTAGAGTTGGGTAGGTGAATTAAGGGCACTGACTGCTCTTGCAGAAGCACTGAGTTCAGTTCCCTACACCTACATGGTAGCCTACAAACACACGTATCTCCAATTCTTTTCTGACCTCTATGGGCCCATAGTACACATACTATACACAGGCAAACCACTTATACAAATAAAATTAAAAGCTATAAGCCATATTAGCATATGATTATCATGCTTAGCCACACTATACAAATGAGAAAATCAGGCTCAGAGAGAATAGGTGGCTAGCCAAAGTCACAGCTCATGAAAGGGAGCACAAAGGCAAAAACTATCAACACCTCAGTGAATCACTGTTAGCTAAATGTGGGCACTGAATAACTCTTAGTTACCTTGTCAGTCTCTAATGTCTCAACATGAATGCCTTTAGGATACCTAAAAGAAAAAAGGAAAAATTCACATCAGTGCACGATTCAGTGACTGCTAAAACCCCCAAAGAATTCAACAAGCTGCCATGTGGCTGTAAACTAAAGTTTTACTAACATGGGAGATCACCACTAAAGATGTTAAAATAAGCCTACTTACAACACCTCAGCTACTATTTCCCTGCCTCTTCTCAAATGCACAGGAGCGTTAGCAGTGTTGTGTGAACTTTTTAGGGTTTTAGCACTTTCTAAAATGTTTGGTATTTTATAATGCAGTCAACCCATTGCCACAAAGGTCATCTTTCTTCTTTTCTTTTCCTTTCCTTCCTTCCTTCCTTCCTTTCTTTCTTTCTTTCTTTCTTTCTTTCTTTCTTTCTTTCTTTCTTTCTTTTTATTGTCATCTTACTTCCAAATGCCTACTTAGTAACTGAAGTGGTAACAGTCTCTGTAGACTTAAGGGGAAAGGTTGGGGGGGATACTGGACTTCAGTTTGCCTTAGTGTTTGCAGCAGCCAAAGAGGAGAGAGACATGGAAAGCACAGAGACAGATATAAGGATAAGACACGAGAGGAGGTTGGACAAGATAGCCCACAGCCCTCCTCTGTCCTGTTTAAAAGTTATTCCCTCCTAGAAATTGGGAGGCAGAGACAGGCCGATCTCTGTGAGTTCGAGGCCAGCCTGGTCTATGAAGCAACTTCCAGGACAGCCAGGACTACACAAAGAAACCCTGTCTCAAAAAAACAAAAAATAAAATAGAATGAAAATTATTCACATACATAGCACTGTCAGATTTTTAAAAAAGTTTTTGTTTTGTTTTTAGTGTGAAAGAGAGTGAGAGAGAGAGAGAGAGAGAGAGAGAGAGAGGAAGACATAGAGAACAGAGGAAATTACTTTTTTTTTTTTTTTTTGGTTTTTCGAGACAGGGTTTCTCTGTATAGCCCTGGCTGTCCTGGAACTCACTCTGTAGACCAGGCTGGCCTCGAACTCAGAAATCCGCCTGCCTCTGCCTCCCGAGTGCTAGAGACATTACATATTTTAAGACATCTACCAAATGGTAACAGAAAATTAATTAAATGAGTAGTCAATTTAAGAACTGACTGGGGACATGATAGAGTCACATAACCCATAACTGAAAAATTCTAAAGAGCAATGGGATCAAAGATTATACTTCATTTATTAAATTCTGCCCCAGAGAGCACTCTTTTTTTTTTTTTAATGGTTTTATAGTTTTATTGTAGAAAGGCAGAAAAAAAAGAGAGAAGGTAGAAAGAGAGAGAGAGAGGCCGGCCATGGCCACATGGAGAGAGGGGAGAAGGGAGAGAAAGAAGGAAGGCTAGAGAGGAGAGTAGGAAAGGTGAGAGCTTAAAGAGGAGAGAGCACTCTTTTATCTAATTCAAATACTTACTTCCAACTCAGAGTCTGATAAATAAGTTTTCTTTGGAACCTATAAAACAAAAGAAAAGGAATGAGCTATGAACCCTAACTGATCAATCAATGGGTGGGAAAGATTTAATTTAGAGCCCTCACTAGAACAGACAGGTATAGACAACCATCACAGGCATTTCTGAGGTAGAAGGACTCATCATGTATCTTGATCAAAATTTTCATGTTATTACATTGCTTTTGGAGAATAGTTAGAAATTATGACCAACTACTGCTTCCTTTAGCTGTCTGAAGAGTTCAGGACAGATGCTTGCACTCTGACACCTCTGTGAAGCCAGCGTAAAGTAGGGGGATGCTGAGATGCTCTCTCATATGATGATTTCAGTGAGTCCTCCTCTGAAGCCTCTGTCTGTTTAGCTATCCTCCAGGCCAACAATGCTGCTCCTGGGCATAGCCTAAAGTCTAAGTTGCAGACAAAGTATTCATTCTGAGCCTCAGAAGACAAGCATTCCTGCTGTGGTAGTACTACAGTTAGCATTCAAGTCTTAGGAACAGCATCGAAAGACAGAAATCCTCCTCTCCTAAAAAGGAATGCTCAAAACAAACAAGCCAACTGACCCAGTGCATGGGTCAAGTTCCAGGCTCCTCTTCTCTTCACTTTGTAGGAAATCTTCTATCTTCTCTCTGATGATAAGATTCAGACAATGACCATCAGTGCCTTGAATGGATGAAGTGATCAGAACAGTGACTGTACTCAAAACCTATACTCAAAATAATCAGCAACAGATACATTCAAAAGCAATCTAAATACTGGTCAGGGGGTGAAGCCAGTGGCAGAGCACTTATCAAAGATGAGCAGAGTAAGGACTTCCATTTCTAGAACACACACACACACACACACACACACACACACACACAGAAGCAGTGAAGTTTTTTTTTTTCCTTTTTTTTTCCTTTGAGGCAGTCTCATATATCCCAAGATTACATCAAACTTGCTATGTAACGAGGATGGTTTGAACTTTTGATCCTCCTGCCTCTACCTCCCAACTACTGAGTGCCACGAGAATAGCTATGCACTACTATACCCAATTCATGCAGTGCTAGGGACCAAACCATATGCTCTGTAGATCATACGCAAGCACTCCCCAAGAACATATTTCTTATGCTTACAGGTCCTCGTGCCATATATTCTGAACAAATAAAAAAGATAATCAAGGGCTGGTGAGATGGCTCAGCCGGTTAGAGCACCCGACTGCTCTTCCGAAGGTGATGAGTTCAAATCCCAGCAACCACATGGTGGCTTACAACCACCCGTAACAAGATCTGACGCCCTCCTCTGGTGCGTCTGAAGTCAGCTACAGCATACTTATGAAGAATAATAAGAAATGAATCCTTGGACTGGAGAGACCAACCGGAGCAAGTGAGGCTGTCTGGCGAGCGGAGCCGAACAGGGACGGCCAAAGCAAGCAGGGACGGCCGAAGCTAGCGGGTCCGGAGCGAGTGGGGCCGAACGGGAACGGCCGGAAAGAGCGGGGCCAACCGGAGCAAGTAGAGCCGATCAGAGCTAGCCAGGCCGGCTGGAACGAGCGGGGGGCCGTACGGGGGCGGCCGGGAGCGAGTGGGGCTGGCCGGAGCGAGCAGAGCCGGCGGGAGCGAGCGGGGTTGACCGGAACAAGGAAAAAAAAAAAAGATAATCAAAACCAAAGAGAACAGGTATATTTTGACATATTCTTTGGATGAAATTATTGGTGACACTAGCAAAATTGTAACAAATTCTTTTTTTTTTTTTTTTTTTTTTGGTTTTTCGAGACAGGGTTTCTCTGTGTAGCCCTGGCTGTCCTGGAACTCACTCTGTAGACCAGGCTGGCCTCGAACTCAGAAATCCGCCTGCCTCTGCCTCCCAAGTGCTGGGATTAAAGGCATGCGCCACCACGCCCGGCTTGTAACAAATTCTTAAACAATTTATCAATTTTAGAGCTGCAGAGGCTAGTTAAGAGTCACAACCACAAGGGTAAGTAAAGATCCCGCACCAACACAAGCCAGGCCTGGCTTAACAAAGAGCCATAGCCCCAGTGCTGTGTGGGGGAGCAGTGCAGAGGGAGGGGGATCATTAAAGTATGCTGACTGCCAGCCTAGCCAAAAGATACAAGCTTCAAGTTCAGGAAGAATTTTTGCCTCCAAGTAATAAAATAGAGAGAGATGCAGGATACCCAACCCCCTTCTTCTCTGACCTCCTCATGTGGACACTCACACACACAATGTGTGTATTCCACTCACACATACACAGAATTTGTACGTATATTAAGAAAGAACTCACCAATACTAGCAATATAATTTTTACTTTTCTAATAAAGCTATTAGCTACCATATACTACATATGCTAGTAGCTACCATATACATGACTAGCTACTCCTCCCAGAGCACATCTGTTTGACAAAGACTTCACTGCAAGAAACAAGTATATCCGGGACATTCTAGCAAGCTTTGGTTCAGGAAAGTCTACACACCTGCTGAGACCATCCCAGTAACAAGAGAGTAAGTCCAAACATCTGCACCCCTGCTGAGACCCGCCCAGTAGCATGGGACAGGTCCAAATGTGATGCAACGTGCAGTTATTATTGTCTGGATTCAGATATGGCGCAATTAAAAGCCTGCTACTCACATTCACACTGTGTGACCACCTTTGCATTTGAAGCACAGGTTGGTGTCAAAGACAGAAATCCTGCCACAATCAGACACTGCTGCTCGCATGACCTTGTGTGTACACCAGTGCATGTGAAACACAAAGCAGGTGAGAGACAGACATCCTCCAATAGGTCACAATTACAGCCTGCCTCTCACATCACACCTACCTAGGTCCCTGCAGATGCTGCCAGTGTACGACAGCCCCCAGTCCATGCCTAGCGCATCTCTCATGTCAGTTAAGGAACTTACATTACTTGGTCAATAAACTTTTTCTGATCCTCAGGGATTGTCACAGGACATTTTGCCAGAGCTCCTGCCCCATTGGCTTGAGATCGTTTTTCATCGAATTGCTCTCTCAGCTGTCTCTCTTCTTCCTGATTCAGATATGGAATCCCTACACAAAATTTTTAAAAGAATAAATTAGAAGAAATAACAATTCCATGCACAAAATTCTTTTTAAATTTTTATTTTTATTTATATGTGTATCTATGTGTCTTCTGTGCAGGTGCTTGTAACCTGCATGCAGGTGCCTGCAGAGATCAAAAGAGAGCACTGGATCCCCTGGATCTGGAGTTATGGGCATTTGTGATCTGCCAGGTGGTAGGTGGTGGGACCTGAACTCCAGAACTCTAGAAGAGCAGCAACCTCTCAACCTCTAAGCTGTGTGTTCAGCCCTTACACAAAACTGTTTCTTTGTTTTTATTCTTTTGAGTCAGGTCCTACTTTGTAGCCCTGGCTGTCCTAGAACTCACTATGTAGATGAGGCTAGCCTCAAATTCACTGCCTCTCAAGTGATAGGATTAAAGGTGTGCATTATTTCATCTGGTTATACACAAAACTTTTAACTAATGAGAAATCTATCATATAGAGACCATATTTTAAGTATACTGCAAAAAAAAATCAAGTGATTGTAAATATGCTTGCAAGTACATTCAGTCACCGTTACAATCAATAAGGCACTGGTGCTGTTTTGAGCATTTATGGATGAGAGCATAAAGGCACAAGCAGAGGTAACCTGCTTCAGTAAAAGGAACTTCCGATCAGATACACAGAAAAGGTCACTGGGAAGAAAACTCAAAAGATAAGTAAGAAAGATATGCAGACAAGGGAGGGGCCTCTCTCTGAGAGGAAAAACATAAAAGAACACTCAGTGGATGCTAAAGTTAATTGACAAGAAAATCAATCCAGCTTGGTATGACTTCCTCAAGAAACACACAGAAATGGGCATTTCTGATCATCCTGTTGGATGCTGAAGCCACCCTGAGCAAAGAGACACACACACTAGGCATACAAACACCACCCTGCAGAGATCAAGCTCTTGGGAAATGCCAGGCAGTCATGAGGCAGTGATGCAGTCCTGCAGAAAGCTCCTAGCAGAAGAGTTATTGAGACAACACTTGTTGCCCTGTAGCCAAGGCTGGCACTGAACTTGGCAACACACCTGCCTCAGATTCCCAGCTACTGGGATGGCAGGCAGCCACTACCACATCTGATTCTCAAATATTCTTTTCTTTCTTTTTCTCCCTTTTCCTTTTGCAATAGTAAGGCAGAGACCCAGTCTCACATATGATGGCAAATGCTCTTCCACTGACTTACCACTCCCTAGCACCTTCACTCTCAAAACATTTAAGAGAAAGGAAAGTCATTCCACTATGTCCTACTATCCAACATTCCAACACCACCATTCTACTAATAGCTGATAGTCAAGTCACCTCCCTGATAAGGAAGCCTCAAGCTCTCCCATGAGGATGGGACATGATGAAGCTACATCTCTCCTCAACAGGCTGTCCAGTCCCATATCCCCAAAGGTGAGCCATTACAATCATGCCAACTACACAGATCACACCTCTCCCCATGAGGTGTCTCTAATTGTAAGATCTACAGTAATGGACAAGGGAGTACTGTGGCCAAAAGACCAGAACACTGTATATACTTTGTTAAGAATTACATGCACCTGTCACACGCACATGGGCAGAAGCTAGAAAACGTTCCCACATTTGGACACAGAAGTGACTAAATCCTACACAGGTTGAATGAAGAAGCCTCAATCAAGTCACAGTTTAAGATGAAGCATTATCATCCAAGGAAATGCTATCTACTCTCCTGATCAGCTCAGAACTTTCAAGGTTTACAAAACTAGAGAGCGGAGCTGAAGCAGTTACGAGCATTTGCTGTTCTTCTAGAGTGCCTGAGTGGATCCTCCTCTGTGCTCTGTGGGTACCCACACGTAAGTGGCATATGCACAGACTTAACAGAACGCAAAAAAAAATTTTAATAAAAAACAGAGGTTCAGAAACATAGCTCAATCTGTTAAACGCCTGCTATGAAAGCATGAGGCATGAGTGTGGAGCCCCACGCCCTACCGACAAGCCGGGTGGGTGGGGCAGCACACAGTGTAACACCAGTCCTGCCATTAAACCTATTACTGTCTCAAAACAGAAAAAAAAAAAACAAAAAAAAAAAAACTAAGGTCATCCTTGAACTACATAGCAACTTTGAGACCAGCCTGGTCTACATATTAAACTGCAAATTAATAAAATAAAAAGGCTTTTCCAGAGGTCCTGAGTTCAATTCCCAGCAACCACATGGTGGCTCACAACCATCTGTAATGGGATCTGATGCCCTCTTCTGGTGTTTGTCTGAAGACAGCTGCAATAAACTCATATAAATAAAAATAAATAAATCTTAAAAATTGGTAATTTTCAAGCTGGTGAGATGGCTCAGTGGGTAAGAGCACCCGAAAGCTCTTCTGAAGGTGATGAGTTCAAATCCCAGCAACCACATGGTGGCTTACAACCACCCATTATGAGATCTGACGCCCTCCTCTGGTGCGTCTGAAGTCAGCTATAGGGTACTTATGAATAATAATAAATGAATCCTTTGACCGGAGAGAGCAGGGACTGAGCAAGTGGGACCGACCAGAGCAAGCAGGGCCCACCAGAGTGAGCAGGGTTGACCGGAACAAGGAAAAAAAATTGGTAATTCTTAAGCAAAATGAGATTTACTTCTGAAGAATTTTGAAGGTTTATCAACTACAAAGCTAAGTAAATAGACAGTCTTACCACTGCAAAACACTTTATTAAAGTCAAATCCTTGGCTCGCCAGGAAGTCAATGCTGGAGCTCTGAAACAGACAACACACGCGTCAGTGAGACTTGAGGCCATCCTTAGGCCAGCACAGACATAATGCAGACACGTAACCATGACAGCCCAACAAGAGAGCAGGCCAAAAGTCACAAGACAGTCTTTAGCCATAGCTTCTGGAGCTGTTTACGTAAAACACCACTTAAGTTCTCCCCCTTAGTAGCTTTATAAAACATTTTTTGTTTTTGTTTGTTTTTTTTTAAAGATTTATTTATTTATTATATGTAAGTACACTGTAGCTGTCTTCAGACACTCCAGAAGAGGGCATCAGATTTCGTTACGGATGGTTGTGAGCCACCATGTGGTTGCTGGGATTTGAACTCAGGACCTTCGGAAGAGCAGTCGGGGCTCTTAACCACTGAGCCATCTCACCAGCCCAAACATTCTTTGTTTTATAAAATTTGTTAAACATTCACTGAGTAGGGGCTGGAGAGATGGCTCAGCGGTTAAGAGCACTGACTGCTCTTCCAGAGGTACTGAGTTCAATTCCCAGTAACCACATGGTGGCTCACAACCATCTGTACAATGTACTCATATACAAAAAATAAAAAATAATTAAAAAAAAATTCACTGAGTAGACAGCTAATTCCCCAAAAGCAGAATGCCCCTGCCATCTTGCTGCTCCACTGACTGTGAGGCTGTAAACAAAAGTAATGTACATTCATAAACCTCTACACTGACTCGGATACAAAAGGCCCATATCTTATTAGTAGTAGTACATATGGACACTGGTGTGTGTGTGTGTGTGTGTGTATACCTGCAGAGCTGGTTCTCTTTCACCTTCACACTATTACCCACTCAGAAGTGTTACCAGCCCTGAAGGCCTAAAATCATAATTGGATATTGTTTTCTTTTGTCTCATCCTGGTTTGTGTTGGTTTTTTAGACATGACCTCATGAAGCCTTCCTCATCCCCCTGCTTCCTCTGAGCACTGAAACTGCAGCTATGCACAATCACACCCCATCTCTGGGTACTGGGGATGGACTCCAAAGCTTCATTCATTCTACAAAAGCACTCTACCAAATGAATTACAATCCCAACCCTCTCAATGTTCTCTTGGGGCTCTGTTTCTGAGAAGTAGGATTAAGCCTAGGGCTGCACACACACTACGCAAGTGCTCTACCACAGAGCTGTGTCCTCAGCATTCTGCTCTCGGTGTTTTGAGTTTTGTTTTGTTTTCAGACAAGGTTTCACTGAGTTGTCAAAGATAGCTTTGAACTCACTCTGTACCCATTGATAGATTGAGCTCTTGTCAAGCTCCCTGCCTCAGCTTCTTGAGTACCTGGGATGAGAGACCTGTGCCACCAGACTAACCAGTTGGATATTCTTAATGTTCAAGACCAAGAAACAAAATCCCTAACTAAGCAAGCCTGATGAAGCAAATGCATACTGTACCTAGAAGAAGCTCAAAGATGCAAGTAGATGTATTAAAGCTGAGTAAGTAATTTTGAAGATTGTATCAGTTTAGCCAAATTCTGAAGCCCTTCCTCAGCGCAAGGAAAGAGAACACTATTGCAGCTGTTGTGTGGTTTCCTAAAGTCTTGTACATTCATGTAAACACTCCTCTGTAGGCAAATGAGAGGGATCTAGATACACAGTTTGTCTACCAAGGGCCAAACTGGAGCTACTAGAACCTTTTCACTAGAAACCCCCTCTCATCCAAGGAGTTTCACATGACCTCAGGTATAGTCATGTAAAATCGGTAAACAAATCAACCATTCACTAGGAAATAAATCACAATGACATTTATTCCAAGAAATTCTTTTATAAACACATAATAATTTTACCATTTATTAAAGACAAAGGCAGATTTGTGATACACATCTAGCAAAAGAAGCAAAAATTCAAGGTCATCCTGGCTACTTGGTAACTATGAAATCAGTCTGGATTATATGGGACCACGTCTCAGAAAACATAGAGAGAAAGAGAAGGTGGAGGAAATGAAAAGAACTCAAAAAGCATATAAATATTGTTCTTTCTCTCTACCACACAATTGTGGGTATATAGCATTCTGCAGCTCACGCCTCCACACCTTATCTAGCAGCTCAGTATTCAGCATTTAATTTTCAAGGAAACAACATGTTGTTTTGCCTTCAGGTCACATATAATTTGAGGGTGAGAACTCTTTGAAAGCAATTGGGGCATAACTTTAACCTACTCATACTCTTAGCACCTAACTCCTTTGTACAACACAGCTCTACAGATGTGTGTGTGTGTGTGTGTGTGTGTGTGTGTGTGTGTGTATGTGCCACATGCACTCACGTACATGAATGTGCACAGTATGTGGAAAAGGGCACACATGCCTATACGTATCTGTATTTTCATACTATTCTCTACTTGGCTGTATGTGTATGCACTTGACTATATGTGGTGTATACACGTGTGCACAGGTGTACTCAATTCACCCATGCAACCATATGTGGAGGCTTGAGGTCTACATTGATTATTTTCCTGAATTACTCTCAACCTTAATTTTTGAGATATGGTGTCTCTCATTGAATCCTTTCCTTTTCAGCCATACTGACTAGACAGCAAACACCTAGCCCCAGAACTCATCTGTCTCAATATGTGGTCATGGAATTACACATTATGGTTGGCATTTCCTGATTTTCCATTGGTTCTAGGGGAACTGATATCCCCCCCTCAGATATCTCCCCAGAGTCTATACTTGTAGACTTTTAAATAAAACAAGCAAACAACAACTTTATGGCCAGGGGGATAGTTCAGTTTATAAAGTGTTTACTGCCAGGTGGTGGTGGCGCATGCCTTTAATCCCAGCACTTGGGAGGTAGAGGCAGGCTGATTTCTGAGTTCAAGGCCAGCCTGGTCTACAAAGTGAGTTCCAGGACAGCCAGGGCTATACAGAGAAACCCTGTCTCGAAAAAAAAAAAACAACAACAACAACAACAACAACAACAAAAGAGTGTTTACCTATCTGTATGAGACCCTAGAATTACAGGTATGTCTCACTATGCATGACAATCTAAATCTTGAGGGATGGGGGAGAGATTGGTTGGTTGTTTTGTTTTGTTTTTGGACACATGGTCTCACTATGTAGCTCTGGCTGGCCCATAACGCCTTATTCAGACCAGGCTAACCTCAAACTATAAGATCTACCTGTCTTTTTTTTTTAATAAAGATTTATTTATTAATATACATAAGTACACTGTAGCTGACTTCAGACATAACAGAAGAGGCGTCAGATCTCATTATAAGTGGTTGTGAGCCACCATGTGGTTGCTGGGATTTGAACTCAGGACCGTAAGAAGAGCACTCAGTGCTCTTACCCACTGAGCCATCTTGCCAGCCAGACCTACCCATCTTTGCCTCCAAGTACTAGTACTAGATTGCAGGAATTAAAGGCTAGCATCACCACACCCACCCAACTAATCCTCTGGTGTTAACAACCATTCAATCTTATGTATTCCTTAATAACAAGAGAAAACAGGAAAAAAGTCAAGAAGCCTGCTCTATAGGGCTAAAGACACTCGGTTGGTTGAGTCTATACTTAGCATGCATGGCCCCGAAGTTACATCCCTAGGACTGCAACACCAGCACCTGGGAAGCAGACAGAGGCAGAAGAACCAAATATTCAAAGTCATCCTCGTGTGTACAATTGTCATGAGGCCTACCTAGGGCCAGGTGGCTTGTGTCAACAACTGGGAAATCCAAAGACACATTCATCATTCATATGACTTACAAGCTCACACACCAAGGCTACACCTTTCTCTGCCTGTTCCTTTGCTCTTCCAGACCAAAGCCCAGGAACTGGGCCAGGAAGATGGCTCATCAGGTCTTACTAACAAGTCTAATGACCTGAGTTCAATCCCTAGGAACCACATGGTAGATAAAGAGAACACTGTCATAAGTTGTCCTCTGACCTCCTTGAGTGCACGGTGGTGCCAGTGTACAAGTACTTACATACATACCGGTACCCAAGTACACACCTGCACATACATGCATGTACATTCTGTGACAGCTCACAACTGCTAGGAATTGAATTTGAATACTCTGGAAGAGCAGCCAGTGCTCTTAAACACTCCTGGGCTACCTTTCCAGCCCTAGTTATGAATTTATCACAGTAAAAAGAAAGTAGCCAGGCAGTGGTGGCACATGCCTTTAATCCCAGAAATTGGGAGGCAAGGGTAGGCAGATTTCTGAGTTTGAGGCCAGCCTGGTCTACAGAGAGAGTTCCAGGTCAGCCAGGGCTACACAGAGAAACCCTGTCTCAAAACACCAAAAAAAAAAAAAAAAAAAAAAAAAAAAAAAAAAAAAAAAAAAAAAAAAAAAAAAAAAAAAAAAAAAAAAAAAAAAAAAAAGAGAGAGAGAGAGAGAAAAGTAACTAGTACAATAATAATAATAATAATAATAATAATAATAATAATAATAATAATAATAAATGTTTTAAAATAATTTAAAAAGCCGGGCATGGTGGCGTACTCCTTTAATCCCAGCACTTGGGAGGCAGAGGCAGCCAGATTTCTGAGTTCGAGGTTAGCCTGGTCTACAAAGTGAGTTCCAGGACAGCCAGGGATATACAGAGAAACCCTGTCTTGAAAAAAAAAAACAAAAAACAAAACAAACAAAAAAAAAACCCAGCATTTTAATGTGCATTTGAGACATCTGCCTCAGGAATACCTCCAAGAATATCATCTTCCTCTCACTGAATCCCTGGTTTTGTATATTATTAATCTTGGACCAAAATTATAGTATCCTCACTTTAAATAATTGTTCTTGTGCTGGGTGTAGTGGTGCATGCCTTCAGTCCCAGTGCTTAGGAGGCAAACATGGGGCGAAGGAGTGGGAAATTAGGGCAGAGGGAGGGGTCTCTTAAATTCAAGGCCAGCAAGACTATACATAAACAGTTCCAAGCCATCCAGGGCTACATAGTTGAAGCCTTGTTGATAGATAGATAGATAGATAGATAGATACATAGATACATAGATACATAGATATATAGATAGACAGACAGAATAACTATTGTAACTTCTAAAAATAACTCTATCCAAAGAAGTTTCCAAAATGAGCCAATTTTCCCCCCAATTGAACAAACATCTACAAACACTGGTTAAGTATTCTACAACAGGGTATCTTGTAAATAGCTAGTATCTGATTTCAGGATGCTGTACAGGCATCCTTGTATATGCATGAGGTCCTAGACCCCATATCCACATAGTAGGACCATTAAAATAAATAAAAAGAGAAAAGGAAATATCAACTATAGCTTATATAATAACTTAGGAAAACTAGCTAAAAGACCAAAATAAACATGATATGGATCTATAACCCTAGCTTTAGTCATGAAGTGATAATCTGTCTTTTAAAAACTAAAGCGTAGCCGGGCGTGGTGGCGCACGCCTTTAATCCCAGCACTCGGAAGGCAGAGGTAGGCAGATATCTGAGTTCGAGGCCAGCCTGGTCTACAAATCGAGTTTCAGGACAGCCAGGGCTATACAGAGAAACCCTGTCTCGGGAAAAAAAAAAAAAAAAAAAAAAAAAAAAAAAAAAAAAAAAAACTAAAAACGTGCAGCCAGGTATGGTGGCACACGCCTTTAACCCCAGCACTTGGCAGGCAGAGGCAGGTGGATTTCTGATTTCAAGGCCAGCCTGGTCTACAGAGTGAGTTCCAGGACAGCCAGGGCTACACAGAGAAACCCTGTCTCAAAAAACAAAAGCAAACAAACAAACAAACAAAAAAAACCTAAAAAAGCAGCCAGGTGTGATGGCTCACAGCTTTAACTCTAGGACCCAGAAAGTAGAGTCGAGAAAGGACTATGAGTTTGACGACAGCCTATTCTACCAAGTTCCAGGCCAGTCAGGGTTGAAAGAATAAAATTACCTTCATTTTTCCCTTTGTTCCCAAGTAGTCAATTATCTCTCTGTATCATGGTTTGTGTCTTTCATTATTTTAAAGTAACACTATGCACATTTTGATTACTATGTTCACTTTTTGAGACAGGGTTTTGTATAGCCTAGGCTGGCCTCAAAATTTGTTGTGTAGCTAAGGATGAGCTGACCTTCTGATCAGCCTCCCTAACTCTCCAGGTCTGGAATTGTGAGCATGTACCACCATGTCCAGTTTATGCAAGTACTGGTAATCCAGTGACTTCTGCCTGCTAGGCAAGCACTCTCCCTACTAAGCTACAGGCTCAGCCCTTGTCTTGTTACTTTAGAGAGAAAGTACTCAGGACGCTGTGCTCTAGGGTCCCACAGCTACAGTACCACTTTCATGGCAAAAAGGGGGAAGACCAAGATGCACCCATGTTACTTTGAGGAGAGAAGCTAGGCTGTAGTACCACATGGGAGAAGAGGCTGTCCCACATGTTTACTCTCCTTATCCATGACAACAAAGAATCAAGCAGGCAGAGGGGAAACTTTATCTGAGCAGTGTCTGCCAAGGCAGCTATCACAAGAGTGTAAGGGAAAACTTCCCTGCACCTCTACTCTCACTCTCCTCAAAAGGAAAATGTAGTCTTGTCCACCTTCTGTTTCCTAATTAGTGATTCGGGAGAGGACCCAGGCTTAAGAAGTTTGAGACTCTTAGCCAGTCAGTGGTGCAAGCCTTTAAAACCCAGCACTTTGGAGGCAAAGGCAGTAGTTTATGAGTCCAGCCTCGTCTACAGAGTGAGTTCCAGGACAGCCAGGGCTATACAGAGAAACCCTGTCTTGAAAAAGAAAAAAACAAAACAAAACAACAAAGTTTGATTCTTTCAGAAAACAAAGCTCCATACTTGGGAAGGAACAAAAACAATGAAGGAAGGAGAAGTCTGTGGGGCCTGAAGTAGGGCTCCACACAGGAGGGCAGTGGAAGTCCCAAACGGAGTCCCTCTGGGCCATCAAGCTCCCCAGCTCAGCTTTAGTAATAAATAACTGATTAACTATATATTATACGTATAATTATTTTAATATAATTATGATATAGTATGAGTTTAATTGTAAATATATTTATTAATTATAAATATTAAGCTGGGCAGTGGTGGTGCACGCCTTTAATCCCAGCACTCGGGAGGCAGAGGCAGGCGGATTTCTGAGTTCGAGGCCAGCCTGGTCTACAAAGTGAGTTCCAGGACAGCCAGGGCTACACAGAGTAACCCTGTCTCAAAAACCAAAAATAATAAACAAACAAATAATATTAACTATTTATTAATAAATAATAACGTTCATGATCTAATTTCTGTCTACCTATACATAGTACCTCTCATAACATTATAAAATAGAGATAATGTCATTAATTTAAAAACCTAAAAGTGAAGGTCTGAGAGGTGAGATAATTTACCCAAAGCCTAAATCTTTTTGTTTGTTTGCTTGTTTTCGGGGGAGGGTTTGGGCTTGTTTGTTTTTAAGATAGGGCATCATATAGTCCAGACTGCCCTCAAACTCCCTACATTGTCAAGGATGGTTTCTAATTCAACTCTAACTCTGCCTCCTTCCCAAGGCCAACTCCTAGGCATGTGCCACTGTGTGGTGCTGGGAATGGAACCCAGGGATCATTCACGCTGGCTGAGCAGTCTAGGAACTGACCCACAGCTCCAAGAGATGATCTGAAAACATTCTACATTTCCTCTCCATCCCAACAACCACTCATGAAAGGAAAAGAATCCACTACTAACCTGGCAAACAAACTTGACATCTGGTGAGGACCTACTGAAAGGCTTGGGGAAAACATAGAAGTTAAATGACTTCGTTACATGCCTGGGAAAAGAAAAGAAAAAGACACTCAGGGATGACATCAGGAGACATCTTAGGAATTCCCACCACCCACTAACTTCACCTACTTGGAATCTGTGTGGTCATACTTAAAAGCACAAAGGCCAAACTGAAACAGCAAAAAGTCCATGGAATGCTGGAAAAGGGAAATAAAACATCAGACACAGGAGACCCGGGTTTCTCACGTAAAATGAACAGTGTTCTTAATCTGGTGGGTTTCTGGACCACTCAGCATAACTATAGCAGAACACTTCTGATGGAAAACACTGGGCAGGCTATATACCACAGTCTTATTCATGTGCACAGTTCTCAATTTCATTCCCAATTAAGAACCCGACTTTCATCACCAGAGCATATATCATCAGGCATATTTCCGAATTACTAAAACTACTGAAAGGGGCTCTAGTCAACTCCAGATGGTAACCTGGCTCTGGCAGGCCTTGCCCGTCTCCATTCCCTCTGCCTCACTAAAAACCATTATTTTCTATTCCTAAAGCTAACCACCAGGGTCTATTCCCTTATTTGGCTACTTCATCTTCCTGTGACTGCCTACCAAGATCCAACTATCAGTTTTGAAGTCTAGCAACCAAAAGCCACTTTGGCTCACCTAATTAACATGCCCAATTAAATAAACCACCTCACCCTAACATGGGGTTTCCCCTTTTACCTTTAAAAACCCTCATTTACCTATGGACTATGTCTGTCTCCTCTCAATCCAGAGACAGTCCTTTGTCCCTCCATGACAAATACCCCTGCCCCATCTCCCTGTCCCCTTCCCCTTCTCCCTTGTCCTCTATCTCTCTCATGTTTATCTCTTATTTCTCACCCTCTGTTCCTCTGGGGCAAACACATCTCCTTTGTGTTAAGAACTTGGTCTGGGGGCTTCTGAGCCAATACTGATCCTTTCAACTACATCATACTTATTTCCTATATACTGAATTAATATTAAAAAAAATAATAGCCCTTCCCCAGAATGTCTTTCAGAGAACAATAAACAATAATTTTTGCTATTTTTTTAAAATATCACTAAAATGTTACTTTCTGGCTGGATTTGAAAAGATGACTCTCACTTAGAAAACAGGCAAGTGTAAATTTAACGATTCCACCTTTCTATAATTCAATAGCAGGAGGATCCACGTGAGAAAAAAAAAAGACAAAAAAACGATTTTTGAGAATATCCACTTGCCTTTTTAAGCTTCTGATATCTCTCTTCTGGGGTGTCAAAACCACTTGTTAATGCTGTTACTGAGGGTCCATCGCTGATTCCTAGATCATAAAAAATAGATATTGGGCTTGTTAATAAATGCTAGTGTAAAACTGTCTCCAGTGCTCATTCATATTCCCATTAGTTAAAATTAATTCAAAGTGTCTGTATCACACTTTTTAAAAATTAACATTAATGTGTGCTGTGGGTGTAGTTCACTGGTAGAAGTGTTTGCTTGCCTTGAACATGAGGGTCTAGGTGAATTATTATTCACAGAGAAATAATAATTACAGGATGGAGAGATGCCTCAGTCAGCAAACTGCTTGCTGTGTAAGCATGAGGACCTGAGCTGGATTCTCCCCAGAACCTATGCAAATAGCTCTGTGCAGCACTGCAGAGAGAGGTGGATGCCCGGAGCATCCTGGGCAACCAGCCAATCTAGTTGAAGCAGTGAATTCCAGGTTCAGCGAGACACTGCCTCAAAAAATAGAGTGTGGTTGAGGAAAAGCATTCAGTGTTGAACTCTAGCATCTATTCATGCATATGTGTGGACATACACTTAAACACATACGGAGCACATGTGTATCTACTGAGCTAACCATTGAAGATTTGTACTAAAGCATTACGTAATATCCTTATTTGTCATCTAAGTACAGCCCTGGCCAGTCTCAAAATACTATATAAGTTTCCACTTACATGATGATGTGTCTAGAGTGGTCACAATCAAAGACAAATGATGGCTGACAGAAGATATAGGGAGTAATAGAATAATTCCATTTAAGATAGAAAAAAAAAAAAATCCAGAACTGGAGGATACCAGCTGGACAGCAACATGAATGTAGTTAATGCTACCAAATTCCAAAACCACTTAAGAATAAATGCAATAGGGCTGGGAAAATGTGTCGAAGGGTAAAGTGCTTGCCATGCAAACACGAGGACCTGAGTTTGGACCTTCACCAAATAAAAACTGAGCATGTCAGCACACAGTAACAGGACCCCACAGCTGTAATCCTGGTACCTGTAACCCCAGCATGGATCTTGTAAGAGAGACAGATAGATCTGGAGGCTGGCTGGCCAGCCATCTTAGTAAAATAGCCAGCTCTAGATTCAACAAGAGAAACGCGTTGAAAACTTATTTTAAACATAAGCAAGAGGAAGCTACCCAAAAACAACCTCTGGCCTCCACTCATCATATACATATTTTTTGTGTGTAGTGTGTGTATTTCGAAATGATAAACTTGGATAGGTGTATTTTGTCACAGGAAAAAGACCTCAACCTAAACCCCCTGCTTTTTAACCATATTCACCTAAATTAGTTTAAACAGCACCAGAACCATAAACTCTATCCAAAAATCTCACGCCCTGACCAACCACAAAACATGTCTCCCAGGCTTTTGCCATGACCCATGAGGAAGGAGGCAGGAAGCCTTTGCTATACAAGGTGTAAGCCCAGAATCTTTCAAGGGAGTGATACCTGAAAACTCCCCATCGATGGCGAAGAAGTCAGCCTCCTCTATGGCCTGGTACACTTTGTGAAGATTAATCTTAAAATCTGCAGAGAAACCAAGAAAAGGCTCAGAACAGGTGGCCTGCCTTCCTGCCCACCAACTAAAGGATGATGGGGAAAAGGGCCGGAGGAGCTCCCGGGGCATCGGAGAAGACGGACAAGTGTGCAAGGACTACAAGGGACACCTCCTCCAGGGGTGACTAGATAGAGGAAGTATGCACGACTGCAAAGGGCTAGGCCTGAGCAGGTGAGCAGGGAAGAGAAAGGCATGGATGCCAAGGGCGCACGCTTTGCAGAGCGACAAGTCCCACAGGCAGCACCGCTTTTCAGAGGAAGTAATGCCCGGCGGGACTGACTTGTCCCGGGCCCCGCCAAGCTCGAGAGGTCTGGGCCTAGCACGCTGGGTGGGCTTGAGGACAGGGATGGGGGTTGTGCGGCGGACACGCACTGCTCCGGATTATCTCCATCCTGCGGCGCAGACGGAACCTTGGCCCCGCCCAGGCCGACACCGGTCCACGCGCAGAGTTCCGCAGCAAAAGCAGCGTGGGGATGTCGGAGGCCGCCACGAAACAGACACTGGACACTTCCGGAAACAGCGCGCGCCGCTGCGCCTGCGTCAGAGCTGTGTCACGTTAGGGGCGGAGCCGTGGGCCTCTGGGCTACCTAGAAAGGGAAAGGGGAATTGCTATCAAAGTCTCAAGGCCTGGCATAAATTGGAGAAGTTTCCTGTCCTGAACCTGGTTGATCAAGAGATGTATTGACTGGTCTCCCCTGGGTCTATAATTCCGGGTCTGAGAAGGATGAGGCAGGGGAATTTGCAAATTCGACGCCAACTTAGGGAACCTAATGAGAGTCTGTCTAAAAATTTTTAAATTGCATATGCCAGCAAGATAGTGCTGAAATGCCTGATATAGCTGTGGGAGGCTATACCAATGCCTGGCAAACATGGAAGTGGACGCTCACAATCAGCTATTAGATAGGACTCAGGACTCACAAGGAAGTAGCTAGAGAAAGTACCCAAGGAGCTGAAGGGGTCTTCAATCCTATACGTGGAAGAATAACAGGAACTAACTAGTACCCTCAGAGCTCATGTCTCTAGCTGCATATATAGAAGATGGCCTAGTTGGCCATCATTGGGAAGAGAGGTGCCTTGGTCATGCAGACTTTATATGCCCCAGTACAGGGGAACGCCAAGGCCAAGATGTAGGAGTGGGTGGGTAGGGGAACAGGGCCGGGAGGGCGAAGGGTATAGGGAACTTTCTGGATAACACTTGAAATGTAAATGAAGAAAATATCTAATAAAAGTTGGAAAAAATTTTTAATTAATTTTATATATACAAATATATAATATTTGCTTAATTTGTGGGATAGTGTTGGAGAAGTATACTTGCGCATATGTGTGGCGGTCGGTGATCACCAGTAATGAGCAAAGAAGGGCCTTCAATGTCTGTTCTTGTTCTCGATCTTCAACTTGTTTCAGCCCAGAGTGGCTTGCCAGAGAGCTCCTAAAATGCCAGCCTCTGACTCCCAACACTGGGTTTACAAAATCGCAGGGCTGTGCCTAGCTTTTTTTTATGAGTGCTGGGATTTGTACATAAGTCTGGATGACTCCACAGCAAGTGCTCTTATGGAAACATCTTTATGCCCCATATTGACGGAGTTCTGGTTCTATGCCACTTTGGTAGAAGGGAGGCACTGTGATGACAAATCATGGTGGATGTCCCATGGCAGCGTAAAACCTGGATAAGAAGAAAAAAAAAAAAAGCCAGGCACACATCAGACTTGCTATTTGTAAACATGATAGTTGCTATGGAGATAAAGAGCAAAATTCTGCAGCAGAGAGTGATGGGGATGCATGGTTTCTTAGGTAATCAGAAAAGGCAAAGCCTTTTTTTTGTTTGTTTGTTTTTGGTTTTTCGAGACAGGGTTTCTCTGTATAGCCCTGGCTGTCCTCAGAAATCCGCCTGCCTCTGCTGGGATTATAGGCGTGTGCCACAACGCCCGGCTGCAAAGCCACTTTTTAGGAGCCTACTTTGTGACCTAACACTCTACAAAAGTAGCAAGTACTCTTAACCTCTGAGCCATCTCTCCAGCCCTACATTCAGCTCACCTCAAAGAGTTTCAGGATTTTGTTGGCCAGCCCCTGCTAGCTTATGAGAGAGATGAAATGTTCACAGGGGCTAGATAGTTGGTTGTTAACAACTGTAATCTTTTCAATATTTATCCTCCGAAGAGTAAATGAAACCCCGTGTGATGGCTATTCTTGGGTGTCAACTTGACGATATCTGTAATAAGCTACAATTCAGAAATGGAAGGCACACCTGTGAGAGATTTCCTGCATGACTTACAGTGAGTGAATTCACTTCCCCTTTGAGGTAGGAAGACATACATGCTTGATCCAGATCTTGAGGCAAGAAGACACACACCTTTTTGTTTGTTTGCTTTTTGTTTGTTTGTTTTTCAAGACAGGGTTTCTCTGTATAGCCCTGGCTGTCCCGGAAGTCACTTTGTAGACCAGGCTAGCCTCAAACTCAGAAATTCGCCTGCCTCTGCCTCCTGAGTGCTGGGATTAAAGGCGTGTGCCACCACGCCCGGCAAAAGGAACACTCTTATTTATTCATTTAGAGATGGCTGATCTCAAACTCACTCCATAGCTAAGTCTCCATAGTCTTGAACTTTTTTTTTCTTTTTCAAGACAGAGCTTCTCTGTACAACAGAGCCCTTGCAGTCTTGCAGTCTTTTTTTTTTTTTTTTTTTTTTTTGGTTTTTCGAGACAGGGTTTCTCTGGATAGCCCTGGCTGTCCTGGAACTCACTTTGTGGACCAGGCTGGCCTCGAACTCAGAAATCCGCCTGCCTCTGCCTCCCAAGTGCGGGGATTAAAGGCGTGCGCCACCACTCCCGCCCTTGCAGTCTTAAGAGGACTCACTTTGTAGGCTAGGCTGGCTTCGAACTCACAGAGATCCTGCCTCTGCTTCCTGAATTTTGGGGTTAAAGCGCTACCATACCAGCTTTCAACTTCGAATCCTCTTGCCTACTCCCTCCCTCGTTCAGGGATTACAGGTGTGCCATGGAGCCCAGTTCGTTTATATGCTACTGGGATCGAACTCAGCACACCTAGTTATGTTAGTCAAGCAGTGTACCAACTGAACTTCATTCTCAACCCTATCAACAACGTAGAGATGTTAAAATTTTGAGGAGATCAAATCCATGATTGTCCAATTAAAGCAAGCTGTATTGGAGGGTACACCTAGGCCAACTGGCTGTCTCCTCCTAAATCGGGTTTTGAGAGAGCAGCCCCTGCTGGCTTATAGGAGAGATGACATGTTTTAAAAGTTGGCTATTAACACGTTTTTATAAAGATACTATGAAAGGGCAGGAACTAGGGTGCGTACATGTGAAAGGGGTTGCAAACAGTTTATTACATCAGAGCTGAGAAACAGAAACTTTTTCTTTCTTTGTTTTTTTAAGTTTCACCATGTAGCTTTGGCAGTCTTGGGAGTCACTCCGTAGACTAGACTGGCTTCGAACTCACAAAGATCCGCCTGCCAAGCATGGTCTCACAATGTCATAGATTGAAAACACAGCACCATTGAGTTCTCAACAGATCCAGTTCAAGGTGGGTAGCTGCGGAGTAAACGTGATAACGCCATTTTATCCCAAATCCCGACCCTATAAATAAAACTTTAAAGACTGCTTCTGTGGTTTTCTTCATAAATGTGAAGTTAAGATCTGTTACGGTGCATACGGGCACTGTGGGAGCTAGCTAAACACGAGAACGCAATCTAACTGGAACCTCCCAGACCTGGGGCGGTGACTTCTGTGCTTGGCTCGGACGAAAAAGAGGAAGGGGCGGGTCGCGTTGGTGCGCATGCGCCCGCCGGCCCCTAGGGCAGCCACTCTAGGCAGCCGGAGGTCGCACGGGGTTGAGAGCATAAAGAGGTCTCTCCTCTATGGTTGCGGGAGTCGTTCGTTGTCGGCCGGTAGGCCCAGGTTATTTCCGGAAGCGAAGCCTGCTTGTCCTCTACTTCCGCGGGGTCCTGGCGAGTGGCGGTGACCGAGTGGGTCCCAGGACTAGTGGCGAGGTGAGCTTCGGCACGGTGTGGGGTGGTAATGGTCCGGCAGGGCGCTTGGCTTGAGAGTGCGGCGCGGGAGACGGAACTGAACCCGCTCCAGGAGCTGCGCTGGCGGGGTGGGCCCAGGCTCTCGGGCCTCGCCACCCCGACCTGGACGCGGCCCGGCCCGGCTGCGAACCGTAGCTTGGCAGTTCCCCTACCCTTACGAGGCGAAGACCCACGCCACTGCGGGTCTCTAGTCGTCGCCCGCGTCGGGGTCTGGGTCAGAGCCACTCGCCCCTTGGGTGGTGATAGAGAAGGGTCTTGTTTCCACTTACTTGCGGGCTATAGGCGCCCGCCACGTCAGCTAGATCCGAGGCACCTTCCTGTCCCAAGGCAGAGGGTTTCATAATGGGAAATGCGGATAACGGAACATCAGACTTCAAAGTGACACCGGGGCTGACCTAGAGCTTAGCTCTTCTCATTCCCATACTCATGACTCAAAAATCGTGTGCTGATGAGAGCGTGTGTGTGTGTGTGTGTGTGTGTGTTTTAAGAGAAAGACGGTGTGTCTAACTGGAGACCTTTAACTGGGCAAGGGGCGAACCCCTAACTTTGGATGAGAAGAGAAAGTGGGAGCCATTGGGTCCTCCCCACGTAAGCCCATTGGCCGGTACTTGGAGTGGCCCCAACGTCACACCAGGAGAGGCCAATACGAAGGAGTTTTTCTTTCACCTTTTAGGTATGGACAGCACGTGCCAATGAAGTTTTATTTACTTTTGGCTGTCCTGGAACTCACTTTGTAGACCAGGCTGGCCTCGAACTCAGAAATCCGGCTGCCTCTGCCTCCCAAGTGCTGGGATTAAAGGCGTGCGCCACCACTCCCGGCTAGTTTTATTTACTTTTGTCAGTGCTTTTTTTTTTATAAACAGCCTGGATGTATCCCGACCCAAGTGCACGGTATAAACAGCCTGGATGTATCCCGACCCAAGTGCACGGTATATGCCTGGGAATATCGTCCATAAACCTGATGGGAAAAACCGTACTCTGTCCAGGCCTGTTCAGACACACACACACACACACACACACCCTTTCCCCCCTTTCTCTCTGGCGTTATAAATGCTAACCACACTGTAGTCAGCATTCAGTAAAATGTGACAGTTAGTAATGCTATTAATATCAGTCAGCAAACTTTTTACCTGGTGGAAGTTTGACATCTAATCCAACAATCCTTTAGCGATGATATCAGTGTGGACTGATAAGTGGAAAATAATGAAGTCAAGGAGAACAAAGAGAGACCAGATTGGAAGCCCAGGTTAGCCTCACTTCTGAAGACTTAACTTTGATTCGGGGTTTTGGTTTTGGTTTTTTGTTTGTTTATTGGGGGCTGGGGGGGGGCATGTTGAGACAGGGTTTCTCTATGGAGTCCTGGCTGTCCAATAATTCATACTAGGCTGGCCGAGAAATCCACCTGCCTGTGGGGATTTAAATGCCACCATGCCTGGCTTGTTTTATTTGTTGAGAAAGGGTTTATGTAGTCCAGGCTGGCCAAGAATAATTCTTGGACTTCTGATTTCCCTGGCTTTCTGAATTGAGTAACAGAAAATGGAGAAGGGAGAAAATGAAACTCTTGAACTAGGTCTAGAAATCTGGACTTATGCAAAAGAGAGATTTCCCTGAGTGGTGTGTGTCACCATGCCCAGTTTATACACTGCTGATGATAGAACCAGTCAGCAAACACTCTACCAAATAGTCCAGATTAACACACAGATAAACCTTACACAGTTAACTTGGGTTTGGAGTGAATTAATCATCAAAGACAGTTTGGATCTTGTTAGTGGATACTTTTGTCTCAGAAATCTTAACAGATGGGAGTATAATGATCCATTTAAGATATTGACAACCGTGCTGATTATGCCAGTTAAAAATTTTAAGTCCTTTTAATTGAGGACAAGACCATAAGTGGCCTCATATAATAGGATTCTGTAACTTGACTCGAATTCATGGAGTCCAGATTTGAAGAGACAAATGTGGCTGGAATAGGATGTGCAAAATAAGGTCAGCAACTGCATTTTGCTTTTCTAAGAGTAGATGGAAATTAAGAGTGCTGCTGTATTGGGGGAAAGAGCCTACAGAACCCGGAATCTCCTGCCATATTTGAATCATGTTATCAATTCTGCTTTTGGCAGGGTTGAGAGTAAAGGTGAATGGGTTTGCATAAAGGAAAGTCTTGATTCTATAATAGATTTACTTTCTTCCTTCTGTGAGTTTCAACAAGTTTGAGGGTTGAGTGAAGCTTTTTAGGGGTTGCCTTAGACCATCAGAAAACACATATATTTATATTAACAATTCATAAACACCAAAATTACAGTTATGAAGTCGCAATGAAAATAATCTTATGGTTGTGGGTCACCACACATGAGGAATTGTATTAAAGGGTTGCAGCATTAGGAGGGTGGAAAACCATTTTTCTAGTACCTTAATAGGCAAAAAGAATACAGAGCTAGGTCACTCTATGACTCAAGCTTGGTTAGGAAGTCAGTAATTTTGCTCATTTGTTTAATCGATTGGTGTTTTGTCTTGTTTTGAGACAGAGTATCACTGTGTAGGTTTGGCTGTCCTGAAACTTGATGTGTAGACCAGGCTGGCCTTGAACTCAGAGATCCTCCTGCCTCCATCTCCTGAATGCTGGAATTAAAAGGTGTACACCACTACTCCCAGCTGAATCTCATTGATATAACCAGCACAGTATTGCTCTGAAGGATTGTGTGTAGGGAACAGGCCTCTTTCTGATAGAGATCTTAGTTACATTGAGGGGACAAGGTCAACCTGGGAGGGTTAGGTTTACAGAATTGGGATGGGTCGGGCATGGTGGTGCACACCTTTAATCCCAGCACTTGGGAGGCAGAGGCAGGCGGATTTCTGAGTTGGAGGCCAACCTGGTCTACAGAGTGAGTTCCAGGACAGCCAGAGCTATACAGAGAAACCCTGTCTCAAAAAACTCAAAAAAAAAAAAAAAAAAGAATTGGTATGGACAGGTATCCTCTTGGCCCCTTTTTAAAAGTTTTATAAATCTATAAGAGGTGTGCACTAACCTTTCAGTGTTTGTAAAGTGCCCATCAATTGTTCCTACAGAAAATAATACAAGACAGTTTATACTTCACTTTTACTCACCAGCATATGCCAACGAGACCTCTAACTGCTCCTGTGGCAGCCTGCGTGCCAGCATCCTGGAACCTGGAGCCATCAATTTACACTGAAGTTCACGTCTCCTAGAGTCCAGCCTATCTAGTGTGCAAGTGAATTTTGAGGCTAGTATCTCAGTGGCCATCAAAGAACTGCTAGGATTGTCTTTGTGAACTTGTGGACAGCCCAACCTTCCATGCTTCATATCCCGGTCGTCCTTGGTCACCGTCCAGGATCAGTGTACAGAAGAGAAAAGATGTGGCCTAACAGATCATATAATGAAGTACCTCAGAATGTCTCCAGTGATGAATCTGCCCTGAGGAAAACAAGAGGTGATCTTTCTGCAAGCCAACAGCATACGTGCAGGGATGAGAAAGATGACTTTAGAAGAAAATGTTCCTCCTCTTCTCATCATTCAGAACAACGGTCTCCCCATAAAGGGCCTTCTTGTTTTTCCAGGAAATCAGGTGTAGATCAGAAGAACTCCCCACATAGCAGATCTGGATCCAGTGGAAGCCACTCTCCAAAACAAAGCACACTGTTTCCTAAGCATTCTTCTCATGGGTCAGATCTTAGGAAGCCCGAGCATGCTGATCCCTCCTACAAACGGCACAGGGAAGAAAAGCCAGAAGGAGGTCAAAAGAGGTCTGGCCAGTCTTTGAAAACATCAAGAGACACACACGCAGAAAGTTCTTCAGCAGTTCCTTCGGCAGAGAGTTTAAACAAACTCAAAAGGTCTGATAAAAAGGGACATCCTAAAGCTGCAAGCAGGCCAGCTGTAGAAAAGCCAATGATGGCAGATGAAAGTGACTTACCTAAAATTTCTGAGATTGAAGTTGGATTCTCAGAACGTATGGATCAGTCACAAGAACCTGAGTCAAACAAAAAAGATCACACAGAATTCTTTGATGACCAAGTAACCAAACGTCGTAAAGCAATACTGTCAAAGATCAAGGAAATTGAACAAGCCTACTACCAAGACTGTGAGACCTTCGCAATGGTGGTGAAAATGCTGGTTGAAAAGGACGCTTCATTAGAAAGGTCCATTCAGTTTGCATTTAGGGAGAATTTACATGAACTAAGTGAGCGCTGTGTGGAAGAGCTCAGGCAGTTCATTGCAGATTATGATGCTGCTGCTTCCTAAGAACTGGTACTCTAGCTGAAAGGGTATCTTGATTGTCATCCCAGAATTGTATAAATAGTTCATCTATGGAATTTTTGTGGTGAAATAACTTCAGTGTCTAGTAAACATCTGAAATGGTCAGCTTAAAATCCTCTTCAGAAATGTTTCTACTTATGGAACCTCATGGTTCATATACTCAGCAGTGTGTGTCTGAGCCTGCTGAGGAGGCTCACCACTTATGTTCTGTAGTCTTCCAAGTAGATGAATGTGTGGCTCAGTGGACGTTACAGTTAGATTGCATTTCACAGTAAATGGTAGCATGTAAAAATGTTAGGATTTGAGTTGTGATTTTTATTAACTTTTGGCTTGTTAGGCTTTGTTGCTTTTATTAAAATCATCCCTACATTAAAGTATGTTTTCTTAGTAAACTGGTTCTTTGGTATCTTAAGAGAATAAAACATGGGGATGAGCTGAATCTTCAAAGGACACATGAGTTTGTAATAAGAGTTGAAGTTGATGGATCTGTGAGGTACTAGGGATTACGCTCAGAATTTTGTTATTTTAGGCATCTGATCCACCACTGAGCTATAATCCCAGCATCAAAATGAATATTTTAAACCATTATTAGAGCATGTGTTACTTAGTAAGCCCTGTCAGCTTTTTGGTTTGGGGGTTTTGTGGTTTTGAGGAGGGATTTGTTTTGTTTTTCTTAATAGCTTTCTGAGTTGTTGAACGACTACTGCATGGAATGCAGAATAGATCCTAGAATGTCTGCCACAGGGATAGCAGATGACAGGCTTAGCCGGATGCCCTTCTCAGCCTGCCCTCTTCTTGCCCAACACAGCTTAAGGCAATCTGTTAGGACAACAAGTCAGGGTCTAATGGAGCATGTTACCTTTATCCTAGTGACCTCTGGCCTTCTCCAGAAAGAGTCTTTTGGAATTGGAAAAATACAGAGTTTTAGACAGACTGGAAATGCTTTCTGTCTTATTAATGGAAGAGCCAGGTTTACTGGCTACAGGAATTGCACTAACATTCTATTCTATTCACTGACAGTTGGTTCTTACTGCCATTGCTGACCTTTGCCTCAGTTAGTCTGGGCACATTAATGTTTACATGGTAGTCAAGAGAGATGGGTGGATACTTTTTGTATTCTGCCAGCATTTATAGTGTTATCCCAGACTAGGCCTGGACTCCCTATTTGATTGTGAATGTTCTCTGTGGAACATTCTAAGAGCTAACAGTTGGAGTTCATATCCCAGATAGTGTTGTCAAATCCTAGCTTGTTTTTCTCATCTATACCATTGCAGCACCTTGGTGTATACTAGGTGATAAAGGAGTGAATCATACTTATTAAGTATTTTGTTAGGATAGTATCTTTATGATGACATTCTTTAAATTTCTATTTTATGTGTATTCAGATTTTTATTTTAGGGCTGGAGAGATGGCTAAGTGGTTAAGAGCACTGACTGCTCTTCCAAAGGTCCTGAGTTCAAGTCCCAGCAACCACATGGTGGCTCACAACTACCCATAACGAGATCTGATGTCCTCTTCTGTATGTCTGAAGTTAGCTACAGTGTACTTATGTATAACAATATACATATGTATATTATGTATAATAATAAATAAATATTTAAGAAAAATGTGTTGCCTTGGTCATGATGTTTGTTCACAGCAGTAAAACCCTAAACAGGTATGTTTTAAGAGGTGTGGCTTAGCTAGAGAAAGTGTATCACCTTGGGGATGGACTTCAAGAATTTAAAGATTGCATCATTTATACTTAGCTGTTTTGTGTGTGAGCTGTCAGCATCCTCATCCAGCATCCTCATCCAGCCATGGCTGCTGTGTGAGCTATCAGTCAGCATCCTCATCCAGCCTGCTGTGTTGACATGCTTTCCTACCTTGATAGACTTGATAGACTCTTTCTCCTCTGGAAGCATAAGCCAAAAACCCCTTCCTTCTCGTTGTCTCGGTCATGGTGTTCTAACAGCAACAGATCAGTAAATAAGACATCTTTGTGACTTATCTATAGTTATTCTCAGTCCAGCCCATCCCCTATCCACAGAGAGACTTGTCATGTAGAACTCAGCTTCACTGACTTCATTGCATCTGAAAATTTATGTGGGGCTGGTGAGATGGCTCAGTGGGTTAGAACACCCGACTGCTCTTCCGAAGGTGATGAGTTCAAATCCCAGCAACCACATGGGGGCTTACAACCACCCATAACAAGATCTGACGCCCTCCTCTGGTGCATCTGAAGTCAGCTACAGCGTACTTATGAAGAATAATAAGAAATGAATCCTTGGACCAGAGAGACCAACCGGAGCAAGCCAGGCTGACCGGAGCGAGCGGAGCCNATGGACGGACGGAGCAAGCGAGGGCGGTCGGAGCGAGCGGGGCCAACTGGCCGGCTGGAACAAGGGGGGGCATACAAGAGGGGGCCGTACAGGGGGCAGCCAGGAGCGAGTGGGGCTGGCCGGAGCAAGCTGAGCCGGCGGGAGCGAGCAGGGTCGAGCGGAGCAAGCGGGGTTGACCGGAACAAGGGAAAAAAAGAGAGAAAATTTATGTGCTCTCATCCGCCAACTGCCATCCTCATTAACCTGGCATATGAGACACCATATCTGATCCCAGCCCTGACATTTGCTGGGTTTGACAGAAAGACACAAAACAGTGCGTGAGACCAGGCCTAGTTCTTTTTTTTTTTTTTTTTGGTTTTTCGAGACAGTATTTCTCTGTGTAGCCCTGGCTGTCCTGGAACTCACTTTGTAGACCAGGCTGGCCTCGAACTCAGAAATCTGCCTGCCTGGGATTAAAGGCGTGTGCCACCACGCCCGGCTCAACCCTAGTTCTTATCTAGACGGCCTGTATCCTCCCCTGGCTCTTGAGTTCAGATGTGATGGTTATTTATCTTAGGACCTGGCTCGGCATCTAGCTTGAAAGAGCTACTCGGTGAGTAATGGTGTCTTGGGCTAAAGATGCAGCTCAGTGCTACAATACCTGCCTAGTGTGGAGAAAGCAGTGCAAAACACAAACACAAACACTTGCCATACACTAGGCTTTGTACTAGGCGCTGCACTTGTATTAACTCAGTCATTCTGCAAATGTCACGGGAGTAGACACTAGTTCTGAGCTTGTCACACTGAGGAGGCTGATGCACACACTGGGGCCTGTCTTCTTATTTGTTTGTTTTATTTGCATGTTCTTTTTTTGGAGTAAAAATTTTGCTATGTAGCCCTGTCTAGCCTGGTACTCACGGTGTCACCTGGGCTGTGTTAATCCTGTTGGGCAAGAATAAAACTCCTGCCACAATTTTTTAGCCAAAATTGAAGCAAGTTTTATTAAATACTGGCCAGGATGGTAGATACTAGCCATGTCCATACGTGGGATTCCCAGAGAATGGCTGTAAATTACACATTAGTCCTAGTGTTTATAAAGGCAAATTCTACAAGGCTACCTATTTTTTGCATTTGCCCAATCGAGGCAAGCATGCATCCTGATGTGCTCCCTGCTTCTACCTCCTGACATGTGTGATCAAGCACATCCTGTGCAGTTGGGGCAACCAACCTTGTTTACAGGAGTGAAAACACTTGGCTTGTTATATCTCACTTCCTCTGCATTCTAGGAAGTTATCTATCCTGGGGCAAGTAGTGCTTAAGGGTCAAAGGCATTTTATAGCTCTCTTAGGTAATTTAAACTTAAAACTTAGCTCTAGCCCTCATAGCAAGTCTAGTGCTGGAGGTAGTTTGCTTGCCTCAGTCTCCTCGGTGCTAGAACCACAAGGGTACACAGTCTGTTAACATGGTGTCTTAGCTCCCCCAAGCTCTTGTATTTGTGGCCAACAATGGCAAGTCTTAGAAACTTACTACCAGAAATATGTGTCCTTTACCCCCTACCTTTTGTGAGTGTGGGGTGCTGTTTTTTATTTTATTGTTTTGAGATAACAGCTTAGTTGGTAGAGTTCTGTCTAGCATGTATGAAGCCCTGGGTTCAATTCAGTTTCACAGAAACAAGGTATGGTGGCATACACCTCTGCTCTTGGCTTCTAGGAGCTTAAAGCAGAAGGATATAGAGTTTGAGGCCAGCCTGGACTATATATGACCTCCACACATACCTACGCCTTAAAAAAGAAGGGGGTGGGGGGAGACAGAGAGAACAAACTTGAATAGAATGACAGTAATCTTACACAGCTACTGTTGGTCCTGTTTTGTTGCTTCCCCCCCCCCACGCCCACAGACTTTATGATGCATTACAGGAGTATCCTGAGTCTGAAAGTGTCTATGTGTATGGATCCCAGAATTTGCTGAGAGATGGAGGAGCCTCAGAAAAATGACCTGAGCATGAGAGAGCAGGAGGAAGAGCATCCTGTCAGAAGCAGTGGCCCTCAGATTTCTGTGAGTGAGTTCTCCTGCCACTGCTGTTACGACACCCTGGTTAACCCCACCACCTTGAACTGTGGCCACAGCTTCTGCCGGCACTGCCTAGCTTTATGGTGGATGTCTTCAAAGAAGACAGAGTGTCCAGAATGCAGAGAAAAATGGGAAGGTTTTCCTAAAGTCAACATTCTCCTCAGGTAACACTGGGTCCTATTGACAGCATGATGTGCAGTGTGGTTTCTCTGTGGGAACTGCTTGAGGCAGATTACTCTAGGAGCTTGGAACCAAAAAACCAGATTCCTTTCTTACCAGTGGTTGTCATCTGTCCTTCTGTTTTATTTATTTTTTAGGCAAGGTCTCACTACCCCATGTCTGCCATGGACCTGCTGTGTAGATTATGCTGACCTTGAATTCACCGATCTGCCGGCCTCCTGAGTTCCACTCCCATTCCCTTCCCTATTGTCCCCTGAACCCACCTTGTTTTTTAGTATTTTAAGACTGAGTCTCAGTCAACTCAGGTTGGCTTCAAACTCACACTGCCTCTTGCCTCAGCCTCCTGAATTATAGGCACAGGCCAACATGCCTAGCTGATTGTTATGTTCCATGGGAAGAAACAGAAATACATTTCTGGTTACGACCATTGCTTATAATCCCCTACCCTAGAACTTCTTTCTAATTTATACTTATGAGTAAAATGATAAACCTATACAATTAGAAGCAACTGATGCTAATTTTCATAATCTGTAAGTAAAACCTCTGGCTGTCACCACCTGGTAGAGTTTCTTTCACAACCAGCCACAAACCCTTTCATGTGGTTGGTTCTTCCGTTCTTCCATGCTGTAGGGCCTTTCCAGTTTTTGTTTGATTTGGTTTTGGTTTCTCTTTATTTGTATGTATGATTTTTACCTGCATGTGTGTATGTGTAGCTTACTTGTGTCTGCTGCCTGAGGAAATTAGAAGAAAGTATTGGGTGCCTTGGAACTGGAGTTCTAGTTGTGAGCCATTATATGGGTTCTAGGAATCAAACTCAGGTCCTCTGCAAGAGCAGCAACACTTTTTTTTGTTTTGTTTTTGTTTTTGTTTTTGTTTTTGTTTTTGTTTTTGTTTTGAGACAAGGTTTCTCTGTATATCCCTGGCTGTCTGGAACTCACTTTGTAGACCAGGCTGGCCTCAAACTCAGAAATCCGACTACCTTTGCCTCCCAAGTGCTGGGATTAAAGGCGTGTGCCACCACACCCATGGAGCAGCAACACTCTTAACACAGAATCTCTTCAGCTCCTCCTAGTTTTTGTTTGGTGGTGGTGGTGGTGGTGGTGGTGGTGGTGTGTGTGTGTGTGTGTGTGTGTGTGTGTGTGTGTGTGTGTGTAGGGGTTGATTCGTTCCTTTGATTGTTCTTTGAGAAAGTGTCTCACTATATACTTTAGAGTTCTGCCTGCCTCTGATGGGATTGAATTCATGTGCTACCACGCACGGTGCCTTGGAGGGCTCCCATTCTTTTTCTTCTCATTTCTTTAGCAATGTGCCTTAGTTAGGCAACCTCACTCAGATCACTAGAATACCCAGAAAGTCCATGAACCCTTTAACCCAACATTGTTTTTTAAAAATATGTGGTATTCTACTAGAAGATTTCAATATTCTAGGCTCAGCAGGTCATAGTACTTGCCACTCAAGCATGATGACCAGAGTTTGATGATAGGAGGGGAGATCAGATTCGTCATCAAACCCCCACATGTGCATGACCAAACTCACACATTGGACACATATGTGAACATAATCATTGTAAGTAATTTTATTAAGTCAGTCTCACTGTGTCACCCAGGCTACCTGGAACTGTCTATGTACATCAGGCTAGCCTGGAACTCACAGAATTCTGCCCTTGGAGTGCTCCGACTAAGGACATGCGAGGCATACCCAGCAGTGTCAAAGGTTGGGTGGCAAAATATTTCACGGCCACTTATGAGGCCTTAGGTTTAGTCCCCAGTACTTTCTGGGAAAAAGACTTGTACCTAAATATCTCATTTGCCTGTGTCCTTAATGGTAGCACATATATTGTTGTGAGTTTTTTGTTTTTATCATAAAGCAGAACTCTTTGTTGCTCTTCGGGGCATCTCTGAATTATGAAATGTCTGTATTGGTGGGTGTAGTCCCTGAATGCTATATGTTCTCAAACACCTGTTCTGTGATTTCTCTCTTCTCCACAGGGATGCCATTGAAAAGTTGTTTCCTGATGCCATTAGGATGCGAGTTGAAGACATTCAGCAGAATCATGATGTAGTCCAAAGTCTCGCAGCCTTTCAGAAATATGGGAATGATCAGAGTCCCTTAGCTCCCAGCACAGGGCGAGTAAATCAGCAGAGAGGAGGGGGATTCTTCTCCGGTGTACTCACAGCTTTAACTGGTGTGGCAGTAAGTTGGGCTGTTTAATCTGTACCCTGCATCAACCCCCAGTCGCCTCTGAAGTCAGTTCTTCTGATATCACTTAAACAGTTGATGGTGTAGCCATGTCTAAGTCATTGTAGCCATTAGATTTGTGTTGCATGTTGATAACAGAGACCATATAATAGTTGTTGGCTGGGTAGGTGCTAGCTATTCTTTTTTTTTTTTCCCTTGTTCCAGTCAACCGCGCTCGCTCAAGCCAGCCCCACTTGCTCCCGGCTGCCCCTGTACGGCCCCCACTTGTTCCAGCCGCCCCGCTCACTCCGATCTGCTCCTCTTGCTCCGGTTGGCCCCGCTCGTTCTGGCCGTCCCCGTTTGATCCCACTCCGGCTCTCTTCTTATTCAGCCCTCTTCCTGACCTGTTCAGTGGTGTCATGATGACCCCCATTTTAGAGCTCAGGAAAGAGGCAGAACAAGACTTGAGAAACCATGTCTGCACTGTTACGGGAGTCTTTCTTTCTCTCTCTCTCTCTCTCTCTCTCTCTCTCTCTTTCTTTCTTTCTTTCTTTCTTTGTGTGGGGGAGTGTCCTTCATATTTTTTTAAGATTTATTTATTTATTTCATGTATGTGAGTACATTGTCACTGTCTTCAGACACACCAGAAGAGTGCATCAGATCCCCATTACAGATGGTTGTGAACTACCATACAGTTGCTGGGAATTGAACTCAGGGCCTCTGGAAGAGCAGTCAGTGCATCTCTCCAGCCCTGTTTTTTTGTTTTTTTTGTTTTTTTTGTTTTTTTGGTTTTCGAGACAGGGTTTCTCTGTATAGCTCTAGCTATCCCAGAACTCACTTTGTAGACCAGGCTGGCCTCGAACTCAGAAATCCGTCTGCCTCTGCCTCCCAAGTGCTGGGATTAAAAGTGTGCGCTACCACGCCCGGCACTTGTTATGGGATTCTTTTTTTTTTTTTTTTCTTTTATTAGATATTTTCTTATTTTACATTTCAAATGCTATCTCGAAATTTCCCTATATCTTCCCCCCGCCCTTCTCCCCTACACACCCACTCCCACTTCTTGGCCCAGGCGTTCCCCTGTATTGAGTCATATAATGTTTGCAATACCAAGGGTCCTCTTCCCGATGATGGCCGACTAGGCCATCTTCTGCTACATATGCAGCTAGAGACACAACCTCTGGGGGTTCTGGTTAGTCCATGTTGTTGTTCTTCTTATAGAGTTGCAGGCCCCTTCAGCTCCTGGGATACTTTCTCTAGCTTCTCCTTTGGGGGCCCTGTGTTCCATCATATAGATGACTGTGAGCATCCACTTCTGTATTTGCCAGGCACTGGCATAGCCTCATATTAGACAGTTATATCAGGGTCCCTTCAGCAAACTCTTGCTGTCATATGCAATAGTGTCTGGGTTTGGTGACTGGATTTGGTATGGATCCCCTGGTGGGGTAGTCTTAAGTGGATCAAAGACCTCCTCATAAAACCAGACACACTGAAATTTATAGAGGAGAAAGTGGGGAAAAGCCTCGAAAATATTGGCACTGGGGAAAAATTCCTAAACAGAACAGCAATGGCTTGTGCTGTAAGATCAAGAATTGACAAATGGGACCTCATAAAACTGCAAAGCTTCTATAAGGCAAAAGACACTGTCAATAAGACAAAAAGGCCACCAACAGATTGGGAAAGAATTTTTACCAATCCTAAATCTGATAGGGGACTAATATCCCATATATACAAAGAGCTCAAGAAGCTGGACTCCAGAAACTTAAATAACCCCATTAAAAATGGAGTACAGAGCTAAACAAAGAATCCTCAAGTGAGAAACACTGAAGGGCTGAGAAGCACCTGAAAAAATGTTCAACATCCTTAATCATCAGGGAAATGCAAATCAAAACAACTTTGAGATTCCACCTCACTCCAATCAGTATGGCTAAGATAAAAAAATTCAGGTGACAGCAGATACTGGTGAGGCTGTGGAGAAAGAGGAACACTCCTCCATTGCTGGTGGGATTGCAGCATGGTACAACCACTCTGGAAGTCAGTCTGGCAGTTCCTCAGAAAATTGGACACAGTACTACCGGAAGATCCAGCAATACCTCTCCTGGTCATATACCCAGAAGATGTTCCAACTGGTAAAAAGGACACATGTTCCACTCCGTTCATAGCAGCCTTTTTTGTAATAGTGAGAAGCTGGAAAGAACCCAGATGTCCCTCAACAGAGGAATGGATACAGAAAATATGGTACATTTACACAATAGAGTACTACTCAGCTATTAAAAACAATGAATTTATTAAATTTTTGGACAAATTGATGTATCTGGAGGACTTCATCCTTAGTGAGGTAACCCAATCACAAAAGAAGTCACTAGATATGCACTCACTGATAAGTGGATATTAGCACAGAATGTTAGAATACCCAAGATACAATTTGCAAAATATAAGAAAATCAAGAAGAAGGAAGACCCACATGTGGATACTTCATTCCTCCTTAGAATAGGGGGGAAAAAAAACCATGAAAGGAGTTATAGAGACAAAGTTTGGAGCTAAGACAAAAGAATGCTATGGGATTCTTAAGAGCACACAGGTCACTGCCAATGGGAAGACTGCTTACGTCCCGTCCTCTGAAGTTCTTAATGTTTCCCTGTAGAGAAGGCAAATGAGTTGGTGAGATCAGGGACACAATTGCTCCTAGATTGTCACCATGAACCCTTTCCAAGAGCAGAAATGAGCCTGGAGACATTGTGTCCTCACTTCTCTAGGGCAGGTTGCCTTCTTTCTTGAAGAGATTTGGTGTCATTTCTCAGACTCAGCCCCTGCCTTGCCCTCCCCCACCCTCACATCCTCAAAAACTGACCTTTCACTTCTGACCTCCTGTCTTCTTCCAGGTCATCCTGCTTGTGTATCATTGGCGCAGCAGAGAATCTGAGCATGGCCTCCTGGTGCACAAGGCTGTAGATAAATGGACGACGGAAGAAGTTGTCCTCTGGTTAGAACAGCTAGGACCTTGGGCCTCCCTGTACAGAAACAGGTTCTTATCTGAAAGAGTAAATGGAAGGTGAGGAAAAAAACCTGGCACACCAGGGTAGGCGTGGTGGTGCAGGCCCTAAATCTTAGAGGCAGGCAGATCTCTTGTGAGTTTGAGGCCAGCCTGGCAAGTTCCAGGCCACAGGGTGACATAAAGAAATCCTGTCGATACCAGACATATTTCTAGATGGCTTTATTGGGATACATTGTACCTGTCACAAATCCTTTCTTATAGAAGTGAATAAGCATGAGCTTGTATATGTACAACCATTTCCAGGCATTTCCTGACGCCAGAAGAAAACTCTTTTTTTTTTTTTTTCTTTTTTTTTTTGGTTTTTCGAGACAGGGTTTCTCTGTATAGCCCTGGCTGTCCTGGAACTCACTCTATAGACCAGGCTGGCCTCGAACTCAGAAATCCACCTGCCTCTGCCTCCCAAGTGCTGGGATTAAAGGCGTGCGCCACCACGCCCGGCCATGGAAGAAAACTCCTTTCCTTCTTGATCTACCCTCACTTCTTCTCCCACAGCAGATTTTATTATCTTTATTCAAAAATGGCTTTGCCTATAGTTATTGCATATTATGTAATCATAAAACATGGAACCCTTGTGTGCAGCTCTTTCTCTCAGTCTGATTTCAAGGCTCACACATGTCGTAGCATCATCTGTGCTTTATTTTATCTCTGAAAAACTCCTTGTATAGGTACATCAGATTGTCACTTCCTCACTTGGCAGGTATCTGAGTTGATTTCATTTGTAGCTATTTTGAATAGTGCTGCTAAAATCATTCCTTCACAGGGTTTTGTGTAGATATGTATTCTGAGAACTCTATGAGGAATGGCCACATCCCAGGATCTGTCTGTGTTTACTTTTCAAAGATGTTGTTGAGTAATACTTTAATTTCAAAACAGAGAAACCCTGTCTCGAAAAACCAAAAATAAAATAAAATAATAATAATAATAGTAATAGTAAGAATGATGTTGCTACTATTCACAAATTATTGCTGTTAATGTCATAATAGACATAACTGAACATGGTGGTACACAGTTATCCCAGCACTTAGAAGATAGAGGTAGGAGAGGCATAGTTCAAGGTAAACTTGGGTTATACATCACACCCTGTCTCAAAAAAAAATAAAAATCTTATTACACATCTTTGCAAACCTAAAGGTGTTTCCTTGGCATGCTGGGATTACATAGGGCTTTGAACATGCTAGCTGCTCTGTCTACCATTGAAATCCTCCCCAGCCCTAGTGTTTTTCTGTTCAGTTTATATAGGTATATAAATATGGTGTTGAGTTTTGGGTTTTTTTTAAATTTTGTTTTGTTTCATTGGTTTGTTTGAGACAGATTTAACAGTGTATTTCAGTCTGATTTTGAGTGTTCAATTCTCCCATTGCTGCTATAATTATAGAAATGAACTTAGCAGGTTTTTTTTGGTTTTTCGAGACAGTATTTCTCTGTGTAGCCCTGGCTGTCCTGGAACTCACTTTGTAGACCAGGCTGGCTTCGAACACAGAAATCCACCTGCCTCTGCCTCCCGAGTGCTAGGATTAAAGGCGTGCACCACCACGCCCGGCTTGAACTTAGCTTTTTAAATTCTCTACCACTGAACCTTGTCTCCCACCATACATGAATGTTTTTAACAGTGAGTTGTTGTAGAAATAGATTGTTGGGTATTTGTTTGTTTTGTGTTTTCATTCTGTTTTGTTTTCTGTTTTCTTTCTTTTATAGATAGCTATTTTTTTAATTTACCTATTTTTATGTGTATGTGTGTGTTTTTTGCCTCCCATTTTTTTTGTCCCTGTAACATGATTATGCTGGCACATGTGGAGCTAAGAAGAAAGCCTTCAGATTTCCTGGACCTAGAATTACAGACCAATATAGCCACCATATCAGTTTGGGAATTGAACCCAGTTCTGCTGGAAGAGTGGCCTCTTAATTGCTGAGCCATCTTCAGCCCCTAAAATAAATAAGGGATCTATAATTCTTATTAAATTGAATCAGTATCTCAGTGCAATCACTGTTTTTGGTTTGTTTGGGTTTTTTTTGAAATGGAGATCTTGATATGTTGCCCAGGCTGGCCTCAGTCTGAGCAGTCTTCTGCCTCAGCCTTCCAAGTCACTAGTATTGCAGATGTGCAGTATTGAACCCAGCTAAAGCCACCATGTTTACTTTTTTTAAGTTTTTATTGATTGATTGATTGATTTTATGTATATGAGTATACCTTTACTCTATTCAGACACACCAGAAGAGGACATCAGATCCCATTACAAATGGTTGCGAGCCACCATGTGGTTGCTGCGAATTGAACTCAGGACCTCTGGAAGAGCAGTCAGTCCTCTTAACCGTTGAGCCATCTTTCCAGCCCCACCACGTTTAATGTAATAATAGTGTTCAGATGGGTTTCCTTCTAGTTTTCCCTTAAATACACCCTTTTAGAAATAAAGCAATATGACAATAGGAATCTGTAATGGATTGGAGGCTTAAGAACAAACATTCTGATGTGCCTAAAGCAAGTCACTTTACTTCTGAAACCAGGTTTTGATCCACAAAATAGACATGAAGCCACTCTGTGCAGAGTTAAATAATGACAGTGGTTTGTGAAAATATTTCCAACTGGAAGTGGGCTGGTAGTAAGCAAACTGCTCTTGGCATTCATCAGCACAGCATTTAGTGTTCAGCCTTACTAAGCAGGCCTGTGTCCATGTGCAGAAAGGCAAAACTCAGTGTGTAAGAACTCATTGTCAAAAGTCATTTCCACCCCTCATCCCTTCAGGTTGCTTTTAACTTTGACAGAAGAAGAGTTTTCCAGGGCACCTTATACCATAGAAAACAGTAGCCACAGAAGGGTCATCCTCATGGAGCTGGAGCGTGTCAGAGCCCTGGGTGTGAAGCCACCACAGAATCTCTGGGAGTACAAGGTAACTCGTGGGGTTTTTTGTCTGTTCGTCTTGATGGGGGAGAGGGGTTGGTAGGAAACAACTAGCAATCACCTTCCTGATCACTGTGTAACTTAAGAAAACATTGCAGACATTGAAACTACAAGCACAGCTAGTCTCCAAAGGCACCATGTTCCCACAGTGAGTGCTTCACAAGCTTCTCAGGTTTCTGTCCATAATCTGTGGGAGGCGTCCTGTCTGTGAGTGCTGCATAAACCCAGAGGTCCCTGTCCATAATCTGAGGGAGGCATCCATTGTTTCATAGGCAAGAGGCAAGAACCATGGACAGTCTTCTGCAAAAAGCTGCTTTTCCCTAGGGCTCTAGTTCATTCTATCTCTTTGATGGAATCCTTCACTGGACATGTGTGACAGTTTATGAATTTTCCTGTTGATAGTCACAACTCTTCTGTTGTTACTGTTACAGGATATTTGATTGTTGTACATAGAGATCCTAATAGCAGAATATAATGTTTATATAGGTGCTGTGTTTGTCAGATGTAGTTAGGTGTGACCTGAAGAGATGGAGTTTTGGTGTGCCTTTAAAAGCCTCCATAGATAAGAATGTAAAGTTTCTACCTATTTTAAGACAAGTTGCTTGAGAGAGGTCTTGTTGTCTTTGCTCTATGTCCAAGGCAAAGTCAACTGGGTGACTTGAAGCTACCACTGTAAAGGTAAAATGGTTCAGCCCCTACTGACTTGGCTGGAAGTCCACCACGATGGAGGTGACACATGGTTCACCCTGCCAAGAGTATAAGGGAAGAGCTGGAGAGTTCTTTCATAAGCAATTAGACCTTTGATAGAGTTTGCTCTCTCCTTTTTGGCTGAGAAGGGTCTTTATGGAAGGAACTCCTGGTTAGAGATAGGGATTTTCTCTTTGAGCATGTAGAAACAATAGAAACAACTGTCAGGACACAGGTAAAATCATATTCTAGGAAAGAGAGCCAAGGAACCGTCTTAGGTTTGGGGGAACTCAAGAGAAACGTAGACTAGCTGGGTAGAATGATACAGATAGAAAGAGATTTCTAAAGAGCTAGCAGTTTAGTTGTAGCATCAGAAATGTCATTCAGAAAATAAAGTTATCTTGCTGAGTGAGCTACCAGGGTTTTAACTCACTTTACAGCTCTCATTTCTTTATTGGTGTAAATAATTTTAATGGTTACAACAAATCATGCTGCTTTAGATATTATCCTCATTCTTCAGCTTATTCATAATATATTTATAGTCTATGAAGAGGCATGGAATTATCAAGTCACAAATACTACACAGCTTCATCTTTCTGTATTTGATAACCCGATCCTCATTGTGACGGTATCAGTTGATTCTCCTCCACAGACAGAATGTGATGAGTACTGCAAGTCTCTGGAATATACAGGCATGCATGCATGTTGAAAGAGGCATTGTAAAGAAAGATGAAACTATGTAACTCTTAAATATGTAGTGGGAAATACTTGTAGTTCAAGAGGTGCAAATGGAATGATCGATCAGGTGGCTTTCACCCATTCCTGATGTAACACAAAGGAGGACAGTTTGTTAATAATATCCTAATGGAAACTGCACTGGCCTTGGGGGGGGGGGGGTTCTAGATATAGTTTGTCTTTGTAGTCCAACTCAAAGGAGCTTACTGTTCTCCTGAATGCTGGGATTGCAGAGATGCACCACCAGCACATTAAAAATAACCCAAAGGAGCAGTGATAATACATATCTTTAATTCAGAGGCTGGTGGATCTCTGAACTGAGACTAACCTTGTCTGCAAAACTAATTCCAGGGATATACAGAGAAATACTGTCTCACAAGGAAGGAAGGAAGGAAGGAAGGAAGGAAGGAAGGAAGGAAGGAAGGAAGGAAGGAAGATAGTCTGCCTGAGGGTCTGGGGAGATGGCTAAATGAGTAAAATGCTTGCTATGTAAGGATGAGGATGAGTTCAGATCCACAGCAAAGCACAACGGCCTATGTAGCCCCTAATCAGTCAGAAACAGGTGGGTCCCCACCTGTTGGCCAGCCAGCCAGCCTTGCCAAAATGGTAGGGTTTAGGTCCAGTGAGAGACTCTGTCACAGAAATAAGATAGCAAGTAATAGTAGAGCCGCCATTGTTGACTTTTGGTCTGTGCATACATACACAAGGGAGAATACCTTCACACATGTGAGCACATAAACCACATATACACAGACAGACAGACAGACAGACAGACATTTGTGTCATTATTAACAGGTTAGATAACTGACACAGATACACAAACACCTACTGAAAATGAGAAAGTGACTGTATTGTTGATAAGAAAAGGTCACTGGGATAGCTTAGTGATAGAGCTTAGCATGCTTGCAGAAGAGGCCTAGTCAGTCGCTAGCACAATGGATAGATGGTTAGTCGATCAATCAACACATAGGCAAATAGAAATCTTTCTTTTCTTTCTTTTCTTTCTTTTTTTTTTTTTTTTTTTTTTGAGACAGGATTTCTCTGTATAGCCCTGGCTGTCCTGGAACTCACTTTGTAGACCAGACTGGCCTCGAACTCAGAAATCCACCTGCCTCTGCCTCCCGAGTGCTGGGATTAAAGGCGTGCGCCACCTCTTGAGGAAAAATCTCCCTGTTGTGTAGCCATGCCTGGAGCTCAGCATCTTCCTGCCTTGGGCTCCTAGCTGCTAGGACTGCACCTTCCTCACCGAGCTTGAAGGTTTTTAGTTCCTTTCTTTCTTTTGAGACAGAGTCTTACCATGTAGCCCTGGCTGTCCTAGAACTCACTGTGTAGATCAGGCTGGCTTCTTTGAATTCACAGAGATTCCCTACCTCTGCCTCGCAAGTGCTGGGAAGAAAGGCACCATGCTCAACTCCTAAAACTCACCTTTTTAAAATGTACCCTAGTTTATGAAGAATGCGTCTGGAGTTCCTCAGTTGAAAATGTGTACAATTTTGGTGGTGGTGATAGTGGTGGTGATGGTGGTTTGGTTATGATGATTCCAGGGTAGAGTCGATATCAATGAAACCGATGCTAGTCTTGAGCTCCCTCCATTCTACAAGTGCCAGGATAATAGGTGTTCAACACCATACCCAGCTCGGAGTGTGTCTTATAATGCTGTTTATTTTTTATTCTGCATATTTACTCTTGGATCTGTGTGCACACATGCAGCTAGCTGCCATGGCACACATGTAGAAGTCTTACAATCTGTAAATAGTGGAAGGAAATCTTTTCTTCTACCATGTGGGTCTCAGGGACCAAACTTAGGTTGTCAGGTTTGGGAGCAGGTGCCTTTATTCACTAAGTTATCTTGCCTAACCTAATACTTTGTGTGTGTGTGTGTGTGTGTGTGTGTTTGTTTGTGTTTGAGACAGGGTTTCTCTGTGCAGTCTTGGCTGTCCTGGAACTCACTCTGTAGACCAGGCTGGTCTCGAACTCAGAAATCTGACTGCCTCTACCTCCCAAGTGCTGGGATTAAAGGTGTGTGCCACTACTGCTCAGCTGCCTATTACATTTTTTGTAATGTGTTTGGATGTATGCCTGCTTGTCTGTATGTATACCACATGTGTGCCACATGCCCTCAGAGGCCAGAAGAAGGATCACATCTCCTAAAACTGGGATTGAAGCTGTGCATAATCATGTCTAGCCAGCTTCTTGGGTTTTGAGACGTTCTTTTTCTGTGTTGCTTGCCCTTGAACTTGTTCTGATACAAAGGCTGGCCTCAGATTCACAATCTTCTTGCACATATTAGAGATGTGTATAACCATGCCCAGCAAGACTGGAGCTTTTTACAGTATACCCCAACAAATGAGCTCTATACTACACAAAAGACTGGTAGCAAAAGTCGTGGGACATTGAAGAAGTACAGCTGGCCACAATATATATATATATAACATGGTCCCATTTCTGTCTTGTCCTCTGCAGGCTGTCAACCCAGGTAGATCCCTGTTCTTGCTCTACGCTCTCAAGAGCTCACCAAGACTTGGCTTGCTATACCTGTACCTGTTTGACTACACAGACTCCTTCCTACCCTTCATCCATACCATCTGCCCTCTGCAGGAAAACAGATCTGGCGAGGACATCTTCACCAAGCTTCTGGTAGGAAAAAAACTAATTCTACTGTACCTCAGTGTTGTACAAAACTGGAGAAAGCAGACCAGCCTATGTATGAGTTTTGCAGAGCAAGTCCTCTGCAGAAGAAAAGAAAGTGTGACCCTCTCCTGGAAGCCAACTTCATTTTCTGTACTGTTCAGCCAGAGTGATAATACTTTTAATCTTGAAATGTTTTTTTTTTTTTTTTTTTTTTTAAAAGCATTGATTTTTGTTATAAAAGAAGTCATTGTAGGCCCAGAACACCCTAAGAGTTTAGATGTATGTATGGGCCTTGAGATTTGGCAGAACCCTTAAAGAGTAGTAGTTAGCCAGCTACAACAGGATGTGGATCTGCCCTTAAGGCCTCACAGTAGTAAGCCGTGACCCAGGATATGACTACTGGCATTGGCCAGTTATTTCTCCATGTTATGTGTCATCCTCAAACCTTTGTGGAACTCGTTTTGCTGGGATGACTTCTCTGAATCTAGTTGGTCTTTTGAGAGTAATATTTGTTTGCTACTGTTGGACTATCTGTGTACTATACTGTACATATTATCAATAAATCACTTCTTCAAGGTCTTTTTTATTCACCCACCATGTCATCATTATACCACAGCTAAGATGTTCTATTCTAGGCATGTTTTGACCTTCCCATGTAGGCCCAAGGGAATAGAAGAGAAATCCTAAATTCATTTTGCCCTGTTATTCATAATTCAGGCCTATTAAGATTTTTACTTCTGATCTTCCACAACTCTACAATAAACATCTCAGTTCAAACTTTTTGGTAACATTGATCTTATTTTTGACTTTTTGTGTGTATATGAATGTGACATTGGTGCATATGTGTATACTAATACACACAGTGTGTGCAGGTCCTTGAACCTATGCATAGGCCAAAGGGAGGGTTTCTCCTTTATCTCTTCCTCCCTTGTTTCTTGGAGGCAGAGTCTCTCTGAACATGGAGTTCAAGGTTTTCTGTAAGCTGGCAGCCAGTAAGCAAGCCCTAAATGTCCTCACATCCCCACCCCTCAGTGCTGGGGCTACAGGGGTGTCAAGAACCATACCTGGCTTTTATGAAGTACAGACTATCCAAACTCTAGTCCTCATGTGTGGACAGCATGCATCCTTAACCACTAAGCCATTTATCTAGCCCCAACTTTATTTTAAGATGAACTATTACAAGGGGGATAGATAAATTTTTATTCAATTTAGCCATGCACATGCTTTTAATATGGGACTGATGCAGGAAAAAAATGTAAGTTTGAGGCCAGCTAGATATAACAAGATGTTGGTTATTAGAGGTAGGGGTGTGTCCAAATGGAAAGCTCACCCATTGACATTACTTGTATAAGTCAATCCTATGATGATTGGGACTCTGTTGTGTGTTCTTCAAGGACCCGAGGGAGCCCACGTGGAAGCAGTGGAGAGAATTCCTTGTCAAATACTCCTTCCTCCCCTACCAGCTGATGGCGGAGTTTGCCTGGGACTGGCTGGAGGTCCACTACTGGACATCTCGCTTCCTCATCGTCAATGCCGTGCTGCTGTCTGTTCTGGAGTTGTTCTCTTTTTGGAGGATCTGGTCGAGAAGTGAGCTGAAGTAAGTGCCTTTCAGTGGGAGATGGTTGGAGCAATAGGGAGTGGTAAGGAAATACCAATGAGGATGGTCCCCCTTGAAAGTATTCTCAGACCTGGCATGGGGATGGAGTTTCCTAGCACCCCCATCAGGCAGTCTACAATAGCCTATAACTCCAACCCCAGGGCATCTGGCATCCTCTTCTGGCCTCTGAGGGCACTGCATTCATATGCAGATGCAAATACATATAACTAAACTAAGTGAATAAAAATAAAGACTTTTAAAAAAAATTCTACCTTGACTCCTCAGGCTCTGATTTGAGAAATATTCTTTAAACAGCAAATAAGAACGTGATTTGTGTTGAGGAGGCAGTCTTCATTTCATATAGTGGTTTGGTTTGTTCTTGATTTTCTTTGGTTTCTTTGTTTTATTTTGTTAGAGATGGGGTCTGTCTTAGGTTTCTAATGCCGTGATAAAACACTGTGATCAAAGTCAATTTAGGAAAGCTGGTGTGGTGGTGCACTTTTTTAATCTCAGCCCAGGAACCTCTGCACTGGGAGGCAGAGACAGGCAGATCTCTGGGAGTTCAAGGCCAGCCTGATCTACAAGTCAAGTTTCAGGACAGTTAGTTAGGGCTGTTACACACAGAAACTTTTTTTTGGGGGGGGGGGGGGGGAAATCAGTTTGTGGAAGAAAGAATTTATCTCAGCTCACTGTTTGTAGTTCATCCCAGGAAGTCAGAGCAGGAGCTAAAGCAGAGTTCATGGAGGGATGCTGCTTCCTGGCTTGCTCACCATGGCTTGCTCAGTTTGCTTTCTTATACCACCCAGACCTTTGCAGAAATGACATGGCCTATTGACTTTATGTATGTTTATTAAATTATTTTGTAAGTGTATATGTTTATTTTGTCCTGCTTTGTAGCTCTGTCTAGCTACTCACAAATAGACCAAGGTCACAAATGCTAGGACTAAAGAAGTGTACCACTATGCTCCACTCATTGTTCTAAGTGTGTGTGTGTGTGTGTGTGTGTGTGTGTGTGTGTGTGTGTGTGTGTGATGGGTCTCAGACTTAACAAACCTGCTTCTGCCTGCCAAATGCTGAAATTACAAGCATGTACAATCATACCTGGCTTCTATATCTCACCCTTATTTAGAAGTAAGCCAGATAACTTCTGGGGTAGGGGGTATTTGAAAGATTTTATTAATTGATGAGTAATCAAAGGAAAAGCAAGTATAGAAAAGAACAATATAGAGAGACATCATGGGAATTTTATAGTGTTCTAATTCTGTTTTGCCAACACTTGGGAGAATAACTTCCAGATTAGTGTAGGATGAGAACATTGGGCTACTAGTCTGTAAGTAGATCTCTTAGTGGCAGGTTACAAGAGCCAACCTAATTGACTTACTACAAAAGCTTTAAATGCTCCCAGAATAGAAAGCATGTTTGGGCCCTGTCTTAGTAAGGGCCTTATTGCTGTGAAGAGACATTATAATCATAGCAACTCTTAAAAAGGACAACATTTAAGTGGGACTGGCTTAGAGTTTCAGAGGTATAGTCCATTATTGTCATGGTGGGGAAGTATGACAGCATACAGACCAGCATGGTACTGGAGAAGGAGCTGAGAGTTCTGCATCTTGTTCTGCAGGCATTAGAAGGAAACTGTATGTTACACTGGCATAATTTGAACATATAGGACCTCAAAGCCTGACCCCACAGTGGCACACTTCCTCAAGCAAGGCCACACTTATTCCAACAAGGCCACACCTCCTAATAGTGCTACTCCCTATGGGCCAAGTACTCAAACACATGACTCTATAGTAGGTATACCTATTCAGACCAGCACAGACCCAGAGATCCAAATACTCTCCTCAGGGCTGCCTCACTCAGGACCACCTTGCTCACAGGCTGGCCTTCCCTGTGCTACTCAGCTCCTCTCAGCTCTTCATGGCCTCTGGTTGCCCCAGAGCTTGGCCTAGCAGTGCCAGTAAAAAGCAAGCACTTCTTTTCCCATCACACTTGAAACAAGCCTTTACTCTGATTGATCCAGCTTTAATCATGTGGTCACACAGACATGTTACACTGCAGGAGTGTGCTGGGCTCTCCATGGCCAAGCTCAAGGTATGAAGTATATGTCCAATTCAGACCACATAGGAAAATGAGGGAGGGAGGGCCTGGAATGCTCTCATTGCAGGTAGACAAGGCAGGCACCTCCAGAGCAATTCAGACTGTTTCAGGAAACAGCTCCAGGCAAACAGGCTACCACATTGTTTCTTGTTGATGTCCTGCCTCTCACACAATTCCTGGCCTTATAGATTGTTGTAAGAAGCCGGGTGTGGTGGCGCACACCTTTAATCCTAGCACTTGTGAGGCAGAGGCAGGCGGATTTCTGAGTTCGAGGCCAGCTATAGAGTGAGTTCCAGGACAGCCAGAGCTATACAGAGAAACCCTGTCTCAAAAAACAAAAACAAACAAACAAACAAACAAAATTGTTGTAAGAAACTCTCAAGTGTTTCCATTCAGCAGACTCATTTATTCATTTAGAGAATGTATATATTCATGCTTAGGCTTTGTCCCTCTGCATTTCATCCCCAGCACCAGATCAACAAGATATGCTGTCACATGTCTGAAAGCCCAGCCTTCAGGAGGCACAGGAAGAAAGATGAGAAGTTTAAGATCATCCTTAGCTACATAGCAAGTTTAGGCCAAGCTTGAGCTATATGAAAGTTTGTCTTAGGAGAACAAAGTGCCATTGCCAGGTTGTGATGGCACATGCCTTTAATTGGAAGGCAGGGGCAGGTGGATTTCTGTCAGTTTGAGGCCAGCCTGGTCTAGAGTTCCAGGACAGCCGGGACTACATAGAGAAAACCTATCTTGAAAAACCAAAAAGAAAGAAAAAGAAAAGGGGCGACAAAGCAGGTAGAATAGAGGCCAGTGTCCCTTAGAGGGCACGTGCCAGTGTCCCTTAGAGGGCACATGCTAGGAGCTGGAGACTGGTGAGGCAGAAGTGTTTCCTCTGTTGTGGGAACAGGTGACAGGGCAGACCCCTCGGCACCCAGTTTATCCAAGCCCACCGTCCACCACTCTTCTTTCTTTTCAGGACAGTGCCCCAGAGGATGTGGAGCCACTTCTGGAAAGTATCGACACAGGGGCTTTTCATGGCCATGTTCTGGCCGCTTATTCCCCAGTTTGTCTGCAACTGTTTATTTTACTGGGCTCTGTACTTCAACCCAATTATTAACATTGATCTGGTGGTCAAGGAAGTCCGACGGCTGGAAACCCAAGTGTTATGATGGGCATCAAGGCCCCGAGAGAGCCCGTGAATCTACCTGACATCCAAGCTGTGACATTCAAAGAGACAAGGGACTCGTTTCTACCCCTGGTAATTCGAGGTGCTGCTTCTGTGTGTCAAGGCTTCAACCAGGTCCCTCTTCCTCTGACTCTGGAACCATGTCAGCTGACTGCTACCCAGGTCAGATTTGAGTCTTTGGTCAGCATCCAGCCAGCCTTCTTACAGGGGCTTGAGAGTCTCAGGCTACCGTGGCCAACAGAAGTGAAAGTCTTGGACATAATTTGGGGTGACATGCTGTCCAAAGGCCAATATAGGCTGGGTGTGGTAGTGCACACCTTGAATCTGAGCACTAGGAAAACAGACAAGTGGATTTTTTAGTTTAAGACCAGAGTGGTCTACGGAGTGAGTTCTACAACAGCCAGGGCTAGAGAAACCCTGTCTCTTAAAAAAAAAATGAAATCAAAAAGAAGAAAAGATAAAAAAGAAGACCATTATGGTCAGTAGCCTTAACCTCACTGACAGGCTCCCAAACCAGGCTTGTTGGGCCAGTCTGTCCCATGAGTCAAGGTAGGTTTTTGTCATAGGCATGGATAGTTGGACATACAAAATAAAGATAAAGACCTAGCCTCCAGTCATAGTTTCTCACTAAATAGTTGGTAGGTTTCAGAATAAACCCAGAGAAAACTTCAGGCTAAGAGACAGTAATGGATAGCTGTGTTGTTTCCTGTTGTGAGCATTGGAAATTGAGTTCTCCTTTCTGTGAGCATGGAGTTGAATGGAATGCCCGTCAGGCTGAGTCTTCTTAGGTGACTGTGCACTGCTTGGTGTTTTATTTTGAATAATTTAATCTGTACAATAAATGCAGTATAGACTGATCAAGGAGCATTTTGTAAGCTGCCCTCATACTGTATAATGGATAATCTTTATTCTATTCTTTAGTATAAAAGCAAGTATAATTATGCCAAGTCCTGCCATCATAAATATGGAGTAAGCTGAAGGATGACCTTTATGCCAGTGTAGATATAGTATACACAGCAGATGTAGAGTGTGAGCTCATCAGCCTTGGCCTGCCTGAAATAGGCTTGCATCCAATGTGAGACAGACAGACAGACAGACAGACAGACAGACAGAGAATGTATGGGTGAGAGAGACAGAGACAATAGGAGACTGAGAGAGACAGAGAGACTTGGTAATTCATTAACTCTTTGTATCTCAGAGTGAAGATTTCACTTAAACTTTGCATTGAAAGTTTGGAAAATTACTTGAAATAAAAATTAAAGATTTTTATACAAATACAACCTCTATAGAGAAATCTGATTGCTAAGGGAAGCCTACATTGCTTGTTGTGTTATACCCTAGTCATGCTGAGTTTCCAGCTCCGTGGGATGTTGACTTAGGATGGTTGCTTAGGGAGGGAACAGTCTTTCCCAGTTTTCTCACAGAACCCCAGGGCCACTTGACTTTGTCTGCATAAGACAGCAGCTCTGTGGCTCAGGCACACTGTAGTGTCTGCATTCCTAGAGACCCCTGCTCTTCCTTCCCATGAGGAGGTAGGGGCTGGTTGACAAAGGTCATTGTACTGGTACTGGCAGTCATAGGTTCAGGAGTGCTCAGACTAGACTGTATATAGCCAGCCTCCCAGTATCCCACCCCGCACCTGAGGCCTTCCACACTGACCCCATGTGCACTGACACCGTACCTCAAAGATAAGTAATGCCCAGGAAAAGAGGAGGTTGGGCATAAAGCAGATGGGCTGGCACTCTAGCTTCCATTAGAGTGGGCATGCTCAGATCCAGAAGCGCAGACTTGTGCTAATGCTTGAATCTGTCTACCCTCCCAGGAAGACTTGGATCCTCATGTCTTTGGAATTCTGGAATTACAGTTGCATGCAACCACACCCAGTTTGATATGGTGATAAGAATCGACCTCTAGGCTTTATGTATGGAAAGCAAACACTCTACTAGCTTAGACATCCCCTAGTCCAAAGTGGGATTTCTTTACACAGATCCTAAGAAAGAATTTAAGAAATAGGACATGACAGAGCTGGAACTTTTAGAATCCAGAAGTTGGCCGTGCTGGATATGCAACCCAGGGTTCATTCGTGGTGGGCAAATGTTCTGCCACTGAGCCACATGCCCAACCTAATACTGCTTTTCAAGGGGCAGGTTCCAAGGTTTTATATTAATGATAGAAAAGACTGAAAATAGTAGGGCTTAGTCTCAACTGCATCTTCTAAAACTAGGAAAGGACACAAATGCAGACAGTATTTTGGATTATACAGATTTGAATTCAATTTTTTATTTGGGTTTTTTAAATATTTTTATCTTCTATGCATGAATATTTTTGCCTGCATTATGTGATTGCACCATGTGTGCCTCATATGCAGAGGCCAGAAGAGGACATTGATATATTCCCTAAAGCTGGAGTTGCCTCTGGTTAGGAGCTGCTTTGTGGGGTTAAAGCTGATTTTGGGTCCTCTAGAAGAGCAGCAAATGTCCTTTAAGCACTAAACCATGCCTTCAGCCTAGTTCTTTATCAGTTATGTTACGTTAAATCTCCAACCCAAATAAGCCTGGTCAAAGAAAACACTACTTGTTGGGTGTGGTGGCTCACGCCTTTGATCCCAGCATTCGGGAGGCAGAGGCAGGCAGATTTCTGAGTTCGAGGACAGCCTGGTCTACAAAGTGAGTTCCAGGACAGCCAGGGCTATACAGAGAAACCCTGTCTTGAAAAACAAACAAACAAAAAAAAGAAAACACTACTTAATTAATATGAATACAGGCTGCGTGCCTAGATTGGGCAGATCTACCACTACACTACTATAGTATGAGACCCCCGTCTATGAGAGCCCTGGAAATTTGTGATTTTTTCCAGGCCACAGGCCTTCTCCATTCTGCTTCCACTCTCTCCTCTCCCTCCACCTCCTCCCCCAAACTTTTCAGCTCCACCTTCCCTTGTACTGCCAATCACTGGCTCTAGCCTTTATTTTACAAGTTAAGGTGCAGAGCAGGTTCACAAGAAGTCCCTGTATATGTGATTCACTCCTCAACCGCAGCCCCCCACCCCCAAGCAGGATTAGCATCAAAATACAAAACCTGGGCTATCCACAACATTGTTATCTAATGGTTTGGGTTTGTTTGTTTTTTGGTCTGTGTTAGTCGAGGTTCTCTCTTTGAATCTCTCTATATAGAAAGAGGATTTACTAAAATGATTTACAGGCTGCAGTGCAGCTAATCTAACAATGGCTGGCGGTGAACAGAAATACAATCTAACTGGATGAGCTAGACGTCTCAGTATACCCTGGAATCCTGGAAAAAGTAACCTCTAATGCCAGTGAAGGAATGGACTTGCTGGCAAAGGGAGGACAAGCAGGCAAAGAGCAAAAGCTGCTGTCTTTCATATCCATACCTAGCTTTCCAGCAGAAGGCATGGCTCAGATTAAAGGTGGCTTCCCATCTCATGATCCCAGTTAAAGGTATGTGTCTTCCTACCTCAAAGATCTGGATTAGAAGTGGATCCACTTGCTTCAAACAAAGCAAATTTCTCACAAGTGTGTGCCTTTCAATTTTGAGTTTAGGTAAGCCCGGGTAATAACCAAGAATAGCCCATACAAGTCTATGTCTTGTCAACCTGATGCACAATTATATCTTATGTTTAATTTCCAAATGAAATCTATAACATAGCACCTAAACATAATATAATTATTTTACTACAATTACAAATGCAGTATATATTTAACCAGGTCATAATGAGTGGAACTATTCCCTTTTCCATTCCTTGATTCCTGGACCTGTGGATCCTGGCTATGGGAGAAATCACTGTATTTTGGACACGGACTCAAAGAATATCCTGCCTCTTGCTCCAGCTCTCCAGGCTGCTGCCACCTAATTGGAAGTGTAATTATGTCTTCCAAAGGCCATTCATTCCATCTTCTAATCAAGCCAGCTGCTTCAGGATGACTGGGAACATAGCAAGATTCCATGATTGTGGGCCCACTGTCATACTTCTCTGGCTATGGAATGAGTTCCTTGGTCAGAAGCAATACTGAGTGGAATACCATGACAGTGGATAAGGCATTATGTTTAGGAAAGTCAAATCCATAACCAGAATAGGTTAGCTATCTACTCCTGTAAGATCAAAGCATTGTCCTTTCCATGGAGGAAGAGGTCCAGTATTGTCAGCTGCTACCAGGTCACCCCAGGGAATGGTGTGTACATGGGATCTGGCTTTTAGCAGCATTTGTAGCCAGCTCAGCATGAGTGTAAGTTCATGCTGCTAAGTCCATGGGCCCATCCTGTCACCTTGATTTTTCTTCCTCAGCTAAAGCCACCTTTTGATGAACATTTATATGGGACACAAGTATCTTCACATCCTTTGCCCATTTGGAGAGCTCTAGCCACATACTTCTTCCCCAGATGTCTTTCTCATGTATTTTCTAATCTTGCTCTTTCCAAGTCCCTGACCATCTAGCCAATCCATGAATCTGAACAATCACACATCTGGCAATTTTTCCTTCCAAGCAAAATGTGTACAGCCTGAAGTTCTGCCCACTGAAGGGCTGTCCCAGAAAGGGATTGTAATGCTGCAGCTGTCCCATTCTAGGTGATGCCTTCATAACATGCAGAACTATCATGAAGCCATGTCTTAGACATCTTTTCCTCCGTCAACTGGTCATACGGCACGCCCCCGTGAGGCTATAGGTGCACACTTGGCAACAGATGGCATTATAATAGTAGAAACCATTTACATGGGCAGCTTCTTCATGTAACTTGCTTGTGCCTTCAGGACCTGCTCGGGCATGACCACATATATCCCACTTCTATTTGATAACAGATCGCTGCTCTATGTGCCCTGCGTCATGATTTGTTGGGTCAGAAACATCCAGCTCATGATGGCCAGCTCAACTCTAATGAAAGTTCAGTTTCCATAAAGGCCCAATAACAAGCCAAAAGCTGTCTTTCAAAGGGAGGATAGTTGTATGCAGATGATGTAGAGCCTTGGTGCAAAGTCCCAAAGGGCTCTTTTGTGATTCACCTATAGAGGCCTGCAGAGGCTCCAAACAGCATCCCTATCTGCCTCTGCCATTTTCAAGTACTATCAGGTCTAAGGGGTCGTATATTCCAAGTGGTAGAACAGCCTGCACAGCAGCTTAGACCTGTTGAAGAGCCTTCTCCTGTTCCAGGCCCCACACAAAGCTAGTAGCTTTCTGAGTCACTTGGTATATGGGCAGGAGTAACACACCCAAGTGAATAATGTGCTGTCTCCAGGATCCAAATAAGCCCACTAAAGTTTATACTTCTTTCTCAGTTGTAGGAGGGACCAGGTGTAATAAGTTATCCTTCACCGTAGAAGGAATATCTCTGCATGCCCCATGCAGCTGGACTCCTAAGAAATTAACTGAGGTAGAAGGCCCTTGAATTTTGGTTGGATTTGTTTCCCACTCTGTGATGTGCATATTGCTACCAATCAGTACAAAGTGCTTGCTCCCTCCTGCTTCCTTGATCTAATCAGCATAATGCGGCCAATATAGTACACCAATGTGATCGTTTATGGAAGAGACAGACAATCAAGATTCCTTCTAAGTTAGACACAGGGCTGGAGAGTTAATATATACTTGAGGTAAAACAGTAAAGGTATAATGCTGTTATTACACTGCCAACTAAAAGCAAATTCTGACAGGCCTTAAGGACAGATACCCAGAAAAGGGCATTTGCTATATCAGTAGTTGCATACCATATTGTATACCTCATTGAATTTTCAGTGATCAACTGTCATGCTCCATGATCCACCCATCCTGGACATTAGCCAGAAGGAAATGTGGTGGCAGCCATCACCCCAGCATCTTTCAAGTCCTTAATGGTGGCACTAGTTTTTGTAATTCTTTCAGAGATTTGACACTGTCTTTGATTCACTATTTTTCCTAGTAGAGGTGACTCCAGTGGCTTCCATTTAGCCTTTCCAACCTTAATAGCCCTCATTCCAAAATGGTCAAGGAACCAATGTACAAAATCTGCCAAGGTCTAAGTATATCTTTCCCAATTATACATCCGGGGACTGGGGATGAGTTCAGGAATCCACTGAACCTTTGTGTGTGTCAGACTCCAGCCACTCCCTTAACTTCTTGACGTCCATAAGCTCCTGCTTTAATTGGAGGGCCACAGTGTTTCTTGAGGTCTTCTAGAATCGGTGCTGGTTCAGAACCAGCATCCGGCAGTTGAACCATCTCATTGTTTCTTTTCCTCCACTGTTCAGTTTCCCTGTAAAAGACCAAAGGTCCCTCTGGGGAAGGGCTGGAGAAAGACTAACAGCAAAATATTTAGATATTTTATCCAAGTCCTTCCTTAGGGAAACTTGACTGTCCTTTCACTCAAGGGGTTCTGGGTCTGCCAGCTGGCTCAAGTCTGGAAATTGATTCATGGGCCGAGATTCCCTTTTGCTGTGATCCAGTGTGGCCTTTTCATTTGTTTAAGAACTTTCTGGCTTCTACAGATCAAACAAAAATTCAGCTGCTTCTTATCTATTTCCTGCGTGGAAACACCATGAGGAATTAGTAGCACTAAATGTCCACACGAGTCACCCACCATTAAATTCACTTTGCCTGTGCTGACCATTCTGGGTCAGGCCACTCTGAACATTGCTTTGTCTATGCTGCCCATTCTAACTACCTTAACCGTTATAATGTACCTATAAATCACCTTGCTTTGGGTGATTCTGTGCTGACACCCAGCCCCTGCTACTTATTGGGGCCCAATTAAACTCCATTCAATCCCATTAACTGGGCAGCAGCATCTTCAACCTTAAGGTCTGGCAAAAGGAAAAGGGCAACAATAAAGCTCTTCAAATGTGCTGGTGCCCATCTCACTATTTTGTGTCTTATAAGACTCATGAAGGGCATGTCTTCTGAGCCTTCTCATTGTGAAGAATTGGGTTTTATAGGGTACCCACTGTAGCATTGCAATTTCCTCAAACCTTACAATCCCTTCATCAACACTAAGCCAAGGGGTATCAGACATCTTCCAGAAGTAGGCCATCTTTTGACAAATACTTCACCCAACCATTTAAACAAACTTTTGACACTTCTTTTTAACTGTGCAAGTTTACATATTAAACCTAGAATCTCCACTCAGAGGGCCCATGTCAATAATCTCAGCCTTTTCTAGTTTTATGTCCTTCTACAATTATCCCATACCCTTAAAGTCCATTCCCACACATATTCCCCAGACTTCTGTTTGAATTAACAAACACATTAGGCTTTTTAATAGTATAGCACACCTCCTCATGGAGCACACTTTCTACCTCCTCTCTAGGAGCCTGCTTTGCCTTGAGTTTGGTTACAGATCTAGAGCAAATACTGGTGGGCCCTGAAGGACATTAGTATTGTCTTTGGTGGCATCTCCTTCAGAGAAAGTCACATCTGGTTTAGCAAATGATGAAGGATTTATTTCCTGGATCAAAGGCAGAAAAGGCAATATTTCAGGGGTAGACAAGCTCATTTTCTTTTGAGGATGGAAAGACTTTTTGTTGTTGTTGTTGTGTTGTGTTTTGGTTTTTGAGACAAGGTTTCTCTGTGTAGACCAGGCACCAGGCTAACCTCAAAATTAAAAAGGTCTTCCTGGTGGTTGTGGTGGCACATGCCTTTAATCCCAGCTCTTGGGAGGCAAAGGCAGGTAGATTTCTGAGTTCAAGTCCAGCCTGGTCTACAAAGTGAGTTCCAGGACAGCCAGGGCTATACAGAGAAACCCTGTCTCGAAAAACCAAAAAAAAAAAAGGGGGGGGGTGTCTTCCTGCCTCTGCCTCATGAATGCTGGGGTTAAAGGTGTGCACCACTACATCCCGTGGCACCGCCACACCTGAGAAAATAGAGACTATTTTTTCAGGTGAGATAAGCCCTTGTGAATCTGAAGGTTCCAAGTTCTCAGCTTCAGTAGCCTCCTCCCACACATTCCCATCCCAAGTTAAAGGATCCCCTTAACCACTGACACACTCCAAAGCTGGGACTTGAGTTTTCCTGGTAATTCAGTCAACTTTATATAATGAGGGCTTCAGTGTGATTGTCTGCAACATAGGCTTCCTGGCTGCTGGAAAGAAGATTCTCTTCCAGGGCACAGTTAAGCCTTCAGAGTGTTGATGTGCATCGGGAGCAGGTTTTATCACTGCCCTTCACTGTGTTCTGCCAGACATTGGTTAATTCTACCAAAGAGCTTATTTCTATCTGTTTCAGTTTTTCCAGAGATGCTAGGAGCAACCAGTATCATCATTTTCCTTATTTTTACACAGGCCCTCAAAGGTTTCATATATTAGGACATCAAATTCATTGCCACTCACCATTGGTGAATTATGATACTCAGATGCATTTATCTTAAGGTTTTTTTTTTTTTTTCTCTTCCCTTGTTCCGGTCAACCCCGCTTGCTCTGCTCGACCCCGCTTGCTCCGGCCAGCCCCACTTGCTCCCGGCCGCCCCCGTACGGCCCCCGCTTGTTCCAGCCAGCCCTGCTCGCTCCGATCGGCTCCGCTTGCTCCGGTTTGGCCCTGCTCATTCCGGCCGTCCCCGTTCGGCCCCACTCGCTCCTGCCCTGCTAGCTCCGGCGTCCTCGCTTGCTCCGGCCATCCCTGTTTGGCTCTGCTCGCTCCGGACAGCCTGGCTTGCTCCGGTTGGTCTCTCCGGTCCAAGGATTCATTTCTTATTATTCTTCATAAGTACGCTGTAGCTGACTTCAGACGCACCAGAGGAGGGCATCAGATCTTGTTACGGGTGGTTGTAAGCCACCATGTGGTTGCTGGGATTTGAACTCATCACCTTTGGAAGAGCAGTCGGGTGCTCTAACCCGCTGAGCCATCTCCCCTATCTTAAGTTTATAATACAGTTCACACCATGGGCTTCAGTAAATGGAATGGCTTCAGTAGCTGTACGTGTTGGTGAGTTGAAGTCTATTCCAGATATTTAAAAGAGATTCATCCTTATGCTTCTGTTGTTCTAGAACTACTTCTGATATCAAAATCTGTAGTAACAGAATTATCTATCTATCTATCTATCTATCTATCTATAACCCTATATATATATGTGGGATTACACACACACACACACACACACACACACACACACACACACACACACGGGATTTTAGTAGAATGACTTACAGAATGTGGTCCAGCATAATCAGACAATGGCTGCTTATATATGGAAAGTCCACGAATGCAGTAGTTGCTCAGTTCATGAGGCTGGATGTCTCAGCTAATCTTCAGTACACACTGGAATTCCCAAAGACAAAGGCTCTGATGCCAGTGACAAAATGGCCTTGCCATCTTGAGTGAGGGTAAGCAAGCCAAGAGCAAAAGCTTCCTCCTTCCATTCTAAGGCTTTGGAATGATTTCTCTTTAAAAAGACTTTAATTGTATGTGTGTGTGTGTGTGTGTGTGTGTGTGTATACTCAATTACACGCACACTTGTGCAAGTAAGCATGTGCAGGCAGGTACTTGCAAAAGCCAGATGAGTCAGATTCTTTGGAAGCAGAGCAAAAGCAGTTGAGCTAAACAATATGCAGGCCAGGAACTGCACTCAGGTTCCCTGGGAGAGTCGGGAGTACTGTTGACCACTGAGCATCTTTCCTGGCCTGTGATCTCACTTCTTAGGGTTTGATCTGTTGTTCTCCATTCTTTTTTATTTTTTAATTTTTTTAATTTTTAATGTTTTTCTTGAAATGTTGGGAGTCAAACTCAGGGCCTTAAACATGCTTCACAAATGTTTTGACACACAGCAGTACCACCAGCCCAGGAAGAAATTTACATTTCCTTTGAGAAAGTCTTTCCTGTCTCCGCTGGTACCAGCCTCCTGGGCTCAGCTGACCTTTCAACCTCAGCAGAACACCCCAGCAGACACCCCAGGTCTTATTTGCACACCCAGCTACCGGGAAATAAAATTTACCTCTTACACATGGAAACAGGTAGGGAACATTTTTTATTACAGTTACAATTCTTAGATGTATCATGTGGCAATGTTATGACCACAGCCAAGCCCAAGCAGGTGTTCATGCACATGTAACCAGCAACCCTCTGCAGCAGGTACATAATAGTACAGCTTCTCATAAAGGCTGAACTTCAAAAATTATACCACGCCCAACACAGTGCTATCTGTATAAAACAGGCCCGGGACTTTGAACCTTCATCAGACTGGCAACTCCACAGGCTCATATTTGTGAATTCCTGAATGGAAGGAGAAATCAAATGCAGGTGGCTTTAGCACTTGGCCTCCAGGAACTCTCCCGCGCACAAATTGCATGCTGTTGGTGATCACTGAAAGCGAACTGCATTTCTATGTGCGAAGGGACATGTGATCCTGTCAGTTGCACTTGGGAGAGTCCTTCTCACATAAAATGGAGGGGAAGAAGAGGTATTTCAGGTGGTACTCGGTCCCTGCCAGGCAATAAGCCAGCTCCTCATCACACCTGCACAAAAGTTCTTGGCATTTGTTCTCTGCTGGTCCTGGAAGAAGTATGGAAACTGAGGTTAGAGCAGAAACTCAGGGGCACATGAGAATAAGTGCCAGGGGAGTGTGAGCTGGAGGCAGGATGGGTTATAGTTTGCATTTATGTGACATGTGATAACTTTCCATTAGAAGACCACTTGAGGCAGCAGTGAAAGCTTCTACAAGAAAGGGACTTGGTGGACTGGAGAGATGGCTCAGTGGTTAAGAGCATTGACTGCTCTTCCAAAGGTCCTGAGTTCAATTCCCAGCAACCACATGGTGGCTCACAACCATCCATAATAGAATCCGATGCCCTCTTCTGATGTGTCTGAAGACAGCTATAATGTACTCATATAAATAAAATAAATGAATTGTTTAAAAGAAACAAAGAAAGAAAAGAAAGGAAAAGAAAAGAAAAGAACTAGGCATGCCAAATGGAAAGTCCAAATTCCATACAAGCTTGTGTCTTCTCTTCTTTGTCAATATTGCACTGTTTCACTTAGGAATCCATTCATGTAAGACTGGGTGCCTAGCAACATCAGGCCTCGGTTTGCAGTTCTTACTCTGAGTTGTGTGACCTTCTCCACCCTTTATGTTAAACAGAAACAGCTGAGGGTAGAGTTCAGTGGTAGAGTACTTGCCTAGCTTGCATGAAGCCCTGGGTTCCATTCCTGCCACCACCAAAACAAATAAGAGGTAAGTAAATAGGAGGACATGATCATTCCCCACTTCACATGGCAACTACACATCCTGGGTGAGATAGGCTGTTACACAGTGCCCATCCCAGAGTTTGGGATGCCCCTGAGTTCGTAGAGTGACTGCTTAGCATGCACAAAAAATCCTAGGCTCTATCTCTAGCACCAAATAAACTGGCATCATGTCACATTCATGTAACCCCAGCAAGTGGGAGGTAGAGGCAGAAGGATCTGACATTCAAGGTGATCCCTGACTATTGAGCATGAAGCCAGCATGGGCTGCATGAGACAAAAAATGGGGCCTAGCTGGAGGAGGCAGTCACTGGGAGCATGCCTCTGAAGACTGCCCTTCGTCCCCAGTCCCCTCCTCCTTCCTTGTCTGTCTCCCATGAAGTGAACAGTCCCCTCCCTGGAACTCCCACTGCCATGAAAGTCAGCCGTATCATGGGTGAAGGGCGTGGAACTAACCACACAATGAAACCTCCGAACTGCCAAGAGCTTGAGAACATGGTCTATAAGGCAAGTTCCAGGCCAGCCATGGCCAAATAGTGACATAATCTCAAAAGAAAAAAAAAAAAAAGAGGAGGAGAGGTAGTCTGTTAATTTGAGGGCTAAGGATGTATGTAGCTCAGTAGTAGTCACCTAACATACATGGGGCAGGCACTAGGCTCAGCCCCCAGCACTGCAAAAGAATTGTTTCTCAATGGCTAGTTCTACATCAACTTGATACAAGTTAACAGTCATCCAAGAGGACGGAACCTCAATTGAGGAAATGCCTCCATAAGAGCAGGCTGTAGGCAGGCCTGGGCCTTTTTACTAATTAGTGATTGATGGGAAGGGCGGCACTCAGCCTATTGTGGGTGGTGCCATCCCTGAGTAGGCGGTCCTGGGTCCTGAGTGCTATAAGAAAGCAGACTGAGCAAGCCAGTAAGCAGCACCCCTCCATGACCTCTAACTACATCAGCCCCAGCCTCCAGGTTCCTGCACTGTTTGAGTTCCTGTCCAGACTTCCTTCAGTGATGAACTGTGATGTGGAAGCAGAAGCCAAATAAATCCTTCGCCTGCCCCCCGCCAAGTTGCTTTGGTCATGGAGTCATTTCCACAACAGTCACTTTAAGACAGATTATTGACTAAATATTGAGTAATTAATTAAACAAATTTGTTTAAGTACATTAACAATGTTAATATTCATTTAATTATTCATTTCTATTACCCAAAAAACACTGTGCACACCTTAACCAGCCACTCCTCATGCTCTCTGTGCTGCTCCTGAGTCTCTTTTGTGTCTGCAGAGACTATCTCCTACAAATGGAGTCATGTGACCTGTTGAACCCGGCTACTGTCACTCTGCATCATGGTTGTTTGTTTGTTTGTTTGTTTGTTTTTGAGACAGGGTTTCTCTGTGTAGCTCTGGCTGTCCTGGAACTCACTTTGTAGACCAGGCTGGACTCGAACTCAGAAATCCGCCTGCCTCTGCCTCCCAAATGCTGGGATTAAAGGTGTGTGCCACCACGCCCCGCTCTGCATCATGTCCATGTCACAGCAGATGTGGTACTTCTGCTTTTAGGGGGTGGGGATGCTGGAGAGCTGACTTAGAGGTTACGAGCACTTATTCTTACAAAGGACCTGGGTTCTCTCCGCAGCACACACTGGCTCAGAACAGTCTCTAATTCTGACACTGTATGATGCCCTCTTCTCTCTTCTGTCTTCTGTGGGCACCAGGCACTTGCTGCCAAGCCTAGAAACCTTGGTCCCAGGACTCACATGGTGAAAGGAGAGTTGATTTCTGCATGTTTTTCTCTATCACATATGCATGTGCCTGCATACACACAAGGAAAGACAGACAGCATACACACAAGGAAAGACAGACAGAGGAGGGGGTAGGAGGAAAGGGAAGAGAAAGAAGGAGGGAGGGAGGGAGGAAGGGAGGGAGGGAGGGGCAATGTGGAGAGAGTAAGCCAGGTCCTTATATTATTTCCAGTGCCCATATAAACCTAGCAGCTTTTTTTTCCCTAAGTTTTCATTTTTAAAATTGTTTTATTTTCATTTATTTTTTCTGTTTGTTCGTGTGTGTCACAGAATGATTATGGAGGTCAGAGGACAACTCGAAGGAATCGGTTCTCTCCTGTGACCATGTGAGGATTAAACTCAGGCCGTCAGGCTGGGGAGGAGAGCATCTTTAACCACTAAAACCATCTTGCTGGCCCACAACTATGTATTATTATTCCCATTTTACAAAGTGAGGCTGGAAGGGATTACTCAGCCAAGGTCACAGACCTGGGAAGGAGTCACCAGGATTACAGCCTAGAGTCAATCCTCCCCCTGGCAAGAAAGACTTTCAAAAGTAAGACAGGTTCACCTCTCCATGTCCTGAGAGCCAAGGAAGCTCACTGTTCTGGAAAAATGAAAATTCGGAGGGAGTGAGCCTTGCTGGTGCACACTTGGAATCCCAGCAATCGAGAGACTAAGACAGAAGTTTGAAAAGTTCAGGCCTGTCAGCCTGGGCTATGGTATGAGACTATTATCTCAAAAATAAATAAGTAATATATAAAGGAAAAGGAAAAATAGCTTCCATGGGTTATACTTAAAATTAAAGCCTGCTAGTAAATATTATTATAAGCTGAAAATTTTAAATATATTTGTCAGGCCCATAAATGGAAAAAAGGCCAAACCTGTAATTAAATAAACAACTATGCTCAGAATATCTCTAAGCAGACTAACAGCATATTTTTGTTGAAAATGCATAACAGAGACCTTGGCTCTTTCCTCCGGGAAAGAGCGCTGAAAACAAACAGAGGCTCCACCAGCAAACACAGCAGTGAACATTCCCTGAATACTATTTCCACATGCGTGTTTTTGAGAACCTGCACATTGAAGGGGAGGGTAGGAAAGTTATAAGAAGTATTTCCCCACAAAGCCTCTTTGCCCGTGCCAGCAGTTCATGGACAAGTCACTTCTTACCCCAGGGCCTCCTTTCCCAACACAAAATGAAAGGTGAATTGAGTTGAAGCAGAACGCTTGTCTTGCATGTATAAAGCTCCAGGTTCCATTACCAGCACCACCTGTCCACAGGTAGAGGCAGGAGGATCTCAAGTTCTGTGTCATCCTGGACTACATAGTGCGTTTGAAATCGGCTCGGGACATATGAGGCTTTATCTCAAAGAAAGACAGTTAAATAAGATGGTGCCTGGTGCACCGTCATAGTCATATGCCATGACAAGGGGATGGTGATGCATGGATGCAGATCTCCATGAGGTGAAGGCCAGCTTTGTATGTAGCAAAAGCCAAGGCATCCAGGACAACATAGAAGGACTCTCTCTCAAACAAAACAAAACCAAACCAGAAAATAAACTTAAAAAGGGGGTGGAGGGTTTTAATCTCTCCACAATGATTCAGCTTCACTCTTTAAAACAGTTTTTTCTATGTATTTATTTTGGTTTGGAAAGGTTCTGTTTCTTTGATAGGGAAAGGCAGGGATACACATCACAGCACATTTTGGTTTATCATTTTACTATGTGGGTCTCATGGATCAAACTCAGGTCATCAGACTTGACAACAAACACCTTTCTCCACTGAGCCATCTGACCCACCCCAACTTTATACTACCAGCTCTGCCTTCCTTCTAGGGAACCCGGGGCCAAGAGCAGTGCTTACTGAAGCTGGCCACCCAAACTGCTCCTGCTCTTTCTGCCAGAAGCTGAGGTTTTAGTGGAGAGTCAGAGGGTGGGAGAGGAAGAGGGAAAACAACACATACATACACAGACATACACACACACACTCCCTGCCTCAATCTGTTTAACATGTTTTGAACTCTTTTTTTTTTTTTTTTTCACCCTACAATACCAACTTCCAGGTAAGGAAGCTGAAGCCCAAATGGATTGTTATCACTTCGGTGTAATACAACCATCACCCCTCTATGGTCAAGTGATTTTCAACAAAGGTGCTAATGCTATTCAAGAGAGAATGGTCTTTTTAACAGTGTTGAGACAGCTGTATAACAATATGCCAAAAAATGAAGTCAGACCTACCCTCACTGTTTGTATGAAAAGTTAACTCAAAGTGGGGCCACTTCCATAAATCTCAGACTATTAGAAAAAAAATAGAAGAAAACAGACAGGTAAGCCTCTACAGTGCTCTTTTCTCAACGGGTTCTTGGCTGGTTTGTTTTTTGTTCTTTTGAGGCAGGGTTTCTCTGTGTAGCCCTGTCTATCTTAGAACTCACTCTGTAGACCAGGCTGGCCTTGGACTTAGGGCCTCCCGAGTGCTGGGATTAAAGGTATGTAGTCAGCACCACCTGGCTCCCAATGGATGCTTAATGTATCAAAATAACTGACTAGGATGTCAGTAAAATGAAAAACTTCTGTGTTTCAAGGACGTTATTCTGAAGGGAGGACAGAATGGAGGACAACCCACAGAAAGGAGAGCAGCCACAAGAAGGGTTGAAAATTCAAAACAAACAATTCTCACAACAGCAAAAAGACAATCCTATTGAAAGTTGTATGTGGCAGGGCTCAGTAAAGAGCCTGCCACAGAGGCCAGTCCATTGGGGGAAGGGTTTTGTTGTGGATGAGAAAGAAAATAGCCAGAGGCATGTGTAAGAGTCCAGAGCAGAGAATAAAAACAAAACAAACCTCTAAACTTGATGTCACCAGGGCTATCTGCAAGGCAGAAAGAATGGAGACAGCAAGCGAGAGAATGGAGAGACAGAGAGAGAAGAGCAGGGAAATAAGGATGAGTAGCTCCTGGGAGACAAGCAGAGCAGGCCTGGGAGTTCCAGGTAGAAGAGGAGTCGAGAGGACCAGGATACTAGGTAAGGGCTTTGAAATATATAATAGGTGCTTGTGAATAGGGGCTGCAGAAGCCTGGAAGCTAGCATGGGTTTGGATATACCCCTTTGATATATACAGCTTATAATATCTGTCACAGGTGTATGTCAATGGAGAACCATATATCCCTTCTGCCACAGATAAGGGAAGTGACTCCTTTTTATAGATAGGAAACCTGTTTCACAAGTTCCTGATAAATGCTGGCTTTTATCTAAGCCCCAGAAATTCTCCAAGGAGATGACATTTTACCTATGATCCAGAATCCAGGAAGAAAAGACAGGCAGAACAATGGTTCAAGGCCAGCCTGGGCTATGTGGGACCCAGTCTTTTTTTTTTTTTTTTCTTTTCGAGACAGGGTTTCTCTGTATAGCCCTGGCTGTCCTGGAACTCACTTTGTACACCAGGCTGGCCTTGAACTCAGAAATCTGCCTGCCTCTGCCTCCGGAGTGCTGGGATTAAAGGCATGTGCTTAAAAAGCAACCTAAACTCCAGGCAGTGGGTGGTGCATGCCTTTCACCTCAGCAATTGGGAGGCAGAGGCAGGTGGATCTATCTCTTTTGAGTTTGAGACTAGTGTGGTCTACATAGTGAGTTCTAGGATAGCCCAAGGCTTCACAATGAAACCCTGTCTGAGAGAGAGAGAGAGAGAGAGAGAGAGAGAGAGACAGAGACAGAGACAGAAGAAGCAGAAGCAGAAGCAGTAGCAGCCCTCTGTTTATTTTTTTTTTTTTTTTTTTTTTTTTTTTTTTTTTTTTTTGGTTTTTCGAGACAGGGTTTCTCTGTGTAGCCCTGGCTGTCCTGGAACTCACTCTGTAGACCAGGCTGGCCTCGAACTCGGAAATCCGCCTGCCTCTGCCTCCCAAGTGCTGGGATTAAAGGCGTGCGCCACCACGCCCGGCTAGCCCTCTGTTTATGACCCTCCCCCATACATTGTATCAAATGGCTTGAAGGTATGTCCCTGTATTTTTAATTGGTAATTGCTGTGCTGGAACAGAACTAAGTGCTGGCAGAATTTTTAGTATTGTCCTCTCGGTGGCCCATTCCCAGCTTTTTGTCCTCCGCACCTGACCAAAAGATGATTTTCTGAGATTACCATGTTAAAAAGCAAGCGGCTAGGAGGGCAGTCAGATAGCCCTCATCCAGGCCAAAGGGCAACCCAGAGATCCACACGGCCCTGCTGCTGATTGGTTCAGACTGGAGTGTGACTTTTTAGAGAATAAAGAGCTGGCATGGAGCTGGGGCAGAACGAGAGGCAGGAAGGAGAGGCGTGAAGGGGAGAACAGAGTGAGCAGGCAATAGGAGACAGAAGCATGATGGGAAGGAAGCAGGGAGGTAAAGACATAGATAGACCAACGTGGTGGGGATGCAATGGCAGGAAGTCGGGTTAAGGTAGATCATAGCTGAGAGTCTGCCCCAGCGAAAGGCCAGCAGCCTAATACCATATAAATGTCTCCACATTTTTATCAGTAAATCGCAAGTGGGCTCTGCCAAAGCCCCAAAATAGCAATCAAAAAATTTAAAAAGAAAGCGAGCTGGGCGTGGTGGCGCACGCCTTTAATCCCAGCACTCGGGAGGCAGTGGCAGGCGGATTTCTGAGTTCGAGGCCAGCCTGGTCTACAGAGTGAGTTCCAGGACAGCCAGGGCTACACAGAGAAACCCTGTCTCGAAAAACCAAAAAAGAAAAAAGAAAAAAAGAAAAAAGAAAGCGAGAGGAGAACTATCAATTATGAGAAGTAGCAAAGCTGAACAAAAACTTGATCCACCTATGTTTATTTGTGAGTGTACAAAGGAGGTCAGGACAGCTCGCTGGAGCCAGTTCTCTCCTGGGAGACCCCAACCAAACGCTCCCCCAAGCCTGTTTCCCCATCCCTAAAAATATAGTCAGCGAAAGCTCTTTGTTCTCTAGAACAAAGAGCTTTCCTCTACCTTAGATGACCCAGCCTGCCTGCCTGTGTCAGAGACCCAGAGATAACTACAAAGACAGGCAGTAGCTCACTCCCTCTCCTTGTTCCTTCACCAAGGTCAGATCCTTTCTTGAAAGGATCCATTTCAGATCCATTCTTTCTGCTCTTACCAGGCCTCCTGCGGTTTTTCCTTCAAAAACCCCCTACTGTTGCAGCTGGGGATCGGTGCCCTGTGAGGTAGGAGCCCACCCTCAGCTAGCTGAAAATAAACCTCGTGCTGGGTTTGCATCAAGCGGTTTTTCTCGAGTTTTGGGGTCGCCAACTCTTCCTGGGACTTGAGTGACCCTGATTCGGGGTCTTACACTTCCACCCTGTGGGTCCTGGGGGTTGCTCAGCCCATTGGGGCCTGGCAGCAAATGCCTGTGCATGTTAAACCAGCTTGCCAGCTTGCCTATACGCTTTAAAAGGGAGAGAGAGTCAGAGACAGAGGCAGACAGAGACAGACAAACAGACACGCCTGGAGGGTACATGAGAGGGTTTGGCAGGAAGAAAGGAGACACGATGCAATTACAAGTTCTAAAAATAAAAATAATTTAAAAACGTTTAAAATGTTAATTTTTTTCAGTGTGGTGATGGAACCCAGGCTGTCAGTATTCTCAGCAAGTGCTCTACCAATGAGCTACCTGAATTCCCAGCCCAGCTAAAGCAAATCTGGGGCTGGGGAGGATGGATCACTGGTTCAGATTACCTCCTGGTCTTCCCAAGCACCCGAGTGTGGTCCCCAGACCTACACTGGAGTGGCTCTAAGCTACAAGGGAATCCGATGCAAATACTGAAGTCAAGAGCACTGATAATTGAAATAATGACAATAGTAAATACATAATTTAATATATTCATAATTATAATTTAATATTTATCTAGTAATTGTATAAAGCAATAAAATTTGTATTGTGTTTATTCTTATTTAAAAGAAAAAAGGAGAGAGCCAGGGCTATGGAGCTCAGTGGAGAGCACATGTTTAGCATGTTTGAGGCCCAGGTCTAACCCCCAGTGCCATCAAAAAGAAAAATAGAAAAAGGGGGAGGAGCCAGTCACCTACTTTGTTTGCAGCTCCTCATAGTACTGGGTCTCTGCCTCACTGTATTCTTACCCACAGTTCATCCATGTGATCACGCACTCCGAGCATATAAAAAGTCAGTTCTGCATTTAAAGTTATTTGAAAGAAAACTATAAATGGAGGGGCACCATTAAGCCTTAGTCTTGGCACCCAGGGCTCCCACAACTGCACAAGTACTCTACCATTAGCTACATCCCTGACTGCCCAGTAGCCTTAAAGGTAAGTGTCTGACTTCCAGGCTAGGTGGAGCATACTTGTAATCCTAGCACTTGGCATGCTGGATCAGTAGTAGACCTAGGGAAGAAAGAAGGCCCTGGTCTCGACCCTCAGGTCATCCAGGGAGGTAAGGGACAAAATTACATAGTCACCAGCTCTATTTTTTAAATTTTCTTTTGTTTGTTTAGTTGGTTGGTTTTATTGTTGTTATTTTGTTTGAGCCAGGCTGATGGTTCTACCTCACCCTTTGTCCAGATTAGAGCATATTCTACAGTTTGGGTGCACCATGAAGACATCGCTTAATCCCCTCCTATGGACTTTTAGGTTGTTTATGCCTAGTATCTTTTCTCTTCTTTTGGTCCACACACTGAAGACCTACACGTGTACGTGTGTTGCAAGGGTTTGATGATATTTTCATGTAGTCTGTGGATAGCTACAAGCTGTGGTACCTTACCACAAGGGTACAGAAGCCATTTGGATCTGCAGGATGTCCAGTGGGCACTTGGGGAAGTCACATGGTGTAGGGCACTCACCACACAGGATGTGATGGTCCATGCACTTCCATGGGTAGCGGTCTAACTTAGGGCTGCAGCCAGCATCCTGAGCCCGGGAGTAGCAGCAGTCATGGTGGTAACAGCACCTGAAGGTGAGAGTGGGCAGATCATAGCTGTGTAAAAGAGGGAATTCTGCTAGCCTTGCCATCTGACAAAGAGTCTCAAGGAGCTAGTATCCTCTGATGGACAGACACGCTGTCCCTCACAGTACCAGTCCTGGAGGAAAATTGTAGCAGCTGAACATAACTGCCCAGACTCACTCCCTGACCTTGCCTATCTATCCCTGCCTGCCTCCTGGTAACTCTGAGCCCCAACTACCCTGGCAATCTTCCCTTCCTTCCTGGGTCTGGGTTGTGCCTTCTGCCTGGACAACTCAATGACCTCCTCGGCCATTAGGTGTCAGGAGCCATCTAGGTTATACTAAAGGCATGCAAGGGAATCCAATGCACATACTGAAGTCAAGTGCACCGATAATTGAAATAATAACAATAGTGTGGGACATTGGGCTGGTCTCCAGTTGAGCTGAGATGTGGAACCCCAGTACCTGGTGGTGATAATTCACCTGCATGGGACAGTAGACGTTTCCTCGTGTCTCCTGGAACCCTCTCTACTGTCGAAGTTACCACCCCCACATCCCCCACAGGAGAAGCGTGACTTTTAGTCACTGACTCCACTGAACCGGTCAGCCCTTGTGGGTGGGACCATCTCTGGGATGGTAGTTTGGTTCTATAAAAGAGCAGGCTGAGCAAGCCAGGGGAAGCAAGCCAGTAAGGAACATCCCTCCATGGCTTCTGCATCAGCTCCTGCTTTTTGACCTGCTTGAGTTCCAGTCCTGACTTCCTTTGGTGATGAACAGCAGTGTGGAAGTGTAAGCTGAATAAACCCTTTCCTCATCCCGGGCTGAGTGGAAAGAGTCTGGCAGCCCTCCTGCATCCACCTGCCCAGAGCACAGGAGCTCTGGCCAGATGTGAGCTCTTTCCTTCCCCCTCCTTCCCCTACACCCCTTAGAGCTCACACAATAGTAAATATATAATTTAATATGTTCATAATTATAATGCAATATAATATAGTAATATTATAAAGCAATGAAATTTATATTGTGTTTATTCTTATTTAAAAGAAAAAAAGGAGAGAGCCAGGGTTGTGGAGCTCAGTGGAGAGCACTTGTTTAGCATGTTTGAGGCCCAGGTCTAATCCCTAGTGATGTCAAAAAGAAAAATAGAAGAAGGAAGAAGAGCTCTCCGGAGATAGCTATCATACTGCATACTCTATGACGGGTGAGTTCTAAAAGGCAGGGGTCAAAGAGACTTCATCTCAGGATTGACTCTGAGAGCTGACATGCCTTTCCTGTTATTATTAAAATAGTATAATAATTCCTGGGCATTACCCTACCCTATTAGACAGATTTTCTGCAGATCAACAAAGATGTACCATCTTGTAGCCATACTGTGTAGACAAATTGATGATTTCATAATTCCTAATAATGATTCTATAGAATTTCTAAATTTATACAGGTAATTTTGAGCCCTCTATAGTATGAAGGCTGCAACTAAGGCTCTGTAATTCTTTATGTGTCACAGGCTAATTGCACTAGGCTAGAAAGCAGGCTTGGAACAGATTTGTGATCAGGGAAGGCATTCCTTCTGGGATGGCTGTGAAACCATTGGCTGATAACTGGGAGTGGACACTTTATTGTGGGTCAAGGACAGAGATGAAATAATGACTGGATTGATCTATACAAAACTTCAATACTAGTGAGACAAAAGGCAGATAATTTGCCTTTTGACAAAACCATGTGTACTGGCTGGTTTTATATGTCAACTTGACACAGGCTGGGGTTATCACAGAGAAAGGAGCTTCGTTGGGGAAGTACCTCCATGAGATCCAGCTGTGGGGCATTTTCTCAATTAGTGATCAAGGGGGAAAGGGCCCTTGTGGGTGGGACCATCTCTGGGATGGTAGTTTGGTTCTATAAAAGAGCAGGCTGAGCAAGCCAGGGGAAGCAAGCCAGTAAGGAACATCCCTCCATGGCTTCTGCATCAGCTCCTGCTTTTTGACCTGCTTGAGTTCCAGTCCTGACTTCCTTTGGTGATGAACAGCAGTGTGGAAGTGTAAGCTGAATAAACCCTTTCCTCCCCAACTTGCTTCTTGGTCATGATGTTTTGTCCAGGAATAGAAACCCTGACTAAGACACCATGCTAACTTAAGATACAAGAATTATTGTTTTAAACTCTTAATGAACGTGTGGAACTAGTAACAGATAATGTTTAGATAACTCATCTTAATGGAAACCCATGTAAACATTGCTGCTGAAATTTCTTTTTTTTTTTTTTTAATATTTTTTGGTTTTTCGAGACAGGGTTTCTCTGTGCAGTCCTGGTTGTCCTGGAACTCACTCTGTAGACCAGGCTGGCCTCAAACTCAGAAATTTGCCTGCTTCTGCCTCCCAAGTGCTGGGATTACAGGAGTGAGCCACCACTGCCCGGCTGAAATTTCTTATTTGACTTATGATGAACTTCTGGAATGTAAAGATGCTTGGAAAACCATGTGATCTATCCTCTTGAGAAAGTGGCAGGGCTTCTCTCATTCAGCAATGAAAAGGTAGAAGCTTTTTCTTTCTCTGAACAATAAAGGTTGGAGTTTATTTTTCATCCAGAAATGAGTGAGTATTAAGTATGCATGAATACTTGTGGACCTGTGGAGTGGATGAGACAGGTGGTTGGGCCTAACATGAATGTGTGTATATGAATGTGTGTATGTGCATAGGACCTTTTCTACTCTGGGCCCAGTGTACACTCACCAGTCAATGGCGTCACGTGGCTCTCCATGGCCACCAAGGCCACAATAACAGCCATAGTTCATGTAAGCCATTGGAGATCGAGGACCAACACAATCCAAGGTCCCTGCCAGTTCCAGGAGTCCACGCTTGTATACATGTGACCTCCTGGTTGCTAAGGGATAAACAAAGGTCATAGGTTCGTGGTCAGAGCTTCCCTATCCCTAGTGAGAGGCACTGGCCCAAAAAGGACCTAGACGTAGCAACTTGACTGGGTTTGATCCCAAGATCAGAAGATCAGAAGAAAAATCTGGTCCGTTTAGAGAATCCGGGGCACTAACCCAGATGGAAGCATGCACTGTGAACATGCACTGGGTTCCATCCCCAGCATCCTAAGACAAGGTAGCCCATGCCTGTAATCCCAGCACTTGGGAGACTGTGGCAGGAAGATCAGAAGTGACACTTCTCCTTGGCTTGAGAGTAAGTTTGAGGCCAGCCTGAGCTACACTTTCCTTTCTGGATAAGTCTGCTCTCTTCTAACAACCCACACTCTTCCCTTGAGCCTTCCTTGGTTCCCACTTGGGGTGCAACTCCCAGCTCTACTGTCCCCCAAGCCCTAGTGGAGATCCCAAGCTGGATCCCCAAGCCTTCCTACCTCCCCAGAACCCAGCTGTCCCTCCAGTCAGGCCGTCACACTACTGCCCCTGCCTTCTCTTCAGCCTCTTCCCTGCTGCCTTACCCTTCCAGTGGCCCATGTTGCTGCCTGTTTATCGGGGTGCCCTTCTAGCTTGCTCCTTCCAGAACAGATCTCTGACTCAAGTAGCTCTGGCACACAGAAAGGCTTCTAGGAAAGGTCTGTTGACCTCAGGAGCCACCAAGTCCAGGTGAGACACACCTAGCCTAACCACTCCCAACACCCTAAAACCATCTGCAGAGCTCCCCCTTCCCCACCCCCAGCCACTCTCTGCTTTTAGAGGCTAAGACTGCCCAGGAAGGGCCCAGGTGAGGGACACATAGCAGCACTAAGTTTGGAACCAAAGAAAACACTCCCTTTATGCCAACATAGGTGGGGCAGGCCAAGCTGGGGTCTGTTTGCTCTGTTTACCTGTGGGCAACCTCCAATGGCAGTGCCAGAACCCACAGGGCATTGTAAAAGCCCGAGGTCTACACCCATTGTGGGCCGTCCTAGACATCCCAGAGCTGTACTACCTGGTCAAGAGCTGCTTGGAGCAACTGAGGCATTTGAGGTGTTGATCTGGGTGAGCCTGTCCAGGAGCAGAGACTTCACACCTGCACCTCTGTACCCAGGTAAGGCCAGGGCTAGCTCTGTGCCTGTATGTCTTACTGTACTCTAGGATTAGAGAATCACCAAGAGGGGCCTTTCTAGAGGTGGGTCTCCTCACCCACTCCTACTACTCTGGAGTTTAATTTCTGTCCCTGTTCCTCCCATCCACAGGGTCCTGCCTTACCTCAGACCCCACAAGCAAGAGAAGTGATAGCCAGTTCACAGGACTCAGGATCAGGGGCTAGGAGCTTCAGGCTGCTGGAGAGGACTGCAGTAACTATGGGGTTCATGAAGGGAGGACTCTGATACCAACCCCTCTTCCCCTTCTGAGTTCCTGAGTGAAATGCCTGAGTGGAGGGCTCTGGAAGGAATCAAAGACATGACTCCTGGGTATCTGGGAAGATGGATGTGTGGGCATCTGAAGAAGGAACTGGGGATTTTAAGGCTTCAGGGTGTTGGAACCGGCTGTTGAGTTGGGGAAGTGAGAAAAAAATCCCAGGCTGGAGGAAGCCAGTCCTCACTTACCTTCGCTGAATCCGGGTCCAGGTCCCAGCAGCAACAGCAGCAGTAGCAGCAGCATTATTGCCCGTCACAGAGGTGGCCCACACATAGGAGAGTGACAGGTGTAGGACTGACCAGAAGGGCCAGTATACTCACCAATCCTGCCGACCCCCACCACCAGCCCCGCCCCCTACCTCACCTTCTTTCCTTGGGGCGGAGTCAAGCGGGAGTGGTCACCTGGAGCCTTGGGGAGTGTCTGTCTCTGACTTCTGCATATTTGTTCCAAAAAGTAATCCAGACACCAAATGGAATGCTGAGGCCAAAAGGGGATCAGGTTCGGGGATGCCTCCACAGAGTGTAAAGATGCTGCTGTCGCTGCTGTTAAAATGCGGGGTGAGGTTGGGGAAGGGAGGACGACAGTATGCTAATTGACGCCTTGACTCCGGGCTATTCTAATTTACTGTAACATTTTACAACGTGGGTAACTGCTCCTGTGGGGCAGTCACAATTAACACTCTACAGTCTCCTCACTAATACCACCACCAAGCGAGAAACTGAGGTAGTCAAGGGTTGTCCCAAGTCAGGCAACCATTTCTAGTAAAAGAGCTGGAGCCTTGGTGGTGGTGGACTAGAAAGCTAGGGCAGAAGAACGTGAAGAGTTCGGAACCAGCCTGGACTATACAATGAGGCCGACCTCGGAGAGGTGGGGGATGGGCGCTGACGACACAAGGGCTGGAATGGAGCGAGCAGGATGCCACAGCAGCATCGTGCTGGAGTTATCTATCCCGTGCAGGTCCGCCTCAGGCTTCCCATTTGTTGATGGTTATGGTTCTTTTGGGAAATGTGTGTAAGGAAGGAGGCATACGCAACTGCTGACTCCTTTTCATACTGAAAAGGCATGATAATTGGACACATTATTGCTTTTTGCCCCCGAGGCTAACACTATTCAATTAGGTACCAATTTTTGTTGTTTGGATTTCATATCTGATCTGAGTGGAATCTTGGAAACCCCCTCCCCTCCATGGACAAATTCTAGTAAGGGTAAGAATGATCTCCAGAAAAAAAAAAAGTAAATGACAAGGTGAAATTGGGTTTCCCTGGCTTGAAGGTTCACAACACAGGTTGTGAGCCTAGGACCCTCAACCCATTCACTGTCATAGAGACACTGAGGTTCTGAGAACTAGGAAGCCAAAGGGCTGGTGAGATACAAACCTAGAGACCTAAGTTTGATCCTAAAACCCATGTAAAAGGGGAAGGAGAGAACTGATTCTACACAGTTGTCCTTTGACCTCTGGACTTGTACTGTCCCCTCCCATGCATCATGTTCATATATACACACTAAAATAATTTTTTAAAGTTTATTAAAAGTAGAAGAACCTATTGCGTGGTGGTCCATGCCTTTAATCCCAACACTCAGGAGGCAGAGGCAGGTGGGTCTCTAAGTTTGAGGCCATTCTGGTGTCTAAATAGTGAGTTCCAGGACAGCCAGAACTACACAGAGAGACCCTGTCTCAAAACAAACGAACAAACAAACCAAATGAGGAGGAGGAGAAGGAGGAGGAAGAGAAGAAAGGAAGGAAGGAAAGAAGGAAGGAAGAGAGAAGAAAGAATAAAGAAGAGGGAGAAGGAAAGAAAGGGAGAGAAAGAAGGAAAGAAAGAGAGGAAGGAAAGAAAAAGAGAAAGAAAGAAAGAAAGAAAGAAAGAAAGAAAGAAAGAAAGAAAGAAAGAAAGGAAGGAAGGAAGGAAGGAAGGAAGGGGGCCATGACTAGAACTCATTCCACTTATCGGTCTTGGTCCCTGCTATGATAATTCACAGGGACAAGCCTTCCTTCCTTGCCTGCTACCCAGTGGGTAATGCTCTTTCCATTGGAGTGTGCGTGCCTTCCACAGTCTCATGTCATGCTGCTTGTGTGGCCATCACTAATCTGTCTGCCTGGCCTTGGTCACCACCCAGTCAAAGCTTTTTGATACAGGACCGATGAGATTTCAAACACTCCAAGCTTTTAGATTATAGAAAATGTAAATGACAACCTGAGTGTTCAGCACCCTAAGAAAGGGCAAGGCCTCCTGTGACCCCAACACTCATAGCCACCTGTTCCAGGAGGGTCCCTGCAGATGACCATAGGGCATTGTTTTGAAATTGATGCCCTGGAAGATACTTGGGTGCTCAACTGACAAATGAAAAACAGAAGTTGAGAACAGGGTCAGGACTGCTCACAGTGACTTGAAGCTCCTCAGGACCCATCATGCAGAGAACTCCTCTCTCAGAGAGCCTCCCGTGGGAGTTCTTTTTCACCTTTCCTCAGTTTTGCTCTATGGAAAAGAGCATTGAGCTCTTGGAAGGCTGAGGTAGAAAGATTGCTGTGAGTTTGAGGCCATACTAGACTATATAGTGAGTTCTAAGCCAGCTTGAGCTACCGAGTAAAAACCATGTCCAAGAAAGCTAGGAGCCAGCAAGATGGCTCAGTGGATAAGGGCACTTGCTACAGTGCCTTGGGAGGGACCTGAATCTGATTCCAGGAGGTGTATGCCAAAAGTAGAGAGCCGCCTCCCTTCACAGGCACATTAGCCACATTCCCCACCTCCGTCAGCTAAATAAATGTTAGAAGAAGAATCAACTCAGGTAGGTCTACAGGCCCAGCAGCTACTTGGGAGGCTGAGGCAGGAGGATGACAAGTTCAAGGATAGTCCAAGAGAGGTCAAGGTCAAAGCTACAGAGTGAGCTCAAAGTCAGCCTGAGCAACTGACATCCTTTCTTAAACCAGGAATAGGGGGTTAAAGAAACAGAGACAGAGCTAGAGATGCTGTTCATTGGATGTGCTTGCTGCTAAGTATGTTTGAGGCTGGAGGTCCAACACCCATTAGTGAGGAAAGAAAAGAAACTTGATTCAGTCCCTCTGCTATTCATTCTCTGTCTCCCTAGCATGGACTGACCACTATGTCATCAAGGGCAGGTCCTGTAATGGAACACAACAGGGGACCAGGTACAGTCTTGTCCCCAGAAATCTCTACTGACTGTAGGGACAGGATGAAGACATAAGGGATGTGAAGATGGGAGCAGGACAATGGCAGGATAGCAAAGGATTTTGGTTCCAGGGTATGAGCCTCTATGTCTCAGACTGAATGATGTGTCATTTCCCAAAAGCAGAGCCTGGGCCCAGGATGCTGTAAAATATATTCAGGGAACAGAGGATGGAGCACAGAGGAAGGCTGAAATGCAAGAAGTTTCTTTGTCTGAGTGAGCAGAGCTCACACAAATAGGATCTTCTAGGGAATTCATCTAGAAACTGTATCCTAAGTGCCCATTCAGAGAACAAACAGAAGAAGCTCTATGTTCCTGCCTCTGATTGGTTGAGGGTTGCCCAGTGGGGAATGCTGCAGAGGGTGAAGCTGATGAATCTAGTTAAAGCCCTGGTGGTTAGATCCAGGACTGAAATCTGCTGAGATAGAACATGAGGTCAGGGACAGAAATCTTGCAATTCCTCTCCCTCAGGACTTAAAGAAAACTCTCCAAGGCAGGGAAGAGATGAACGTTCCAGATAGGTAGGAATGTGATGAGACCATGGAGCAAAGACACCAAAGGAAGAGAAACAGACTCAACTAGGCAAAGGTCCTGCTGCCAGTAGAAATTCCTGGAGCTGTGGTACAGGCCTCCCCCTGGTGGACAACCTAGGCCAAAAGATTCTTACTGGAAGTATTTGATTTAGCTGTGGGCAAATGGAAGAAACTTATTTTCTGATTATAAAGATGGCACAGCTGGAGATACAGATTTGAAGAGAACTATAGTACTGGAAAAAGAAAGTGTGCACACATACATATGCAAATGAGAGAATTAATGGAGAACAAAAACAAAAACAGCTAAACCAGATGATGTGTGCTTGTGATCCATCCCATCCATCTGCAGGCTGAGGATGGAAGAATACAAGTTCAGGTCTTGGGTACATATTGAGTTAAGAGTCAGCCTGGGATGAGTACACACATACCAACCCCCGCCCTTCCACCCAGTGTTTGGGTAGCTTGTATGTCTTATCATTGATAACATTGATCATTTCACCTAGCAGGCTGGAAGTTGGGTCACTTGACCAATTAAATGTGGTGAGACAGACCTAGGTCTCTCTTTAGCAGAAGCTTTTAGAGGTAGCAAGTGTCTGTGTCTATCATTCCTTCTGTCTCAGAACTGCTGGTCCCAATGAAGGCTAAGTAGTCAGTCTGTTGTAGTTATAAGGTTTTGGAAAGAAATCTTTCCTGTTTGTTTGCTTTTCAACACAGTATTTCTTTGTGTAGTCCTGGAACTCACTCTATAGACTAGGCTGCCTTTGAATTCACAGAAGTTCTCCTGCCTCCTGAATGTTGGGATTAAAGACATACACACACACACACACACTCCCCCCCCACACTCCCACACACACTCCCCACATACCCGCACCCAAAAAAAATCTTTTTAAAGTTAAAAAAAATTAATTATGGGATGGAGAGATGGCTCAGCAGTTAGGAGCCCTGACTGCTCTTCCAGAGGTCTTGAGTTCAATTCCCAGCAACCACATGGTGGCTCACAACCATCTGTAATGGAATTGGATGCCCTTTTCTGGTGTGTCTGAAGACAGCTACAATGTTCAGCATATAGCTATAGTATATATAAGATAAATAAGTAATTCTTTGAAAAATTAATTATATGTTTGTATGTATGTCTCTATATAGAATATAACCTATGGGTACAGGTCCTATGGAAGCCAGAAGGATTGCTAGATCCCTGGAATGTCAGAAGTTCCAGGTGATAATGAACCTCCTAACCTTAGTTCTGGGGACCAAATTCTGATCTTCCACAGGATCAGCAACCTCTTACCCATTGAACCATCTCTCCAGCCTAAGAAATGAATGTGTACTGTTGTAAAGCTTTGGGAATTGGGCTTGCATGTTACTGCACCAAAACACCACCTTTCCTGAAGAACTAATGCTGTTAGAAGAACAATGTGTAGACTTTGCTTACTATGTATGGCCTTCCTGAAATCTTCAGAGAAGACTCAGGGTGAAGGCTTTCCCAAAAATAATCTTGATTTATATTCCAAGTATAATCTGGGAGACTTTGGATAATTCATTCCCTTCCATGTGACTTGGTCATCACAAGTGTCAAATTCCTGAGTTAAGCTATAACTTCTGTAAAGAAGTTTGCTCTGGAGCTGAGGATAAAATCCAGTGTTAGAGCACTACCATGCATTTTTTTCCGAGCATCAAAAACAAGCAAAACTGTTGGCATCAGGACCTCCCAAATCTATGACATCACATAGGCAATAGCTCGACCTGCAGACCTGTTGCCAAGACAACAGGCACTATATTCCCAGAAGCCACTTGGCTCACCTCCCACCTTTACCTGCGTATCCTCATTATAAATAAGGGGAACACCCCTCCCTCTCTCTCTTTTCCCCCTTCTCTTTCCGCCACCCTCCCCAATAAACCTCTCACCCATGGAACTGTTTTGGTCTAGTGTGCTGTGTTCAGACATAAGCCACTATTTTAACACATCATTTTGGTGCTGAAACCCAGGAATCAGCAGTAGCATCAACAGCTGCTGCGGCACACACCCTCAGCAGGGTCCACACAAGCAGTGAGATCACCGCCATGTGGACCATCACCTCTAACTCCTCTGCCTTTATTAAAGAGTTTCAATATATCACTCAATCTTACAGCTTGACTTTCCATGAGGTACATATGATACTTACTGATAACTTACTTCCTGAGGAACACAGGCGAGTTTGGGAGCAAGAAAGAACACCTGCAGACGAAATGCAGATGGAGATAACAGATAGAGCAGATGGGATCGGAGACAGTTCTAAAAGGCTGCCTTTCTAAGACCAGGAGCCTCAACGGGACTATAATTGCACAGGTGGTATTTTAGCCAGAGACAGGTTTATTACATGCCTTTTGGCAGATCTTAGAAAGGCAGCCTTTTTAAAAAGGATTTTATTTTATTTTATTTTGTATATGAGTACAATGTAGCTGTCTTCAGACACACCAGAAGAGAACATCAGATCCCAGTACAGATGGTTGTGAGTCACCATGTGGTTGTTGGGAGTTGAACTCAGGACCTCAGGAAGAGGAGTCAGTGCTCTTAACCGCTGTGCCATTTCTCCAATCCATGAAAGGCAGCCTTAAAGCTGGTAAATTTTGAAAAACAACAAGTGGTTGTCCAGGACACGTGGGAAAATCCATCTCAGCCGGGCCTGGTGGCACACACCTTTAATCCCAGCACTCGGGAGGCAGAAGCAGGTGGATTTCCAAGTTCGAGGCCAGCCTGGTCTACAAAGTGAGTTCCAGGACAGCCAGGGCTATACAGAGAAACCCTGTCTTGAAAAACCAAAAAAAAAAAAAAAAAGGAAAATCCATCTCAATTTTTAGAACACCTCACAAAGGCTTTATTACAGCATACCAATCGGGACCCTGAAAACCCAGAAGGTAAGCAAGTTCTGATGACCTACTTCTCTTCCCAGAGCTACCCCAACATGAAAGCTAAACTTAAAAAAGCTGGAGAGGGGACCCCTAACTCCACAGGCAGAAATTTTAATGCTGGCCTTCAAAGTATACCATGAAAGAGATGAGAAAGTCTGCAAACAAAAATACCATATGTTGGCAAAGGCTGTCCAACGAGCCCCAGTCACTGCCCTTGACTCCTGGTTTTCTAAGACCCAGAGACCACCAGGTACCTGCTACAAATGTGGTCAACAAGAATATTGAGCAAAAGCCTGCACTAACTTCTGCAAGCCAAGGGGGCCATGCCCTAGGTGCCATCAAGAGGGACATTGGGCTGTCAATTGCCCTCATGTTACACAGAACAGAGGGACATCACTCCCAGACAATCCTCTAACTGATCTCCTAGGCTTGGCTATGACTGACTGTCCAGGCCCAAGCTCCCTTGACCCGACCACTGCCATCACTAGCAGGGAGCTTGTACTGGCTAGGTTTGTGTCAACTTGACACAGCTGGAATTATCACGGAAAAAGGAGTTTCAGTTGGGGAAATGCCTCCATGAGATCTAGCTGTGAGGCATTTTCTCAATTAGTGATCAAGGGCCCCTTGTGGGTGGGACCATCTCTGGGCTGGCAGTCTTGGGTTCTATAAGAGAGCAGGCTGAGCAAGCCAAGGGAAGCAAGCCAGTAAAGAACATCCCTTCATGGCTTCTGCATCAGCTCCTGCTTAAGTTCCAGTCCTGACTTCCTTTGGTGATGAACAGCAGTATGGAAGTGTAAGCCGAATAAACCCTTTCCTCCCCAACTTGCTTCTTGGTCATGATGTTTGTGCAGGAATAGAAACCCTGACTAAGACAGAGCCCCAGGTAGATATGTGGTATGTGGGCAGCCCATCTCCTTCCTCTAGGACACTGGGGCCACTTAGTCCTGACAGAGTTTTGGGGACCCACATCTCCTTTTTTTGGTTTCTCATCCTCCCGCTGCTGTTCATTTCCATCCAGGGTAGCCCTTACATCTGGAGATTCAAGGTTTGAGAAACCCCCATTGATAACAGTCTTTCCAAGTAGGGTCAGGAAACTGCTCCATAGCTGGGTGTTCAGAACTGATCCAAATTGATGTCATCCCAGTACGTTATCCCATCTAAATATTATGATCTCTATACTTGCTTTCTCTTTGACCAGACAAGAGATTATTGTAGAAAATGGCCAGTCATATATGGGGTCTTCCCATATTCGCCTTGTCAGATACATATGCTAGAATCACGGACCAATCATTTCTTCTATCAACACCGCAAGACACTCTTTTTCTTTCTTTTTTTTTGGGGGGGGGGTGTACCAAAATTCTTTATTTGAAGAAATGGTACAAATTAAAGAACTTAAGCAGATGTTTTGGTGCAACTTACAGAAAAGATAAAGGCAGCCTGACATGCATGTACTGCCTCAGTGACCAGTAAAGTCACGTGGCTTTGGGGAAGTCAGCTTAGCTCTCATCACCGAAGACACTCTTTTTCTACATACAAGACCCATGGGATTCCAGGTGGGAGACAGGAGTTGTTGATCGATTCTTTGGCAGCCGTGGTGCTTCAGAACTGACGGGGGCTAGATGTCCTGACAGCTAAAGAAGGTGCTCTTTGCCTGTTCCTCCAAGAAGAATGCTGTTTCTATGTCAACCAATCCGGGATAATGGGAAATAAAATCCAGGAGCTATAGTCAGACATAAAGAACTTCAGGGAGACCTGAAGGATTTTTGAAAATCCTATATAGAAGTGGATACTCCCTTTCGTAACGCCTTTCCTAGTCATTTTCCTGGCGTTATTTGCTCCCTGCCTCATTAATCTTGTTTCTACATTCCTTCAATGACAAATACAAAAAAAAATTTCTAACCAAACTATTAATCAGTTCCTGTTACAGTATTACCAGCTGCTGCCCACAGAAGAGCCTCTGTCCAAAGAGGAACCTGATGTAAACGTTTACCAAGTAGATCCCGATGGTGAAAATCAGCTAGCCCCCAAAACTGACAAAGCCCCCAGACAGCAAGAAGCAGCTTAAGAGACAAGACAGCTTTGTTCCCTTTTCACCATCAGCTTTCCCCTCCCTTTTTCTTTCCTTCTCTTTATAACAATAAGAAGGGAGGTATGTTGGCATCAGGACCTCCAAAACCTATGACATCACCTAGGCAACATCATGACCTGCAGACCTGTTGCCAAGACAACAGGCACCATATTCCCAGAATCCACTTGGCTTATCTCCCACCTTTACCTGCGTTTTGTCATTTTCCACATAAATAAGGGGGACGCCCCTCCCTCTCTCTCTTTTTTCCCCTTCTCTTTCTGCCACCACCTTCTCTCTCTCTCTCTCTCTCTCTCTCTCTCGTGGAACTGTTTGGGCCCAGTGTGCTGGGTTCAGACACATAGTTGAGTGTAATCATAACTATCCTTTCTGTATCTGGTAGAAGGTGACTTTTATTGTACCTTCCCTCCCCTCCCCCCAAGCAGAGTTTCTTCACATAGCCCTGACTGTCCTGAAACTAGCTCTGTAGACCAGGCTGGCCTCAAACTCACAGGCATCTGCCTGCCTCTATTCCCAAGTGCTGGGATCAAAGGTGTGCACCATTACCACCAGGACAGCTTTTTTTTTTTTTTTTTTAGGGGTGGCTTTAGTACATCAGCCTTTCAAAGGGGGAATCACAAATCTTTTCGCCAAAGCTATCTTTATATTGGAGGTGTGGCCTAGTTGGAGTAGGTATGGCCTTGATGGAGAAAATGACTGGGAGTGGGCTTTGAGATTTCAAAAGCTCAAGCCAGGCCTAATGACTTACTGCCTGAAGATCCAGACATAGCACTCTCAGCTATCTCTCCAGCACCATGTCTACGTGCATGCTGCCATGCTTCCTGCCATGAGGATAATGGATAAACTTCTGAAATGAAATCAGCCCAATTAAATGTTTTTCTTTATAAGAGTTTCCGTGGTCACTGTGTCTCTTCACAGCAATAGAACCCTGACTAAGACATATCTATAACCTTAGTTTGGTATACCTTAATGGATATCTGTTAATGATCTTTGCTGTGGAAAGAGTGCAAGATATCTTTTCCACATGCTCAGTCTCATCAAATTTTAAAGCAAAGCTGAGCAGAGCCCCACAGACTTGACTTCAGGCCCTGAGATTGCAGGGACATAAGAGGAGAATGAGATGTGGTCTAATATAATGCTCAGAGCTCTAGTTTCCTTCAAGGAAACCAGAAGGTATTATGTGTGGGGAATGTGCCTAGCAGGGCAGCTCATCAGCCTCTATTCCATCTTGTCTGCATCCTGGCAGTCATTCAGCGCTATCTGCACTACAGTTCTCTGCGGAGCTCTGTAAACTGACACAGCAAAGTATTTGGAGAGAACCTCACAAAAGTTTCTCCACACAGAATCTTCTCCCTTTCAGGGGAATCAGTCGATTCTGCCTCACACTGTGGACTAAGAGCTCTAGGGCAGCCATGAAACTCCTAGGAGAGCAGGGCCCTGTTCCACCCAGTGCTGCTGAGCCCTCACACAACCCCATGGGAGCCATATTGCCTTCCTTTTGCAGTTCTCCCTTTCAGGGAACAGCCTCTCCAGCTCACCTAGGTGAGTATTGTAAGCCTCACTCAAGTCATATCCTCAGAAACTACTCTCTCCAAAGCTCTGATTCCCTCCTCCCCCAGACTCCTTTCCTATGCTGGGCACCTCGCTTCCCCTTTCTCCATGAAAGGGAATCACAGCTCTGTGCTATCTGCTGTGTTTGCCTCAAAACATCTAAAACATCTAAAGCCCAGAACTGGGAATGTAGTTAAGTAGTATAGCGTTTACCGGACACATGTGAAGTCGCAGGTGAAATTCTTAGCCAAGAAAAGTCGGTGAATGGTGCTGTAGAGTGTGGCTTAGCAGTCCAGAGAACTCTGCTCTTGCAGAGAACCTACCACCCATATGGTGACTTACAGCCACCTCCAGTTGCAGGGGATCTGACATGCTTTTCTGGGCCTCCTTGAAAACCAGACATGCACATAGTATATATACATGCAGGCAATAATTTATATGTATAAGATATGTATCTTTAAAACAAACAAACATCTGAAACCTAACGAAGTCAGGATGTGTCTGATGCTTTTGCCATATTTGGCTAGGAATATGGCTAATGCCCCATGCATGACTGCTGTTATTTCTAACTTCTATTAATATCTCTTACCTCATCTTCAAGAGGGATGGTGTAGGGACATAGAGGAGAATGGACTGTGGTCTGATATCCCTTGCTTGCTCCTACAGTCCTCCCTTCAGGGAGAAGCTACTGTGTTGCCTCAAACACCTGAAAAAAATTCATTGTCCACCCCAGTCAGCTTTTCCTTGTGTTACAAATCCTGTAACATCATCAGGTGACCTTTTGGGGGCAAGTGAACTAGGGATCTCCTCTCCGACTACACTGCACATTCTAAACGTCTGACTGACTGATAAAACTTCAGACTGTGGGGTGCTAAAATGTTATACGCTGAAACCCAAGATATCTTAGGCAATCTTAGTCCATAAATGGCCATTTATTCCTTCCTCTGCATGTGACTTAACATCCTTGTGATTATTGAGTACATCTTTTTGGAATGTCAGATCCCTATTTTCTCCAACCAAAGGAGTTCAAGGCCAATCGGGACTAATGGTAAGTTCAAGGGTAGTCTGAGCTAAGTTGTGAGACTCTGTCATAAGCAAGCAAGCAAGCAAGCAAGCAAAAAATAAACACAAAAAAAGATTGATCTGGGCGTGGTGACACACATTTTTAACTCCAGCACTTGAGAGGCAGAGGCAGATGTATCTCTGTGAGTTTGAGGCCAGGAAGTTCCAGAGTCACTAGGTCAACATAATGAGACGCTGTCAGAAAGAAAGAAAGAAAGAAAGAAAGAAAGAAAGAAAGAAAGAAAGAAAGAAAGAAAGAAAGAAAGAAAGAAAGAAAGAAAGAGGAAGGGAAGAGAAGAGAAAAGAAAAGAAAAGAAAAGAAAAGAAAAGAAAAGAAAAGAAAAGGAAGGGGCTGGAGAGATGGCTCAGCGGGTAAGAGCACTGACTGCTCTTCCGAAGGTCCTAAGTTCAATTCCCAGCAACCACATGGTGGCTCACAACCATCTGTAACGAGATCTGGCTCCCCTTCTGGAGTGTCTGAAGACAGCTACAGTGTACTTACATATAATAAATAAATAAATCTTTAAAAAGAAAAAGAAAGAAAGAAAAGGAAGGAAGGAGAAAAGAGGTCTAAATAAGCTTAGCTAAGTGATGCACAAATGCAATCCCAGCACTGGACACTGAGACAGGAGGATTAAGAGTTTGAGACCGCCGGGCATGGTGGCACACGCCTTTAATCCCAGCACGCAGGAGGCAGAGGCAGGCAGATTTCTGAGTTTGAGGCCAGCCTGGTCTACAGAGTAAATTCCAGGACAGCCAGGGCTACACAGAGAAACCCTGTCTCGAAAAACTCAAAAAAAAAAAAAAAAGTTACAGGAATCCTCTTGGCATCCCTGTTTCTTCCCTTTAGTTTGTAACAGGAACTGGAGTTCCCACAACACAGCCATACCTATGCTGAGGACTCTAAGAGGCAGACTGACTGATTAAACTCCCTGATTATGGAAGGTAGGAATAAATGTTACAGATCCAGAGCCAAAATTATCTTGGGTTATTTTTAGTTCCCTTAGTAGCATTTACCACCAACCTTCTATATCTGATCAAAAGTTTTGTTTTGTTTTGTTTTCAACTACCAGGCAAACATTTAAAAAATATTTACTTACCATTTTATCAGAATTTTTAGGGTCAAAGCCTAGACTCTGAGAGTTCCAACAAGCTTGGCTTGGCCATTATTTCAAATATGTCAGTTAAAGAGACAAACAACACTGAAAACAGACTTATTTAACATGGTTACATTGAAAAGAGAAACAAGGGCTTGAATGATGGTTCAGCAGTTAAGAGCACTGACTACTACTCTTCCAAAGGTCCTGAGTTCAATTCCCAGCAGCTACATGGTGGCTCAAAAACCATTTGTAATGGGATCCGATGCCCTTTTCTGGTGTATTTGAAGACAGTGACAGTGTACTTACATAGAAAAAAAAATCAAGAAAGAAAGAAAGGAAGGAAGGAAGGAAGGAAGGAAGGAAGGAAGAAAGAAAGAAAGAAAGAAAGAAAGAAAGAAAGAAAGAAAGAAAGAAAGAAAGAAGAGGGGGGGAAAAAGGATTGAAGAATAGGCACCTATTCTCTCATTTACAGAAGGGGAGATCAAAGCTAAGGGAGGTTAAAGATCTCAACTCCGGTTGGAATAGAGATTTGCCTCAGGCTAAACTGGGCTAACTTCAAAGGATCTGAAGGAGGATAACTCCAGCTTCTCACCTATGTATGGCATGGTGCTGCAACCTTTATCACAAGTAGTTCATTCTGGTTGCCAGCCTTGAACACTCTTGTAGCCAAAGGGGAGAGATTGATTTAGTTTCATCTGGAGGTGAGTCAGCAATGTGCAGAAGTCAGTTCTCTCTTGCCATCACATGGCTCCTGGAGACTGGACTCAGGCTGTCAGGTTTAATGTCAAGTCTTTAGCTACTGAGCCATCGTCCCCACCTGCTACTCATATTTATAAGTTTATAACTTAAAATTTAAATTACAAAATAAAATTCTGCAACGATTTTGAAAAATGTCAAGCCTAAAGAACATAGGAAAGAACTGAACAATGAACACCTTTACTTTTTCATCTATATTCTATAATTATGAACATTTGCCATATTGTTTTCTCTAATTATCTTTATACTTTAACTTTTTTGGTTTTTTTTTGGGGGGGGGACTTTTCGAGACAGGGTTTCTCTGTATAGCCCTGGCTGTCCTGGAACTCACTTTGTAGACCAGGCCGGCCTCGAACTCAGAAATCCGCCTGCCTCTGCCTCCCGAGTGCTGGGATTAAAGGCGTGTGCCACCACGCCCGGCTATACTTTAACTTTTTATTCTTTGACAATTTTATACATATATTTCTTGATTATATCCACTTCCAACTTCCTGGACACACCTTCAAGACTTTTTGTTTTCATCCATTCATTTTGAAACAGGGTCTCATAGTATAGTCCTGGTTGGCCTGGAATTCTCAAGTTAGGACAGGCTGACTTCCAACTCATAGAGATCCGCTTGCTTCTGCTTGTTGAGTGTTAGGACTAAAGTCCTGCACTATCATGTCTGACCCTTTTAAAAACATTTTAATAACCCTCTGATTCCAATTAGTATTGCTTGAATGCTCAGGCACAAGTAGGGACAACCTATCAGTCCTTATTCCTTTCTAATTTTCTATCTATACGTTTGAAAATATTTAAGAGTAGTTTTCTCCAAGTATAGTGGCGTGTGCCTATAGCCCTAAGTAAATGTGGCCTGACCTACAGGCCTAAATCTATGTAAAATGTACCAGATGTCTTAAAATCCATCTTAGCAAGTGCGCAAACACACACACAAAGGCCAGCCCTCAAAACGCCTTTTTCTCCTTTTATCCTACCCTCTCCCTCCCAGCCTCTACAATACATGGAGGTAAGGCGGGGGGGGGGGGGGGGGGGGGGGGCAGGGTACCCTAGAGCGATGGGGTCTATTAGGTCCTTGGGCAAGTTGAGTTCAGACCTAACAACACTAGATGCTAACTGCACCTGAGGCCAAGCCTCAGTTAGGCTGTTGCAGGAAGTTACACAAAAAAAGGCCTTGCGGTTAGCTCTTTCCCAAGATCTCACCCTCCTCCAAGAAGATTCTCGCCCCAGGTACCGCTAGTTTCATTGTCATAAATTCTACTTCTCGATACACCCGAGGATCCCAGACTGAGAAAAGCTGCCCGGGCTAGTACTGGGCGCAAAGGCAGAAGGTTCAGCAGGTCGTCGTGCGCACGCGCAGCTCCCATGGCCCGCTGGAGTTTCCTGAAGTGGAGCCGAACGCGGCTTCCCGCCCCGCCCCTTGCGTTGCCATGGAGAGTGGCTAAAGCCCGCCTGTGGCAGCGCCCTGGGCCTGGAGTCCTCTGACGGTGTTTGCGTGGACGATGTTGAGCCTCACGGAGCTTCCGCAAAAGAGCCCAGACTTGGCGGAGATGCGGTCCGGGCCCCTGGGTCGCTGCAGTCACTTTTTTTGGCTGGGCGTCGCCTTCGACGCGGTGGGTGTGGCAGTGCTGTTCACTGGCGTCTTCGCCAACCTGCTGTTCTACGACATGCTGCTCTATTTGGGTTCCATCATCATCTTCGTCAGTCTCCTGTGGTGGATCTCCTGGTACACCGGCAACATCGAGGCGCTCCCGGAAGACCCCTTGAGGGGGACTTCGCTCCGCGAGGGCGGGGTGCACCGTAGCGGCAGCCGTCGCTTCTCGCTGACCCTTAGGAGTGTCTCCGACACCTTTCAGCGAATTCGGCGGCGGCGACGGCGGCGACTCCACCCGCGGGTCGTCCAGAGGATCAGTAGCATCAGCTCTACTGACCTGGGTCAGCTAGAAAGGAACCGCAACGCCAGAACAGCGGGTGGCAGAACGTTGTTCCGTCCAGCGAAGCCTGGGTCTGTTCAGGCCTCTAAGAGCATGCCTCTGGGCATTGTCCATACCCCTCTTTCCATTTGTACTTCTAGGAGCCAACCTGTCTTTTCAGTGACTTCGCAGACCTACTCTCTGGCGTCCGACAGCAATTCTCAGATGGCTTTGTCCTCTAACAGCCATGTGTCTATGGACCCTCACTCTCAGGAACACTCTAAGATCAGTTTGTCCTCTAAGATCTACCCTCTGGAACGAGAAAAAAGCCAGAGCCACCTCTTGGTGATCCCTGACAGTTTATCTATGGTACCCGTGAGCTCTCAGAGCGAAATGCTGCCCTCTGTATATTCTGAAAGCAGTGTGCCTTTGGACCCTCACTCTCAGGGGCGCTCTAAGATCAGTTTGTCCTCTAAGATCTACCCTCTGGAACGAGAAAAAAGCCAGAGCC